>CM026887.1:43696666-43754131 GCA_015227895.2 Colaptes auratus
AACAAGAGGACACAGTCTTAAGCTGCACCAGGGGAAGTTTAGGCTGGAGGTGAGGAGAAAGTTCTTCACTGTGAGAGTCTAGTCATGAGGTCTGTGGTGGCAGGTTGGACTCGATGATCTTGAGGTCTCTTCCAACCTTGGTGATTCTGTGATACTGTGTGATACTGTGAGAGTCGTTCTCCATTGGAATGTGCTGCCCAGGGAGGTGGTGGAGTCACCGTCCCTGGAGGTGTTCAAGAGGGGACTGGATGTGGCACTTGGTGCCATGGTTTAGTCATGAGGTCTGTGGTGACAGGCTGGACTTGATGATCTTTGAGGTCTCTTCCAACCTTGGTGATTCTGTGACAGGCACCTGTCTTTGGTGGTAGTTTCAGGCTATGCCTTTAAAATTGTTCATGGGTCTTGAGCAGAAAGGTAGTAAAATGTAAATAAGTCACTGCTGGGTGTCAAAAGGAAAATAAAGATAATTCTAAACAATCCCATTGGAGAGATAAGGAACTTAAAGTGGTGGTAGCAAAAACAATCTCCTCTTCTCGCTTCTTCGCTCTGGAGAGACACTAACTTGCTTCTGCTTGACCTTGGCTGCGTTGTTTTGGTATTAACTTCTCTGCTTCTGTGCTTTCTCCCTTTTGTACAGGGGGGTCTGGGGAGGCAGGGAAGGAGAAGCTAGTGGCTTCCTCTGGTCTTTGACCAGGGGGGTTCTTGTGCTGTTTATTAACTGTAAATACTTGTAAACATTGTAATTACTGGATGTTTTGTACATATTAATTGCATTCCATTGTAGATTGTAGACTTGCCTGTAAATACAGCTGTCATTTGCTTCCAGCTGGGCTGGGCTGGCAAAGTTAATGTTGGGGGTGGGGGTGGAGGAGGAATTTCAACCCACCACAGAAGCTCATAAAGCCACCTCTCTCTCTTTGGGAACCTGACAGAGCCACCTCTCTTTGGGGTGAGTTTAGATTGGAATGGAATGGAATGGAATGGAATGGAATGGAATGGAATGGAATGGAATAAACTAGACTAGAATGGAATAGAATAAACCAGGTTGGAAAAGACCTTCAAGATCATCAAGTCCAACCTATCACCCAACACCATCTAATCAACTAAACCATGGCACCAAGTGCCTCATCCAGTTTCTTCCTGAACACTTCCAGTGATGGTGACTCCACCACCTCCCTGGGCAACACATTCCAATGGCCAATCACTCTCTCTGGGAAGAACTTCTTCCTAACATCCAGCCTAAACCTGCCCTGGCACAGCTTGAGACTGTGTCCTCTTGTTCTGGTGCTGGGTGCCTGGCAGAAGAGACCAACCCCCACCTGGCTACAGCCTCCCTTCAGGTAGTTGTAGAGAGCAATGAGGTCTCCCCTGAGCCTCCTCTTCTGCAGGCTAAGCAACCCCAGCTCCCTCAGCCTCTCCTCACAGGGCAGTGCTCTGAGGTGCTCGCTGGGTCACAGGTGCTGAAGGAAGGGCAGGATGAGTGTGTGGGTTCTTGATGTGTCTCACACCATTAGAACAATGGAATCACAGATTTTTTTGTTATTCTTGGAAAAGACCTGTAAGATCATTGAGTCCAACCATCAACCCAACCCCACCCTGGCCGTTAAACCACATCCCAAAGTGCCATGGCCACAGGTTTCTTGAACACCTCCAGGGGTGGTAACTCCACCACCTCCCTGGGCAGCCTGTTCCAGTGCCTGACCACTCTTGCAGCAAAGAAATTGTACCTTATTGCCCAACCTAAACCTGCCCTGGCACAATTTCAGACCATTTCCTCTCATTCTATCACCTGATACAGGGGAGAAGCCCCAGGAAGACCTTAGGGCAGCCTTCCGGTACCCAAAGGGGTTTCAGGAGAGCTGGGGAGGGACTTTTGACAGGGGCTTGGAGTGACAGGATGAGAGGCAATGGTTTTGAGCTGGAAGAGGGGAGATTGAGACTGGAGATTAGGAAGGAATTCTTTCCAGTGAGGGTGGGGAGACACTGGAACAGGTTGCCCAGGGAGGTTGTGGCTGACCCCTTGCTGGAGGTGTTCAAGGTCAGGTTGGATGAAGCCTTGAGCAACCTGATCTGGTGGATGGAACTAGATGATCTTTAAGGTCCCTTCCAACCCACACCATTCTACGATACTATGAATCAGGAGGGGCTTTGCAGAGGACTGAACCAACGTCTCTGGTAAAGAAGAAGAATTGCTCCTCACAGCAGGAACACCCCAGGGGATAAGGCAGGATCATGCAGACAGCTCTCAGGATGGAAATGGATGTGGCCACTCATGGCCACGCTCTATTTTCTCACAGGAAATTGTTATAAGAGTATGAAAGGCACCAATATTGGCCAGGAGCTGCTCTCTCTTTTGTTCCCTCATCATCTTTTTATTAGGTTCAAAGCATGATTGATAAAAGTCCCTTGGCTGGGCTGGTCGTAGGAGCTGAGCACGGGCAGAGGTCAGCGCCATAATCAGACCTGCTTGGGTGGCTGCAGCATGAGAAGGTTTGGGCTCCTCTTGGGGGCTGACACAGAACAGTAAACATTGGGCTAAATATTGCCCAGAATAGGTCCCAGTGCAGCAGTTCCCACCTGAGAACTCAGCTGTGGGGAGAGGACCTAGGAATGGGGCAGGGGGAAATATCAGGCTGGGCTGGAGAGGGGAAACTGTGACCAGTAAGCTGAAGGAGGCTCTCCAACCCCTCTGCTCTGCCCCAGTCAGGCCATACCTGGAGTCCTGGGTCCAGTTCTGGGGTCCCCAGAGACAGGGAACTACTGGAGAGAATTAACTGGAGGCTGCAGAGATGCTGGAGCATCTCTGTGAGGAGGAAGGGCTGAGAGCTCTGGGGCTGTGGAGCCTGGAGAAGAGCAGCCCCAGAGGGGATCTGAGCAAGAGCTCTCAAATGCTCAGCAAGAGCTAAAGGACCTGTGAGGGGGCAGAGGCTGGGGCCAGACACTTGTCAGTGGTGCCCAGTGACAGGATAAGGGGCAATGGGCACAAACCACATCTGAAAAGGAGGAGAAAGTTGTTTGGTGTGAGGGTACTGGAGGACTGGAGAAGGCTGCCCAGAGAGATTGTGGAGTGTCCTTCTCTGGAGAGCTTCCAAAGCCACCAGCTGGCCATTGTGCTGCTGGGCAAGCTGCTGTGGGTGCCCCTGCACTAGCAGGGGGGTTGGACTGGGTGATTTCCAGGGGTCCCTTCCAGGCCCCACCATGCTGGGATTCTGTGAGGGGAACAGGTTTATAGGTAATGATGCAGTAGCATGCTCCAAATCGGTCTGTGACTGGAGTCTGTGTGTCCTGGCTGTATGTGCAGCAAACCCACAAGCTGACATCACAGAAGGCATCTGAACCCCTCACTGCTCTCCTGCTGTGGCGTGAGGCAAGGCAGAGTTGTCAGCGCTCATTTCTGGAGCGATATTTGAAAGCCCAGGCCTCCCTCCCTTATTGGTTTTAATGAAGGGTCACTGCTCCCCAGGCTTCCTTGGAAAATGATTACCCATCAGCAAGACAGAAGACAAACACAGGAGCTATTGACAGCAGCGCAGAGCAAGCCCCTCATGATGGCTGTTCAGAGACCACTGGTACCTGCTTTCCACAGCCTACCTGAAATTAAGGACTTGTTTGAGGCTCAGCGCTGCGCTGAGCCTTGTGAATTCATGTCAGAGAAACCCACCATGTCCCCAGGCAGTGTGACCCCCACTAGGGTCCTGCTCCTGCTCCCACACCCGCAGGAAGCACCTGTGTGTGCTGTTCTCTCCCTGGAGCATCTTTATTCTGGATAAGAGAGGCTCAGGGGAGACCTTATTGCCACCTACAACTCCCTTAAGGGAGGTTGTAGCCAGGTGGGGGTTGGTCTCTTCTCCCAGGCAAGCAGCACCAGAACAAGAGGACACAGTCTCAAGCTGTGCCAGGGGATGTTTAGATTGGATGTTAGGAAGAAGTTCTTCATAGAAAGAGTGATTGGCCATTGGAATGTGCTGCCCAGGGAGGTGGTGGAGTCGCCATCCCTGGAGGTGCTTGAAAAGAGACTGGATGAGGCACTTGGTGCCATGGTTTAGTTGATTAGATAGTGCTGGGTAATAGATTGGACTTGATGATCTCAAAGGTCTTTTCCAACCTGGTCTGGTCTGGTCTGGTCTGGTCTGGTCTGGTCTGGTCTGGTCTATTCTATTCTATTCTATTCTATTCTATTCTATTCTATTCTATTCTATTCTATTCTATTCTGTTCCGTTCCGTTCCGTTCCGTTCCGTTACCCTGAACAGCACTGCAAGCACAGTCTGGCCCTTGGGATGGTGAAAGTCTTGTGATTAGCGACCTGCTGAGTTTCCTCATTAGATCAGGGCAGGGATCATGGCCCTGGACTGGGCACTGGTGAGGCCATACCTTGAATCCTGGGCTCAGTTTTGGGGCCCTCATTCCAAGAAGGAGGGGCTGGAGAAAGTTCAGAGAAGGACAACAAAGATGGTGAAGGGTCTGGAGAACAGGGCTGGTGAGGAGCAGCCGAGGGAACTGCAGTTGTTCACCCTGAAGAGGAGGCTGAAGGGAGACTTCATTGCTCTCTACAACTACCTGAAAGGAGGCTGGAGCCAGGTAGGGATTGGTCTCTTCTCCTAAGAAACAAGAGATAAGACAAGAAGGAATGACCTCAAGTTGCACCATGGGAGGTTTCATTGGGACACAAGGAACAAGAGAACCATCAAATCCTGGGCCAGGGTAGTGGTGGAGTCCTCATCCTTGGAGGGTTTTCAATGCCATGGAGGTGTGGTGCTGAGGGAGATGGTTTGGTGGTGACCTGGCAGCTCTGGATTAACAGTTGGACTCCATGAGCTTAAAGGTCTCTTCCAGCCCAAACCATTCTATGAGTCTATGATTAGCAGGTTTATCTGCCACAACACTTCCACACCCTTCTATGAACAGCACAGCAGGGAAGGATGTGTCAGTCTGCCCCTCTTCCCTATCTCATCCTAGTTTGTGGCCATGGTGGTGCTTGGTTGATGATCTTAGGGGTGTTTTCCAACCAGAACAATTCCATGATTCCACGAGGAACACCACAAACAAGACCAATAACATGATAAGCCATCAGAGCTCCCTGTGTAGTCCCCGTTGTCCCTGCTTTCAGCAGGGGTCCCTGGCACTCAGACACATTTTGGCAAGAGCCTGGCACAAGGGTAGGGATGGGAAGGGATGGCTGGATCCTACCTGAGGAGGTGCCAAGGCTGGCGTGCAGACACATCCTCGTGGCTGGGTGGGCACCAGTGCCGTGGTCACGCTGCCGCATGGCCATGCCCACACAGCTGGGGTTTAACAGGGCACAAACAATTCCCAGCTTTGGATGAAATGTAGCTTCTTTTTACCTTCAGCTGAGGGGAAAAAAAAAAGAGTTCCTAATGTGGAAACCCCTCTGTGAGGGGACTGGAGTGGCTGGGATTTGGGAGCTATATCTTCCATGCTGTGCGGTCAAGCTGCTATCGACGCTGGAGCGTTTCCAATTGCCGGTAATAGACTGGGGAGCAGGGATAATGTGTGGGATCGATCAGCAGGGACAGATCTCATTGAGGGGATCAATAGCAGTTTGCACTCAGCAGAGCAGAGGGACCACCTTTGTTTTCCTCTTTGATTGAATAAACGTTTTCTGTGAGGCTGGGGATGTGGAGCCATCCTGACCCACTCCTGGGCTGGGGGCACAGCTCCTGCTCCACCGTCGCTGCGGGCAACCAGGGGCTGGAGCTGCCCAACCAAACATGGGAGGTGCAGGAGGCATGGGAAGTCTGGTACCCCTGACTCCCAGGGACACATTATCCAAGGGTGGGTAGAAAAGGGAAGGGTTTATCCCTATTTTTTTTTTAAGTGTAATTCCTTCCAGCCTCTGAGAAGATCTGTAGGAGGGTAAACAGGCAGAAGAAATCAGCTCCAACTTCACAAACATATGTTGCCTCTTCAAAGGTTGGATTAGATGATCTTGGAGGTCTCTTCCAACCTAATAGGTTCTGTGATTCTGTGGTTTAATGGCCATGGTGGCCTCGGGTTGATGGTTGCACTTGATGACCTTGGAGCTCTTTTCCAAACAAGGGAACTCTATGATTGTCACCAGCAGCATCTGAACATCTCCATATTCTCCAGCAGCAGTGTGGGGGACCCAGGGTCCAGGCTGATAGCTGCCCAGGGTAGGCGTGGCTGGCAGCACCACAGTGCCCCAGCAATACCGTGGGGCTTGGGCAGCTCCAGCTTTTCTCCTTGGTATGATCTCCATTGTCCATGTGAACTCAGAATCATAGAATCAATAAGGTTGGAAAAGACCTTTCGAGGTCATCAAGTCCAACCTGTCACACAACACCTCATGACTGCTAAACCATGGCACCAAGTGCCATGTCCAATCCCCTCTTGAACACCTCCAGGGATGGTGACTCCACCACCTCCTTGGGCAGCACATTCTAACGGACAACAGCTCTCTCTGTGAAGAACTTTCTTCTCATCTCCAGCCTAAACCTCCCCTGGCACAGCTTGAGACTGTGTCCTCTTGTTCTGGTGCTGGTTGCCTGGGAGAAGACACCAACCCCCTCCTGGCTACAACCTCCCTTAAGGGAGTTGTAGGTGGCAATAAGGTCTCCCCTGAGCCTCCTCTTCTGCAGGCTAAGCAACCCCAGCTCCCTCAGCCTTCTCATAGGGCTTATTGGTGTCTGTTACTGGCTGGAAATAAGCAACTCAACCACAGAACCATTGGGGGGAGGGGGACCCACTTCTCTGGGGTCACTTCTGGTGATCTGGTCACCTTGTCCAAACTACTCATCACCAGCTGGGTGCCATCCCAACACCATCTGCCTCTTCTCTGGGTTAGCAGAGAGTGCTCCCTCCCTGGAGGTGTTCAAGGCCAGCCTGGATGAGGCCTTGAGCCACCTGGGCTAGTGAAAGGTTTCCCTGCCCATGTCAGGAGGTTGGAACTAGTTGATCTTCAAGGTCCCTTCCGACCCAAACCACTCTCTGAATCCCAGAGGTGGGGCTGCTTTTTGCAGGGGGAAGCCATTTTTCACCCGAGTTTGATTTTTAACGCTGCTTCCCACACCCCCCCCCTTTCCTCTCCACTTTTCGCTGTGGCGGTTGATGAACTCCCTCTACAAGAGAGTTTCCAATCAGCTTTGGCTGGTGGCAGAGAGTAATTAAGTTCCAGATGACGCAGATGATCGCTTTCCCTTGCAATATGGAGCAAATGCCAATAATAAATGCAGCGAGTCCCTCGCTCCAGATGCATCAGAGCAGTCTGGTGGCTCCGCTCGCTCATCGAGCTGCCGCGGCCGGGAGCCTGCTTCCGAGAGGGAGCTGGGGCCTGCCGGTGCCTATTTTGGGCAGGCAGCTTGGGGGTTGTTTCAAATGCATATTGTCTGGGTAGGTTGCAATAAGGCAAATGCCAAGTGCCAGCGCCGTGGGGCTCCTGGCCTGTCAGATGATGAAGTCTTCAAGACTTGCAGCCATGTGGGGTCGTTATCGGGTGGTACTTCCAGGTCGGCGTGTGAGCAACGATGTTGGAGGCAATGCTTGACCTTTTGACAGCACTGGAGGGTAGAAGAGCTTGGGAAGGACATAAATAAACCATTTCTCTCTCTCTTTTACCATTTTGTGTGTGTGTGTGTGTGTGTGTGAGGGGTATTTGCTTAGAGAATGCAAATCTGTTGTAACATTTGTGACTTAAGGATATTCGGCTGGGGAAGCAGAAGACGTTTCCTCCCAACCTTGTTTCCCCCACTGGGTTTCCAAATGAAATGCTTAATGGGGGCAGGGGAAAGGGAAGGGATGGAATAAATAATAACAGCCACAAGCAGATCAGGAGTAGTGTGGGCAGAAGGAGCAGAGCAGGGGTTGTGCCCCTGTACTGGGCACTGGTGAGGCCACAGCTTGAGTAGTGGGTTCAGTCTGGGGGCCCTCACTCCAAGAAGGATATTGAGGGGCTGGAGTGTGTCCAGAGAAATGCAGTGAAGCTGGTGAAGGGTCTGGAGAACAGGGCTGGTGACAAGCAGCTGAAGGATCTGGGGTTGTTTAATCTGGAGGAGGCAGAGGGGAGACCTTTGAGACCTCTAAAAGTCCCTGAAAGGAGGCTGAAGCCAGGTGGGGGTTGGTCTCTTTTCCCTAGTATCAGGTGGTAGAACAAGAAGAAATGGCCTGAAATTGCGCCAGGGGAGGTTTAGGTTGGACCTGAGGAACAATTTCTTTGCTGCAGGAATGGTCAGGGATTGGAACAGGCTGCCCAGGGAGGTGGTGGAATCACTGTTCTTGGAGGTGTTCAAGAAACCTGTGGCCACGGCACTCTGGGCCATGGTTTAATGGCCACGGTGGTGTTGGGTCGATGGTTGCACTGGATGATCTTAGAGGTCTTTGCCAACCCAAACCATTTCATGATTCCATGGTCTCTTGCATCGTCCTCCTCTAGCACTTCTTGCCAGTGACATGCTCCATGCAAAAAGCCTTCTCACTACAGAAGTCAGGTTGTGCAATTAACAAAACCCCGGCAAGCAAGCTGCTTGTCAGCTTGGTGCCTTTCCCTTGTCAGCTTGGTTTCCTTCCATGCCTGATGCCTAGCATAAAGCTCCTGCATGTGTGACCTTATTTTATACGTAGCACATGGACCGGGGGAGCTCTCTGGAGCCTTCCTTCCTTCGTCTTCAATAAATTGTAAAGCCAGACCTTTTAAAATCCTGCCTGCTGCGCTCTGTGGTGACCTGCCTTCCCTGCAGAAGCCATGGGCTGACTTTATTTTTATCTGTGCAGGAGGAATAGTTGTTTATCAAACTCAACAAGCATCAAACAAGGTGCTCCAGGATTTATAAACAGCATCTGAAAAGGTTCCGAGATTGCACTGCCGCTGCCGGGGACGCCGCGGGGCGGATTTCATCCCGTGCTCAGGTAAAGCGAGGAGGTTTGATCAAGGAAGGACAGGATGTGGCCAATAATAGCTCGATAAATCAGCTGTAGGATGAGCTGGTGGTGCTCAGCTGCCTTTCAACACATAATCAGAAAGCACTTAATTGTTAGGAGCTGGGCAATTACCGCGCTGGGGCTGCGCGTTCCACGGCGCGATGATTTCCTGTGCCGGGGGTGGGGAGGGGCCTACATCAGCAGTCAGCCCCCAAATCACCCCCCAGCACATGAGCTCCTGGAGCACCTCTCCTGTGAGGACAGACTGAAGGAGTTGGGGCTGTTCAGTCTGGAGAAAAGAAGGCTTCGAGGGTGACCTTATTGTGGCCTTCCAGTATCTGAAGGGGGCTACAAGAAGGCTGGGGAGGGACTGCTCAGGCTATCAGGTAGTGCTAGGACTAGGGGGAATGGAATGAAGCTGGAGGTGGGGAGATTCAGGCTGGAGGTGAGGAGGAAGTTCTTCCCCATGAGAGTGGTGAAGCCCTGGAATGGATTGTCCAGGGAGGTGGTTGAGGCCCCATCCCTGGAGTTGCTTAAGCCCAGGTTGGGTGAGGTTGTGGCCAGCCTGATCTAGTGTGGGGTGTCCCTGCCCATGGCAGGGGGGTTGGAACTAGATGATCCTTGTGGTCCCCTTCCAACCCTGACTGATACTATGATGATACTGATACTATGACTCTTAATGCCTCTTTGGTAAGTGTCTGACAAGTCATTTAAAGCAGTGCCTGGAGTCCTTCATGCTCAAAGCAAGCAGAACTGCAAGTACAGCATAGCTCTGTGAGTGGGATGGTCATGGAATCATAGAATTGTTTGGATTGGAAAAGACCTCTAAGATCATCCAGTCCAACCTGCATTCTCAGGACCACCATTAAACCATGTCCCAAAGAGCCATCCCTCCAGGGATGGTGACTCCACCACCTCCCTGTTCCAATGCCTGAAAATGATACAGAGATTCTAGAATCACAGAATGTTAGGGGTTGGAAGGGACCTCAAAAGATCATCCAGTCCACTCCCCCTGCCAGAGCAGCATCAGCTACAACAGATCACACAGGAACTCCTCCAGACAGGTCTTGAATATCTCCAGAGAGGGAGACTCCACAACCCCCCTGGGCAGCCTGTTCCAGTGTTCTGTCACCCTCACAGGGAAACAATTCCTCCTGTTTCCATGGAACTTCCTATGCCTCAGCTTCCACCCATTGTACCTACTCCTGTCATTGGGCATCACCCAGCAGAGCCTGGCTCCAGCCTCTCAGCTCTCACCCTTTACAGATGTATAACCATTAATGAGGTCACCTCTCTGTCTCCTCTTCCCCAAGGTGAAGATCCCCAGCTCCCTCAGTCTCTCCTTGTAAGGAAGATGTTCCACTCCATCATTTTCATGGCTCTGCACTGGACTCTTTCAAGCAGTTCCCTGAGGTCCTTCCTAAACTGAGGCACTCGGAACTGGACACAATATTCTAGATGCAACCTCACCAGGGCAGAGTAGAGAGGGAGGAGAACCTCTCTCAACCTACTGACCACAGCCCTTCTAATCCACCCCAGAATGGCATTGGCCTTCTTGGCCACAAGAGCACATTGCTGGTTCATGGTCATCCTTCCATCCACTAGGACCATCCCCAGGTTCTTTTCCCCTTCACTGCTCTCCAGCAGGTCAGTCCTCAACCTATACTGATCCATGGGGTTTTTCTTTCCCAGGTGAAAGACTCTACCCTTGCCCTTGTTGAGCTGCATTCAATTTCTCTCTGCCCAACTCTCCAGCCTGTCCAAGTGCCTCTGATGCTGGGGTGGTGAGAACCAAATGTGATACGCACACAGAGGAAGGGATCAGGTGGATTCACGTCCCCAGATAAGAGAGTGACCACAGGCAAAGCAGCCCCAGCAGAAGTGTGCCACCACTGGTGTGCAGCTCCACGTGCCACCCTCAGACTCAGCAGGAAGACTCACAAGATTCCTGCATGGTGGGGTTGGAAGGGACTCTGGAGCTCACCCAGTTCAACCCCCCCTACTAAAGCAGGGTCACCCACAGCCCAGGATCACAATGCCCAGATGGGTCTGGAGTGTCTCCAGAGAAGGGGAGCCCAGGCCAGCAGAAATGGTCTGCCTTGGGCATGAAGTGGACAGCAGCCACTCTCAGCCACGCTGGGGAAGGCAAAGCCTGCGATGAAGGTGCCTTGGTGACCGGGAAAGGTCTTTCCTTCTAATGCAGCAATGCCTCTTCCTCAGTGGGATGGCAGCCGAGTTCCTCAGGACCCTGTACTAGTGCAGAGCGATGACTAAGGGGACAGCAGAGAGGAGAGAGGTGCTGCTGCTCTGGGAAGGCGCTGACACGCCACTGAGAAGGAGCACCTGCCATTCTCTGGACACTTAGGAAATTGCTGTGATATTTGGGTGACATTTCCCTTTGTGCTCTGACCAATTGCCTCTTACCTGGCAGCGCTGAGCCGCGAGTCCGCTGCCAAGTCATTAGGAAGGAGCCTGGAGAAGAGGTGGTTCCTGCTGGGGACGTGCTCCCGGGGTGGGTGGGACATGCCTGCTCACAGGGGACCATGCTTGGGCAGCATGGGGCTTGGAGAGGAGGTGTGTGGTAGTTTTAGGCTGTACCTTCAGAATCTTCCACAGATCTTGAGCAGGTAGTGGTAGCCATTGGAATGGGCTGCCCGGGGAGGTGGTGGAGTCACCATCACTGGAAGTGTTTAAAAAGGGACTGGCTGAGGCACTTGGTGCCATGGTTTAGTTGATGAGATGGTGTTGGGTGATAGGTTGGACTTAGTTTCATAGTTTCAGTTAGGGTTGGAAGGGACCACAAGGATCAGCTAGTTCCAACCCCCCTGCCATGGGCAGGGACACCCCACACTAGATCAGGCTGGCCAGAGCCTCATCCAGCCTGGGCTCAAACACCCCCAGGGATGGGGCCTCAACCACCTCCCTGGACAACCCATTCCAGGGCTTCACCACTCTCATGGGGAAGAACTTCCTCCTCACGTCCAGCCTGAATCTCCCCACCTCCAGCTTCATTCCATTCCCCCTAGTCCTATCACTACCTGATGTCCTGAGAAGTCCCTCCCCAGCCTTCTTGTAGGCCCCCTTCAGAGACTGGAAGGCCACAATGAGGTCACCTCAGACTTGATGATCTCAAAGTTCTTTTCCAGCCTGGTTCATTCTGTATTCTGTAGATCATCACTGGGTGTAAAAAGGAAAATAATGATAAGTTCTAAGCAGTCCCACTGGAGAGAAATCTACCAGAACAATTAATTCTGTAAACTCTACCTGGCTCTTTCAGTTTCCTTGCCCTGGGAAACACTAACTTAGTGCTTCTGCTGGCTTCTGCTGACCTGGGCTGCATTGTTTTGGCTAAGTCTAACAAAATAGCTCTCTGCTCTTTCCTTTTGTCCCTTTGTGTCCAAGGGGGGTGCAGAGTGAGGGGCAGGAAGGGAGAATCATAGAATCAATAAGGTTGGAAAAGACCTCAGAGATCATCAAGTCCAACCTATCACCCAACACCTCCTGACTAACTAAACCATGGCTTCAAGTGCCACGTCTAACCCCATTTTGAACACCTCCAGGGATGGTGACTCCACCTCCCTGGGCAGCACATTCCAATGGCCAACAACTCTCTCAGTGAAGAACTTTCTCCTCACCTCCAGCCTAAACCTCCCCTGGCACAGCTTGAGACTGTGTCCTCTTGTTCTGCCACAGGTTGCCTGGGAAAAGAGACCAACCCCCACCTGGCTACGACCTCCTTTCAGGTAGTTGTAGACAGCAATGAGGTCTCCCCTGAGCCTCCTCTTCTCCAGGCTAAGCCACCCCAGCTCCCTCAGCCTCTCCTCACAGGGCTTGTGCTCAAGAAGCTATTAGCTCCCTTGTTTTTTGGCCAGGGAGGTTCTTGTGTTGTCTATAAATACCTGTGAATATTGTCAATGTTGTCTATTTTGTGCATGTTCATTGTGTGTCACTGTAGACTGTGGTTTTGCTTGTCAATGCAGCTTCATTTGCTTCCAGCTGGGCTGGGCTGGCAAATTTACTGTTGGGGGGGAATTTTCAACCCACCACAGAGGTGGAAAGCAGGTTGGTGCTTCACTTGCCCTTCCTCCAAGAGCTTGTCGTTGCACAAGGGCAAAGAGTGCAGGGTGACCGAGGTGGTGACCCAGAGCTGGTGCCTTCCCTTGCCCAGATGTCACTGGGGTGACCTGAGGAGCAGCACTTTCCCTGCCCCAAGGGCTGTGGCTGTGCTTGGGGGAGGGCTGAGCAGATGGCCCAGGGCAGAGCCATGAGTCAGGAGTCTGCTGCTAGTACTCACCAGAGGATTTGCAGAACAGCATGAGCTGGGAGGATCTTCCCTGCCTGCCAAACAGCAGTGACAGCAGAGCAGGAGGCGAGCAGCCTGTGTCCAGCTCTGGCCAGACAGGAAAATGTCACTGTGGCTGAGCAGCTCTCTCCCTGAGCCCACTGCTTGCTGCAGAACCTCATGAAGTTCAACCAGTAGGGTCCTGCCCCTGGGGAGGAATAATCCCCTGCAATAGAGTAGAGTAGAGTAGAGTAGAGTAGAGTAGAGTAGAGTAGAGTAGAATAGAATAGAGAATAGAATAGAATAGAATAGAATAGAATAGAATAGAATAGAATAGAATAGAATGAACCAGGTTGGAAAAGACCTTTGAGATCATTGAGTCCAACCTATCACCCAACACCATCTCATCAACTAAACCATGGCACCAAGCACCCCATCCAGTCTCTTCCTAAACACCTCCAGTGATGGTGGCTCTGGGAGAAGGACCTAGGAATGCTGGTGGACAGGTTCCCCAGGAGCCAGCAATGTCCTTATGGCCAAGAAGCCAATGGTCTCCTGGGATACAAGAAGAGGAGCATGGTCTTCAGGTGGAGGGATGCTCTTCTCCCCCTCTACTCTGCCCTGGTGAGGTCACTGCTGCTGGGATTCTGTGACTGCACTGGGAGCTGGGGCTGCACAACTCCCCTGCAGTACCTGAGGTCAAGTTGGGTACTGAGACCCAGAAGAGTTGGAACTTGATGATATTCAGGGTCCCTTCCAACCCAAACCATTCTTGATTCCATGAAGAACTGGCCCTGGTGATGGCTGGGTGAGGATTTTGAATTCCTGCCCTTGCTGCTCACCCACCCATGGCAGCTCCTACCAGGGGCCACACATGAAGTGTGGGTTAAATCTGGGGGCTCCTTGAAATCCTTTTGCAGGCTCCTGTGACCAAAGAGAGAACCATGGCCATCCACCAACACCTTCCTGCAAGGAAAGAAAGGGGAAAATCCCCTTGGAAAGAGAAGGGGCTCTCCTGGTGTGATTATTCCCATCCTAAACAGGGGCTGCTGCCTCCCATGGCTGCAGAGGCTGGGACTTGCCTGTGCTATTGTGCCAAGTGATGTCAATGATCCACAGAATGGTTTGGGTGGGAAGGGACCTTAAAGATCATCTAGTTCAAATCCCTTGCCATGGGCAGGGACACCTCATACTAGCCCACATTGCTCAAGGCCTCATCCACCCTTGCCCTTGAACACCTCCAGGGTGGGGGCATCCACAACCTCCCGGGGCAACCTGTTCCAGTGTCTCACCACCCTCACTGGAAAGAATTAATCTCCAGTCTCAATCTCCCCTCATCCAGCTCAAAGCCATTGCCCCTCATCCTGTCACTCCAAGCCCTTGTCAAAAATCCCTCCCCAGCTCTCCTATAGCCCCTTTCAGGGCTGCTCTAAGGTCTCCCCGGAGCTTTCTCTCCTCCAGGCTGTCCCCACTTTCCTGAGCTGGGGCTGCCCCTTGTCCTCCCAGCTTTCATAGTTTCATAGAATCAGTCAGGGTTGGAAGGGACCACAAGGATCAGCTAGTTCCAACCCCCTGCCATGGGCAGGGACACCCCACACTAGATCAGGCTGGCCACAGCCTCATCCAGCCTGGGCTTAAACACCTCCAGGGACAGGGCCTCAACCACCTCCCTGGATAACCCATTCCAGGGCTTCACCACTCTCATGGGGAAGAACTTCCTCCTCACATCTAGCCTGAATCTCCCCACCTCCAGCTTCATTCCATTCCCCCTAGTCCTATCACTACCTGATACCCTGAGAAGTCCCTCCCCAGACTTCTTGTAGCCCCCTTCAGATCCTGGAAGGCCACAATGAGGTCACCTGGGAGCCTTCTCTTCTCCAGACTGAACAGCCCCAACTCCTTCAGTCTGTCCTCACAGGAGAGGTGCTCCAGCCCTCTGCTCATCCTCGTGGCCCTTCTCTGGACACCTTCCAGCACCTCCAGATCCCTTTTGTAATAGGGGCTCCAGAACTGGAGGCAGTACTCCAGGTGGGGTCTCACCAGGGCTAAGCAGAGGGGGAGAATCACCTCCCTTGCCCTGCTGGCCACACTTCTCCTGATGCAGCCCAGGATCTGATTGGCTTTCCGGGCTGCAAGTGCACACTGAGAGCTCCTGTTGAGCTTCTCCTCCCCCAGCACCCCCAAGTCTCTCTCCTCATGGCTGCTCTCCATCCAGTCACTGTCCAGCCTGGATTTGTGCCTGGCATTGCCTCGGCCCAGCTGCAGGACCCTGCACTTGGTCTTGTTGAAGCTCATGACCTTTCGTGTGGTCCCCTTCATTAAAGCCCTGCCCAGGGGTGGCCGTGAGGAGCCGGCTCGGCCCCTGCCCAGCCGCCGCGGCGGTGTTCCGAAAGCGCACGGTTTCAGCCCAAGCAGCGGCGAGCAGCTTTCACGTTTTTGTCATCCCTCGGAGCGCGGAAGGCGAAATGCCTGCGCTGCCGGATTCAATCAGGCGCGGGGACGCTGGATACCCAGGGGCTACCCGGGGCTGCAAAAAGCTGCCTTGTGTTTTAATTAACGATTGCGAGCGAAAGGGGCTCAGCAGCCAGCCCCCGGGCAGCGGCTGGGCTTTGTTCATTATTTGCTGTACACAATTGCCAAGCCGCCTGCGGACGACCTCGGGTTTTAATTCCTGCTAATTCAGAACAGTAACAAAAGGCAGGGTTTGGGTTTTGTGCTTGGTTTGGGGTTTGGGAGGGTTTTTTTTTGTTGTTGTTTGTTTGTTCGTGGGGGTTTGGTTGGTTGTTTTCTTTCTCTTTTTTTTCCTGTGGTCTGGTGAAGCAAGTGGCTAAAGCTCCTCCTCAGCTCGGGGAAAGCTTCAGACTGCTGCTGATTCCAGATGGAAATCAATCTGCAGCTGTTCAAGGAGGTTTGCACTGGCTCTGGTGGGGTTGCACGGCGATGATGGAACCACAGAATCACTAAAATCGTTTGGGTTGGAGAAGCCCTCTAGGGTCATCCAGTCTAACCATCAACCCAACACCACCATGGCCGTTAGACCATGTCCCAGAGCTCCACGGCCAAACGTTTCTTGAACACCTCCACCACTTCCCTGGGCAGCCCGCTCCAGTGCCTGATGCTGGAGGTGGCTCCGGGAGGACAAGGGGCAGCCCCAGCTCAGGAAAGTGGGGACAGCCTGGAGAAGAGGAGGAGACCTTAGAGCAGCCTTCCATTACCTGAAGGGGGGTATAGAAGACCTGGAGAGAGACTTTTGACAAGGGCTTGTAGTGACAGGACAAGGGGCAACGGCTTTGAGATGGAAGAGAAGAGATTTAGACTGGAGGTTAGGAAGAAACTCTTTCCAGTGAGGGTGGTGAGACACTGGGATAAGTTCCCCAGGGAGGTTGTGGATGATCCCTTCCCTGGAGGTGTTCAAGGGCAGGGTGGATGAGGCCTTGAGCAATCTGGGCTGGTGGAAGGTATCCTTGCCCATGGTAGTGGGGTTGGGAGTAGATGGTCTTTGAGGTCTCTTCCAACCTGAACTGGTCCAGGATTCTGTGACTCACTCCCCTCCTCAGATTTCAAGTTCAGACTCAGAGGTGGAAAGGGAGTGGATGCAAGTGGTTCCACTGTGTTCACCAGGCTGTCCCAAGGTCTGTAACATCTCACATCTCTACACATGGGTACCAGTGACTGCTCAGAGCCAGCCCAGGGGTGTGGAGAGCAGCAGTCTGAGGCAGCAATGCCTTCAGTTCTGCTTCTCACCAGAGCAGAGCCTCCTCCTTGGCACTGACCCTGTCTGCAGCTGCTTCTCTGATACTGAAGCACCCTCCTTGTGTTCCACAGGTTCTGGGGGTAAAGGGTGCTGGGGTAAAGGGTGTGACCACAGAATCTCCCAACCCAAGGAGCAGTCTCAGTGGTGATCCCAAGTGTGGGGAGCCCCAACCTCAACCAGTGACTCCTGGTGCCTCCTCCATCATTTCTATGGACACCTCTGTTCTCTGCCTTTTGCTCCTTAGGGACCCTGCACAGACACAGAATCCCAACAGCCCACAGAATCCCAGCATGGTGGGGGTTGGAAGGGACCTCTGGAGATCATGCAGGCCAGCTCCCCTGCCTAAGCAGGGGCACCCACAGCAGCTTGCCCAGCATCACAGTGTCCAGGTGGGGTTGGAATGCAGAGCAGTCTACTCCAGTGGGGCTGAGAAGCCTCGCAGTAGGAAATACTTCCCTCAGGGTCAAAGGGATTAATTTTTGGCTCATTCCCAAAGGCCACATGTCCTCTTGCTCCTCTGTCCCAGAGTGCCATGGCCACAGGTTTCTTGAACACCTCCAGGGACACTGGCTTGGGTGAGAAAGGACTTTAAAGATCACCTAGCTCTAATCCCCCAGGTGTCTCCTTGGTGGCTGAGGAGGAAGAGGAGAATCTGGCAGCCCAGCCCTCATTAGCTGGTTCCATTGCTTGGTACAGGAATCCACTGGGAAGCTGCAACAGTTCTGATCAGTCAGGCAGATGGCACCACATCTCCGTGGCTTTGAAACCCCTCCAGGGATGGGAACTCCACCATCGCCCCGGGCAGCCTGGGCACAGGCCTTTGCAACCCTCCAGGGGAAGAAATTGTTCCTCATGCCCAACCTAAACCTCTCCTGGGGCAACCTGAGCCATTTCCTCTTGTCCTCTCACTTTTTCCTTAGGAGAAGAGACTGACTTCCACCTGGCTCCAACCTCCTTTCAGGGAGCTGTGGAGAGACAGGAGGTCTCCCCTCAGTCTCTTTTTCTCCAGGCTGTACAGTCCTGGGTCTCTCAGCTGCTCCTCACCAGCCCTGTTCTCCAGATCCTTCCCCAGCTATGTTACCCTTCTCTGGACCTGTTCCAGCCCCTCTCTGTCCTTCTTGGAGTGAGGGTCCCCCAGCTGAACCCAGATTTTATTCAGAGTTGCTGGAGCCACCTCTGAATTCTCTGATGCTTGCCAAGGTATTCTGAGTTCCACAGACCCCTCAGCCCTCTGAGGAGGTTTCCAGCCCAGCCCTCAGTGACCTCCACTCTTCCCAGTGTTCCTGCCAAGCCCTAGCACACCTGGGCACAGCTTTCCAGGCTGCCTCTTGTGCTGAGGACCTGATGTGCCGTTAGGGATCTGTGGGTCCTGCTGAATCCCTCGTCCTGCTGCCATCACAAGCAGTGCCTTGACGTGTGGAGCTGCTCCTTGGTGGGTCCTCCTTCTCTTGCTAGTATTGCTTGGCTTGTTTTTTGTTTTGTTTTGTTCTTCCCCAAAGAGGAATGGTTCCAAGTTGATTTCTCACAGGTTTTACATTCCCTTTAATTGGGGCAAACAGACTTCAATAGCAGAAGGTGCTCTCCGTGCGTGCAACCAACACATTGATGATCATTCATCCTGCTTCATGGTTAGAGAGCATTCATCCTGCTTCATGGTTAGAGAGCAAAGCTGGAGCTGCTTGGTCTGCTGAGCCTCAGCCTGGTGTGGACACAGGGCCAAGGGACAGCAGCTGGGGTTGGGCTCCCCCCATCTTCACTGTGGATGGAGGTTAGGGGCTTGGAGATGCCTCCCAGGAGCCAAAGGGAACCTGGGGCCGTGGGTCTGGGGTACTGAGGAGATGCTCAAGCTGAAGTTGTCACTGCTGTGTGGGGCCCCCAGAGGTTCTGCCTTAACTGAATGATTGAGCCCATTAAAGAACTGCAATTAATTAGGCATTATTTTTAAATTAAGAGAGATCTCCCTGCACCAGAGCAGCCTCGTGCCATGGCAATCAAGAACTTCTCTTTGCTCAGCCCTGCAATATCGCTTCCTGGCAATGGAGAGTGCTGGCAGTGGGTGGCATGGAGATGCCAGGGTGCTGGTGGCATGGTCCTGTGGGCCATCTGGTGTCACAGAATCCCAGCATGGTGGGATTTGGAAGGGACACCTGGAGATCATCATGTGCAGCCCCCCATTATATACCTCTATGTTTATTTATGCTGCCTTCAGCCTTCACCTCTGCTGTGGGCATTCTCTTAGGGTAGATGTAGACTGGAAAGACATTTTTTACAGTGAGGATGGTCAGACACTGGAACAGGTTGCCCAGGGAGGTTGTGGATGCCCCCTCCTTGGAGGTGTTCAGGACCAGGTTTGATGGAACCTTGAGCAACCTGCTCTAGAGGGAGATGTCCCTGCCCATGGAAGGGGGGGTTGGAATTGGGTGGCCTTTAAGGTCCCTACCAACCCAAACCACTCTCTGAATCTCTATGGGGATTCACCAACCTTGGGGTGCCCTTGGGCTCCCTGCACTCCCCATTCCTCCATGCTGGCAGGAGGGCTCAGCATTTCCATTCAGGTTCAGACCCCTTGGCTTCTGTGGGGAGGATGGAAGTTGTTGGGATTGGTGGCTTGTACAGGAGAAAAAGGACATTGTAAAGGGACCTTACTAGTTGTAGGCCAGCAAATACCAGTGATAACCACTTTAATTCATCTCCTCTGACATGAGCAGGAACTTTCTCTCACCACTGAATATAAATAGAAGTTGGCCATAGCATTACTATATGAATAAATGAATTAATCAATCACTGACAGAAGCACACTGTGTAATCAAAAGATTTTTCATGTTCAGATTAATTTAGTGTAATACCCCCTAAATATTACAGCAGCCCCTTGACATTGAGTTATAAGGCACGGGGCTGGGAAAGGGGGTGCGGGGCTGCGGGTGCGGAAGGTAGGATGGAGCTGGGAAGTGGGTCCCTGCCTGGGCACCAGCTGGCAGCTCCTCTGGCACCTCCTGCTCCATGGTCAGGGGCCATCCTCGAGGGGCAGCAGGACCAGGTCCAGCGGAGCTAGCTCCTCTGGCCACGGGGCAGCGCAGTGCATGGCACGGAATGGCTTCCCTTGAATGGATCCTTTGCTTCGGTTCCTTCATCACAGAACCCCAGCATGGTGAGGTCTGAAGGGCCTGCTACAGCAGGGGCACCCACAGCAGCTTGCCCAGCAGCACAATGTGCAGGTGGGTTGGGAATCTCTCCAGAAGAGACTCCACAGCCTCTCTGGGCAGCCTGCTCCAGGGCTCCAGCAGCCTCACACCAAACAACTTGCTCCTCATCTTCAGATGGAACCTCCTAGGTCCCAGTTTGTGCCCTTTGCCCCTTCTCCTGCCACTGGGCACCACTGACAAGAGTCTGGCCCCAGCCTCTTGCCCCCCACAGGTCTTTTAGCTCTTGCTGAGCATTGCTCAGATCCCCTCTGGGGCTGCTCTTCTCCAGGCTCCACAGCCCCAGAGCTCTCAGCCCTTCCTCCTCACAGAGATGCTCCAAGCCCCTCAGTATCTTGGGAGCCCCCCCTGGACTCTCTCCAGTAGTTCCCTGTCTCTTGAACTGGGGAGCTCAGAACCAGACCCAGGATTCCAGATGTGTCCTGATTAGGGCAGAGTAGAAGGGGTGTCTTCACCCTGGGAGACCACTGCAGCCTAGGACACCAGTGGCACATTGCTGGGCATGTATTTCCCATGTCCATGACAGGTGGACTGCAGCAGAAGCTGTGTGATCACTGATGCTGCAGACAAAGGCCACAGATTTTGGACTGTGCAGTTGGCGCCCAGGGAGGTGGTGGAGTCACAGTGGCCCCTGGGGAGTGCTCGAGAAACTTGTGGCCATGGCACTTTGGGACATGGCTTAATGGCCATGGTGGTGTTGGGCTGACCCTTGTACTAGGCAGATCTTAGAGATACTTTCCAATCCAAACAATTCTGTGACTCTGTGAAGAAGCTGAAGGTTCCTGCAGCACCGAGTGCTCCCCTCCCTGGTGGCGATGGCAGCTGAGGGCTCCTGCGCGTCGCGGCGCTGGCGCAGGCAGCTTCGCCTGCTCACGGTAATTAATCTAATGAGGCAGCTTCTCCTGCCATGCTCTGGGTGCTGCCTGCCTTCCCCAGCAAACGAGCAGCCTAAAAATATCATCCCCATTCTTCACTCGGAGTTGTGCTGGGAAGCAGGGGTTAGCCAAAGCCAGCCTGGAGAGAGGAGGCATCTCCGAGCAGCGAGCGGAATGAAGCAGATGGAGCAGTTCCCAGGGGAGCAGCACACCCCCACCCGGGGCTTCATCAGCCAAACCAGACCACACAGCCCTCCAGTCATCTGCTTCCACTCAGCTTGGTGATGGACACTGCGTGTGGGCTTGTGCTGTCCCCTGGCTGGGTGGTGCTTGTGAGGCTTGCCCTGTGTGATGCTCCTGCCTGGGGCAGCTCAGCTCTTCCATGCCTATAGAATACACAATACAGAATGAAGCAGGTTGGAAAAGACCTCAGAGATCATTAAGCCCAACCTATCACCCAACACCCAATCAACTAAACCATGGCACCAAGTGCCTCATCCAGTCTCTTCTTAAACACTTCCAGTGCTGGTGACTCCACCACCTCCCTGGGCAGCACATTCCAATGGCCAAAGAAGAGGCAGCAGAGAAAGCCCTCTGCCCTTCAGGCTGTTGGGATGACATCAGCACCCACCTGAGAAGCGATGGAAGAACAGTCCATGGGACTGGGAAAGCCACTGGTCCTCACAGAGCATAGAATCATGGAATTGTGGGGAGACACTGCAGCAGGTTGCCCAGGGAAGCTGTGTATGCCCCCTCCCTGGAGGTGTTCAAGGCCATGTTGGATGAGGCCTTGAGTAACCTGGTCTGGTGGGAGGTGTCCCTGCCCATGGCAGGGGGATTGGAACTAGATCACCTTTAAGGTGCTGTCCAACCCAAACTATCCTATGAGTCTATGAATGGTTGGGGTTGCAAAAGACCTCTGAGATTATCAAGCCCAAGCATCAACCCATCACCACCATGGCCATTAAAGCATGTCCCAGAGTGCCATGGCCACACAGTTCATGAACACCCTCAGGGATGTAGACTCCCCCACCTCCCTGGGCAACCTTTTCCATGCCCGTGGCCATGCAGGGCTGTGCAGTCATGGCCAGGTAGCAGGGTGTGATGTGTGTGTGTGGTTCTTCTCCATGTGTCATGGCAGGGGCTGGGGCTGGCTTTGCCCAAGGCTGGAGGATGTCTGCTGAAGCCCAGGCGTGTATGGACCCATTCTCTGCTCCGATCTCCAAGGTGCAGGCCTTGAAACGCTCAGAGCAGGTCGAGGGGCCGTGGAGCAGCGGCAGATGAGGCAGTGCTTGTGGTCGGTGCCGGTGAGAGGATCTCATCAGGGGAAGAGCCTTTTGATTTTGCATTTATGTTATCTATTGATTTCCTTTAGAGCAGTGACATGGGCTATTGCTAACACCTGTCTAGTTAATACTCAGTGGCACCTCTGCTCCTGCAGCCAAGGGAGCAGCGCTGGAGCGGGTGTGGAAACGTGCTGCTGTAGCATCCAGCTCTTGAGTCCTTTACTTGGTGGAGGAGAAGCTGGACATGAGCCAGCAGTGGGCACCTGCAGCATTGAATGAAGTGTGGTCTGCATTGAAAGAAGTGTGGTCAGCAGATGGAGAGAGGTGACTCTGCCACTCTGCTCTGCTCTGCTGAGACCTCACCTCCAGCACTGAGTCCAGCTCTGGTGCCACCAACACAAGGACATGGAGCTGCTGGAGAAGGTCCAGGGGAGGGCCACAAGGATGATCAGAGGGCTGAAGCACCTCTCCTACGAGGACAGGATCAGGGAGCTGGGGTTGCTCAGCCCAGAGAAGAGAAGGCTCCAGGGAAACCTTAGAGCAGCTTTTCAGTATCTGAAGGGAACCCACAGGAAGACTGGGGAGAGGCTGTTTAGATGGGCCTTTGACAACAGGATGAGGGGCAAAGGGTTTGAAATTGGAGAGACTGTTTAGATGGGCCTTTGACAACAGGGTGAGGGGCAAAGGGTTTGAAATTGGAGCAGGGGAGACTTAGACAGGATATAAGGGAGAAATTCTTTACAGGGAGGGCGGTGGAACACTGGAACAGGTTGCCCAAGGATGTGGTGGAGGCCTCATCCCTAGAGACATTTGAGATCAGACTTGATGTGGCCCTGAGCAACCTACTCCAGTTGGAAGTGTCCCTGCTTATGGCAGAGGGGGTTAGACAAGATGACCTTTGTGGGTCCCTTCCAACCTGATGCATTCTGTGACCCTGTGATTGTTTCTAATCCAGATTTGCACCGATTTTGGCTGAAAAAAAACAGAGCAAAGGGGATCAGATGTGCTCTCTTGAGAGGCTGTTGCCAGGTGCCTCTGCCTGAGGCCAGGATTCCTCTGCTGGTGGTGCAGAAGAGGTCAGTTTCATTTCACAGCATCTCAGAGACATCACCACAGCTCAGCTTTGTGGGGTTTCTTGTTTGGCAACACAGACATTTCCCTGACTTTTTATGAAGCAAAGAGGTTTGGGTAGGTCCCGGAGGGGACAATGGCTGCGGGGAGGGAACTGCAATGAGAACGTTTGCTCCTGGGAGAGCAGGAAGAGGCGGCTGATGCCATGGAAGGATGAAATGCGAGCAGCCAGGAGGGGGAGGAAGTGCTCTTTGCTTGCGGATGGAGATGGAGTTGGGCTTGAACGCCGAGCCCAGCGCAGCTGCTCAGGAGCCTGCAGAGTCCGGGGCGGGGAGGGGGAGAGTAGGGGGGGACGGCGAGGATGGGGTGAGCTGTTTCGTGACCAGAATCTAGGCTCGGGTGGGTCACCATCCACGGGATGTCACCACCTCTGACCCCCCCCACGAAACCAGCCATCCTCCAGCCTCATTTTTACCCTCTGAGGTCCTGCTTCGGCTGCTGCATCCCTTTCCCTGAGCTCAGGGAACCGAGTGGGGCTTGGGGCCATATCCAGAGCCAGCTCCCACTGCAGCGTCTCATCGCCACCCCGAGGGTGAGTCCTGGGACGTGGGGAGGTCTCTGAGAGACCCAGGCGGGTTTGTGCGAGGGCAAAGCCACGCCCTTCTCCCACACCCATTTCATGGACACAGAATCATAGAACCCTGGGATCATGGAATGGTGTGGGTGGGAAGGGGCCTTTCAAAGTCATCTAGTCCACCCCTGCAGGCAGCAGGGACCTCTGCAACCAGAGCAGGCTGCTCAGAGTCCCAAACAACCTGACCTGCAATGGTTCCAGGAGTGGAGCATCTCCTCCCTCTCTGGGCAACCTGGGACAGGGTCTCCCCACCCTCAGTGTCAAACATTTCTTCCTTCTCTCCAGTCTGAATCTCTCTCTTTCAGTTTAAGCCATCACCCCTTGTCCTGGCACAACAGGCCCTGCTCAAAAGTCTGTCCCCAGCTTACTGCTCAGCCCCTTGAAGCACTGAAAGGTTCCCAGAAAGTGTCCCTGGAGCCTTCTCTTCTGCAGGCTGAACAACCTCAACTCTCTCAGCTTGGCCTCACAGCAGAGGGCTTCATCTGCCACTGACCCCAGCGCTTCCACCACACTGTTCCCATGCAATTCCTTCCCTGTCACCACCAAATCACGGTGCTGCTTCACTCCTGGTGCACTCACCACCGTGGGTCTCACCAGCCCCCTCAGGCATCACACCATGCAGACATCTCCCGGGGGTGAGTGTGACATGGACACGTGCAGGCAGGAATCGCTCCTCTGGTTGCATTGCAAAAGCAAATTGGGGTCCTTGGAGCTCCCAGCACCGGGCTGCAGGTGCAGAGCAGGTAGCAGGGAACTCGTGGTTTGGCTCTGCACCTGCAGGAGAAACCAGCCTGAGACTTCTGCAAATTCACCCCATAATGAGAACCATATGTTAGAGAACATGGTTTGCTACAAACCCAGCATTTGCTGCATACTTTATGGTTAAGTCTGAATGCAGTCACAGCTGTCATGGGAATTATGGGTTCCTTGATTTTCATAATTAAAAAGAGAGGGAGGAAAAGAAGGGGGGAAGGAATCAGGAAGCCTGGAGCCTGGTGCTGTGGGCACTGCCCAAGGGGGTGGCTTTGCTGGGGGTGGTGTGTGTGGGGGGGTTGAGGACACATTGTCCTGTTGGAAACTCACTGAAATATTCCCCTGTTCTGGTGGGGTTTGCAGGGAACCCCCTGGTTAATTAAATAAGAGATATTCCAAATGAAAAACTGGATTCTGCTTTGGGGCTCTTGGGAAATCATTACTGCCTGGTGACCTCTCTTAACCTGGATAAGGTTCATGCAGGAGATGTCAAAGCGTGAAGCATAGCAAATATCCGTGAGCATGTACAATTACAGGTTTATTAAAGGGAAACAAGGACCATGGGATAAATGGAAAAACCTCTCCTATGGACACGGTGAGGAGACCTCTGCAGAAACAGCCAAACCGTGTGTCAGGAGGGGCCGCCCTGCCGGAGCTCCAGCCGAGCTGTCCCGCTGGGGATGAAGGTGTGGAGCAGCGACGCTGCCCTGTGTGCCTGCCAGCGCAGGAGGTGTTACCTCTGGGCACAGAGGAGGACGGAGCAGTAGCTCAGGAGGGTGTTAAAAAGTGGTGTTTTTTTTCACACGTTAGAACTCTGCCTGAGGAAGCACCTGGGGAGAGAAGGGGATGCCTGGGCAGGACTGCCTTGTGCGGGCCAGTTCAGCACCATCTATCGAGGCTTCTCCATCACCCCAGTGCAGGTACCACGGACTCCCAAACACCAGTCCCCTCCAGTTTATGCTGGACAGCATCTCCCCACCCCATAGCACACCTCTGGTGCCCACTACCGAAGGTGCAGGGAGCCCAGCCAAGGACCCGTGGCGGCCCCGCTGTGCCCAGCAGCGCTTCCTCCTCTCCCGCAGCATTCCCTGCAATTACAGCGCCGTGTAATTGACGATGTTTCCAGGAAGGGCATTTTCCTTGAGTTGGGAAACAACCCTTCTGAGACGAGCTGTAGATCACCCCCAAAGACAGGTCACCCGGGGAATAAAGCCAGGGTGGCATTGAGGAGCTGCCATCCATCACTCTATCCCGTGCCACCAACCCTTCTGACACTCACCCCCTGCCTCGTTCTGCTGGCATCAAAGGGTTGTTGGGTTTTCCCCCCCGCTTTTCTCTGAAGGAAATAAAACATCAAACGGCTTCCCAAAGTCTCTTTGACTTTCATTCGCTTGTTAGGGAGATGGATTTATGGGTAGGGCGCTAATCTTTTTGTAATCACCTTTTATAGGCAGATGCCATCGGGTTTGCATAAGGAGTGACATTAAGCGCCGCAGCTTCCAGCAGAAATCAGAGTGCAGCAATGTAAATAACTGGGGGGAGGTGTGGGGGGTGTGGGGTGGGGTTTAATGTGCAATTAGTGATGCGGAGCTTCAGTTCCAATATTTAATTGCCAAATCGGGGGCTGCTCCCCCACGCTCACTCCACACCACCGCTCACTCCACACCGCAACTCACTCCACACCGCAGCTCCCTCCACACTGCAACTCCCTCCACACCACGGCTCTGCCGGCGCCTGCGGAGCCGCTGGCGTTCCCCGGCAGCGCCGCGACCCCGGGTGCTCCGGCATGGCTGGGTCTGCGCGGATTTGTGCAATTGGATAAGAACCCGAGAACCAAATCCTAAATCCCATCTCTTTGTGGGGATTAGCCCGCTTGACTAACTCGGAGAGGTGGGATTTTGAGTGCCTCGCCTTGCGGAGCGCATTCCCCAGGGAAATCAGGCGGCAGCAGCAGCAGCATCCCTCCATCCTGTACCGCTCGGCACCGGCCGGTACCCGACGCCGCGGCAGCAGTGGCCGTCGCAGGAGAGGAGAGGGGAAACAGGCATACCGGGATGCCTACAGCCCAATTAAAGGCAGATTAGCAAGTTTATTTCCCCCCCTTTAAGCAGCAGCCCACCTCCCCTCCGCCAGCCAAATGCCTGAATGCTCCATGGAATCTCGAGTGTCACCTCAGCCAAGCTGCTGCTAGACAGAGGGAGGAGAGGGGTGAGATAAAAGAAGTGGACAAACAAAGGGCAAAATGCTGCTTGATTTATGTCTAGCATCACAGAATCACAGAATGTCAGGGTCTGGATGGGACCTCGATAAACTCCCCCAGCACTGCAGGATTGGTCCCAAGGTTTGCACAGGGAGTTTCTCTTCGGTCCTGGCCTCACAGCAGCCTTTGGGGAGCTCTGGCGGTTGGAGCTAGTGTGTGTCCCACCCAGCTCCTGCTGTGGGAATTCCCTGCCCAGGCTAGAGGCAAGGCTCAGGGCTTGGACACAGTGGGAAATTGCATCCTTTCCTCTGTGTTGGGTCTGTCCTGTGCAAGCCCCACACTCTCCCTCGCATCACTGAATGATGGAACTGTTTGGATTGGGAGAGACCTTTAAGCTCAAGCCCAGCCAGAAGCACTGCACTGCCAGGTCACCACTAAATCATGCCACTCAGCACCACATATCCATGGCCTTGAAACCCCTCTAAGGATTTCAAACTCCACCTCTGACCTGGACATCCCAGTCCAGCCCTTGACAACCTTCTGTGAAAGAAACTATTCCTCATGTCCAACCTAAACATTTTCTGGTGCAATTTGAGGCCATTTTCTCTTGTCCTATCACTTCTTTCTAGGGAATAGAGACCAAGACCTGCCTGGTTGCAAGCTCCTTTCAGGGAGTTTTAGAGAGCCAGAAGGAACTTGCACCCTGCAGTTCCCCATGTCCAGCCCCTGGAGCTCACCTCTCTCTTTCAGGATCTGTTCTGACCCCTTTCTTTTGGGGTGATGACACCCTGTAATTGTCACTGCCGAGGTTATTTGGCTCCAGGAGGCCCCATCAACAAAAAGCCACTTTGTTGGGTCACCTGGGTCTCCTTTCTGTGTCCCTCCCACAAAGCAGCACATAACCACCCCACTCTGCAGCAGAAGGATCAGAGGCTGGGAATCTGGGTGGAGCCACACCATAGGATGTGAACGGGTGGATTTTTGTGCTTGGAAGTGACATTTTAAAGCCCATCTCTTTGACCTGTGAACAGAGCTTCTGTTCCTTACATGGGGGAGTTTGCAGGCCCCCTCCTGGGCTGGTTTCTGTGACACCGGATGCTGTCCCCGTGCAGTTACCCCTAGTGCTGCACTGGTTGAACACAGACACTGGGAGCAACATGTTGTGGGCTACAACAGCACCCAAAAATCTCCTCTGCAGCCAAGTTCTTCTCCCAGATGAGGGCAGAAACGCTCTGGTTTGTGTCGGGAGGACTCGAGCTGCACAGAAGAGCCAATTCAGCCTCTGTCCCACTCGTGAGGGCTGAACTCTAGTTTTCTTTTGAAGGTTTAGATTGAAGATTAGGAACAGTTTCTTTGCTGCAGGAGCGGTCAGGCGTTGGACCAGGCTGCCCAGGGAGGTGGTGGGATCACCATCCCTGGAGGTGTTCAAGGAACGTGTGGACACGGCACGCTGGGGACACGGTTTAACGGCCACAGTGGTGTTATGCCAACAGTTGGGCTGAACGATCTTAGAGGTCTTTTCCCACCCAAACAATTCCATCAGCCTGTGATTCCAAGAGCAAGGATCCCCTCTGCAGCCGAGTTCTTCTCCCAGATGAGGGCAGAAGACGCTCTGGTTTGTGTCGGGAGGACTCGAGCTGCACGGAAGAGCCGATTCAGCCTCCGTCCCACTAAATTATCCAGCGAGGGCTGAACCCTATTTTTCTTTTGCAGAGGAACAAGGGCGCTGGAATAATTTGTGGATCCGGGTTCCTAATATTAAATAACTCTTTACCATTTAAAACAGGAGGGTTTTTTTTTTGGTAGGAAATATTTTATAGTTAGAGAAATAGTTTTTGACGGTTTTTTTTTTGGGGAGGGGGGAAGGTGGGGGTGGTAGGGGATGGGGGGGAGGGAAGAACAATGGACCGTTTACAGGTCTACACAGTAGATTAATGAATCTAATTGAGTCTGTAGGGAAATGCCTCAGTTTAACTACTGGAACTAATTTATACATTCACTACATCGTAATAAGTCAATTTAAGTTTCTGGAAATAAAACTGGATATCCTGGGTATAGATTTGAACTATAAATTTCTGCGGGAACGGGAGCCTGTGTGTTCATTATACATTGTAAAATTACCATATGGACCTGTCAACACTTCTTAGCACAGCTTTGTAATAATGTCATTTAGTTTAACATTGTAATGTGCCAACTGAATTAATGCGCGTGACACAATGAACGCCGCCTCCTCCCCAACCGCTGGGGCTGGGGAGCTCTGCAACTTCTGAAGGAGGCTGCTTCTTATGCTAAAGAGTTCCTCCCCTTGTTTGCACGGCCGATCGCTGCCCTTTGCCGCAGCCTCAGCGGGTGGCTCGACTCCCGGCGACGGCTCCCGGCGTTCACAGAACCGACCTCAGAGATCACCGAGTCCAACCTATTACCTAACGCCCAACACCTCCTGACAACTAAACCGTGGCTCCAAGTGACACATCCAAGCCTTTTTTTAACACCGCCAGGGACGGTGACTCCACCACAGAATCATAGAATCAACCAGGGTGGAAAAGACCTCAGAGATCACCGAGTCCAACCTATTACCTAACGCCCAGCACCTCCTGACAACTAAACCGTGGCTCCAAGTGCCACATCCAAGCCTTTTTTAACACCGCCAGGGACGGTGACTCCACCACAGAATCATAGAATCAAGGAGGTTGGAAAAGACCTCAGAGATCAAGTCCAACCTATTACCTAACACCCAACACCTCATGACAACTAAACCACGGCTCCAAGTGCCACATCCAATCCCCTCTTGAACACCTCCAGGGATGGGGACTCCACCACCTCCCTGGGCAGCACATTCCAATGGCCAATTATTCTTTCTGGGAAGAACTTTCTCGTCACCTCGAGCCTAAACCTCCCCTGGCACAGCTTGAGACTGTGCCCTCTTGTTCTGCCACAGGTTGCCTGGGAGAAGAGACCAACCCCCACCTGGCTACAACCTCCTTTCAGGAAGCTGTAGAGAGCAATGAGGTCTCCCCTGAGCCTCCTCTTCTCCAGGCTAAGCAACCCCAGCTCCCTCAGCCTATCCTCACAGGGCTTGTGCTCCAGACCTCTCCTCAGCCTTGTTGCCCTTCTCTGGACATGTTCAAGTGTCTCAATGTCCTTCTTGTTGCAGGGATGGAGCAGATCCTCTTTATGGTGTGTGGGACATGGTTTGAGAGGCTGAGGGAGCTGGGTTGGTTCAGCTGGAGAAGAGAGGCTTAGGGGACACCTTGCTACCATGGGCCAGGATGTGAAAGGTAGTCTACCAGGAGGATGGAGACTCCTTTTTAGCAAGGAATCTGTGGTGGGTTGAAATTTCCACCCCCCCAACATAAAATTGCCAGACCAGCTCAGTTGGAAGCAAATGAAGCTGTATTTACAAGCAAAACTACAATCTACAGTGAAATGCAATGAATATGTACAAAATTTACAATATTTACAGGTATTTACAGGTATTTACCATTTATAAGCAGCACAAGACCCCCCCTGGACAAAAGCAGGGAGCTAATAATACCTTCTCCACTCCCTGCCCCCTTCCCTCCCCTCTACCTCCCTGTACGCAAGGGACAAGAGGAAGACCACAGAATTGTTTGAATGGTGCCACATCCAGCTGGAGGCCAGTCACTAGTGGTGTCCCCCAGGGATCAGGGATGGGTCCCATCCTGTTCAATATCTTTACTGATGATCTGGATGAGGGGATTGAGTCAGTCATCAGTAAATTTGCAGATGACACCAAGCTGGGGGCAGGAGTTGATCTGTCAGAGGGTAGAAGGGCTCTACAGAGGGACCTTGACAGGCTGGACAGATGGGCAGTGTCCAACAGCATGGCATTCAACAAGTCCAAGTGCCAGGTGCTGCACTTTGGCCACAACAACCCCATGCAGAGCTACAGGCTGGGGTCAGAGTGGCTGGAGAGCAGCCAGGCAGAGAGAGACCTGGGGGTACTGGTTGAGAGTAGGCTGAACATGAGCCTGCAGTGTGCCCAGGTGGCCAAAGAAGGCCAATAGCATCCTGGCCTGCATCAGGAACAGTGTGGCCAGCAGGAGCAGGGAAGTCATTCTGCCCTGTGCTCAGCACTGGTCAGGCCATACCTTGAATCCTGTGTCCAGTTCTGGGCCCCTTGATTTAAGAAGGCTATCGAGGCTCTTGAACGTGTCCAGAGAAGGGCAATGAGGCTGGGGAGAGGCCTCGAGCACAGCCCTGTGAGGAGAGGCTGAGGGAGCTGGGGTTGCTTAGCCTGGAGAAGAGGAGACTCAGGGGAGACCTTCTTGCTCTCTTCAACTACTTGAAGAGAGGTTGTAGTCAGGAGTGGGTTGGTCTCTTCTCCCAGGCAGCCAGCACCAGAACAAGAGGACACAGTCTCAAGCTGTGCCAGGGGAAGTTTAGGCTGGAGGTGAGGAGAAAGCTCTTCACAGAGGGAGTTGTTGGCCATTGGAATGTGCTGCCCAGGGAGGTGGTGGAGTCCCCATCCCTGGAGGTGTTCAAGAGGGGATTGGATGTGGCACTTGGTGCCATGGTTTAGTAGTCATGAGGTGCTTGGTGACAGGTTGGACTTGATGATCTCTGAGGTCTTTTCCAACCTTATTGATTCTATGATACTTAGCCACAACAAAGAACACAGGCAAGGTCAGCAAAAAGCCAGCAGAAAGCCAGAGCTAGCATCTGCCAGAGCAAAGAAGTTGGAAAGAGGGAGAGTTAGTGTCACTTTTATGTTAGATGTGGCCAAGGGGATTATTTAGACCTTACCACCCTTTTCCTTTTCACATCCAATGGTGATTTGTTTACATTCTACTACTTTCTGTTGAAGATCTGTGCAACATTTTCCAGGCACAGCCCAAAACTACCACAGTCACATGGAAAAGGCAAAGGGCTATGGGTGCAAGCTACATCTTCCAGTTTGACATAGACACTTGGGAGCAGTGTACACCCTCAGGTGTCTTTCACCTGCTTGCTTCCACCAGGCTCACTCCCCTTCCAGACATAAAGAGCCCCAGCAAGAAGCAGGGGTGATGGGTGCAAGTGTGATAGTTTTAGTCACTCCTGGGGAGATTTTGATTGGGCTCCAGAAGAAAATGTTTTCCCATGAGAACAGTGAGAGATGGGAATCATCTCCCAGGGGAAGCAGTGGATTCCTCTACATTGGTCAGATTTAAGCCTCAGCTTGACAGGCTGCTGGGCCAACTCCTTTCACCTAGGCTATCACCTAGAAAGGTTGGACCAGATGATCCCCTCGGCTGGTGCTTAACCATGACTCTCGGCACCACATCTCTGTGGCTCTGAAACACCTCCAGGGATGGGGATTCACCCACCTTCCTGGGCAGCCAGTTCCAGTCTTTCAGAACCCTTTCAGTGAAGAAGTTTCTTTGAAAGTCCAACCTGAGGCTACTTCTTCTTGTCCAATCACCTGATACTGGGGAGAAAAGACCAACACCCACCCGGCTCTGAATCCTTTCAGGGAGTTGTAGAGAGCCATAAGGTATCCCCTCAGCATCCTTTTCTCCAGGCTGAACAGCTCCAGGTCCCTCAGCTGCTCCTCACAAGACTTCAGAAATGAGAAGTAGAATAGAACAGAATAGAACAGAATAGAATAAACCAGGTTGGAAGAGACCTTCAAGATCATCGTGTCCAACCTATCAACTAATCCAGCCCACCCAAACAACTAAACCATGGCACCAAGCACCCCATCAAGTCTCCTTCTGAACACCTCCAGTGATGGTGACTCCACCACCTCCTCGGGCAGCCCATTCCAATGGGCAATCACTCTCTCTGTAGAACTTCTTCCTAACATCCAGCCTAAACCTCCCCTGGCACAGCCTGAGACTGTGTCCTCTTGTTCTAGTGCTAGATGCCTGGGAGAAGAGACCAACATCTGCCTGTCTACAACTTCCTTTCAGGTAGTTGTAGAGAGCAATAAGATCACCCCTGAGTCTCCTCTTCTCCAGGCTAAGCAACCCCAGCCCCCTCAGCCTCTCTTCATAGGACTTGTGTGAGCTGTTGAGAACAGGCAGGATGTGGGGATTGTTCTCCTGAGGAACAAGAGGAGACAGCCTCGAGTTGCCCCAGAAGAGATTTAGATTGGAGCAATGTCTTTCCCTTGAGTGTTGCCAAAGTGTGGTCCACCAGGGTAGTGGTGGAATCAAAGATGTGACACCGAGGGCCAGTGCTGGGTGATGGTTTGGGCTTGATGATCTTGAATGTCCCTACATGATCCTGTGATTTGTTGTTTGCTGAGGCATGGCTGTGGCTGGGGTGTGCTTGGAGAAGATGGGGTGGGGGGTGGGGTGTGGAGCTCTGCTGGAGGGGGCAGCAGCAAGGGGAGAACATTGCCTGCAAATGAATCTCTGTGAGTCAGAGTTCCCAGCACTGACATTGTCAGCAGTGCCAGGCAGAAAATACCCGCTTTGTCCACACAGGAGTCATCTGGGGCTTGCACGAGGATGCTGCCTCCAGCAGAAAGGAGCAGTCACTGAGGACGTGCTGGGTGGCCCCACATCAGCCCCAGCCCCTGCTCCAGCCCCTGCCCTGCCTCTAGCTCTGGCACAGCTCCTGGCAGCGTTGGCATGGCTCAGGCACAACTTCACCTCTTGCAAGCTGCAGGAGCCTGTTTCCAAACTGTCCCGTTGCTGGTACCAAAGAATACTGTTAATTAGCCTATGTCTCATTATTCAGTGGACCCTCAGCCAGTTTGATGATGATACAGAACTGGGAGCAGTGGCTGACACCTCCTCAGGCTGTGGGACCTGGACAGGCTGGAAGACTGAGCAGAGGAGAACCTCATGAGGTTCAGACAGGACAAGTGTAGGGTCCTGCCACTGGGGAAGAACAACCCCCTGCACTGCCACAGATGACCTGCTGGAAAGCAACTCTGGGGAGAAGGACATGGCAATGCTGGTGGACAACAAGTTGCCCCTGAGCCAGTAATGTGCCCTTATGGCCAAGAAGGCAAATGGTTTCCTGGGGTGCATTAAGAAGAGTGTGGCAAGCAGGTCAAGGTAGGTTCTCCCTCTCTACTCAGCCCTAGTCAGGCCACATCTGGAGTTCTGTGCCCAGCTCCGGGGTCCCCAGCTCAAGAGAAACAGAGAACTACTGAGCAGAGTCCAGTGGAGGCTGCAAAGATGCTGAGAGGCCTGGAGCATCTCTGTGAGGAGGAAAGTTTGAGAGCCCTGGGGCTGTTGAGCCTGGAGAAGAGCAGCCCCAGAGTGGATCCCTTCTTAATGCTCAGCAAGAGCTAAAGGAGGGCAAGAGGCTGGAGCCAAACTCTTTTCAGTGGTGCTCAGGGACAGGACAAGGGCCAGCAGGCACAAACTGCAACCCAGGAGGTTCCATCTGAAGAGGAGAAACTTGTTTGGTGTGAGGGTGCTGAAGCCCTGGAGCAGGCTGCCCAGAGAGGTTGTGGTGTCTCCTCTGGAGAGCTTCCAAAGCCACCTGGCCATTGTGATCCTGGGCAAGGTGCTTTGGGTGCCCCTGCTTTAGCAAGGGGGTTGGACTGGATGAGCTCCAGAGGTCCCCTCCAACTGCATCATGCTATGATTTTGTGACATGGACCTGCCGTGAGCACATGAGCCAGTGCAGGTTGTTGGGCTGTTTGGTGGCCAGTGTCCAAGCCCCGGTCCAGCATGGCCAGTGCTTGTGGGTGCAGTGGGGAATGCTGCTGGGCAGAGCACACAACACATGGCCGTTTGTTCCTCTCAAACTGAGCTTCTTTCTGCCATGGGAAGAGCCTGAGCAGTGTCCCAGCAGCTCTGAGTCATTCACAGTATTTTGGCCAACTGATGCCAGAAGAAAGTGAACATTCACGGAGTGGAGCCTTGCTGCCTGGGGAGTCCAGCTGAACATCACAATAGGAAGATTGTGGAGGGACAATTTGAAGCAAATAATCTGGAAAATATTTAAGATAAACGTGACCAGAGTGGTGGAGTTTTCTACTTGTTTGTTTTTTTCCCTGGCAGGGCCCCGGGTACATCCAGAGCAGCTACGGAGCTGCTGGAGGGGCTTGTGGCCACTTGGAAAACATTTCTGTCTTCTCTCCTGTCTGAATCTCCCTCTCTTAGTTTGAACCATCACTCCTTGTCCTGTCATGACAAAAGACTGCCCCCAGCTTTCTGAAAGGGCACCAGAAGGTCTCCCTGGAACCTTCTCTTCTCCTCTCCAGGCTGAACAACCCCATCTCTCCCAGCCCGGCCTCATAGGATAAATAAACAGCAAACAAGTGGGAAGGAAACAATTCCACATGAGCACCCCAGCATTTGGGCTTCATTGCTGGGTTACCCTAACATCTTCACAAAGAAATGTTTGACACTGAGGGTGGTGAGACCCTGTCCCAGGTTGCCCAGAGAAGGTGGGAGATGCCCCACCCCTGTAACCATTACAGGGCAGGTCGTTTGAGGCTCTGAGCAACCTGTTGTAGTTGCAGATGTTCCTGCTGACTTGCAGGAGGTTTGGAACTAGATGATTTTTAAGGTCCTTTCCAACCTAATCTGTTCTATGAATCTATGATCTAGTGTCCCTGTCCATGCGGGGGGGATCGGAACCAGGTGACCTTTAAGGTCCCTTCCAACCCAAACCATTCTGTGGCCCTATGATCCTTGTGTGTGTGGGTCCTTTCCAACCTGGGCATTCCGTGATTCCCAGCGACCCTGCAGTCGCACCCCTCTAAAACCGGCCGCTGCCCCGCTGCTTTTCAAGAGGGGGCCGGCCGCCTCGCCGGGGCGCTGACGTCAGCGCTGGGGGCTTTATCGATGTCACCTTTCTGTTAGCAAACAGACGGAACGCTCCTGATGGCATTGTGCCGGGCGGCGATGGCGCCGGCGATAGCGGGTTTGATACAGTTGTAAACCCTGAAAAGGAGAAGGGGCTGCTGAAGAGAATGGCTTTTCTTTTTCCTCCCCCCCCCCCCCCCCCCCCCCCCCCCCCTTTCTTTCTTTTTCTTTTTCTTTCTTTTTTTTTTTTTTTGTCTTTCCTGCCTCCACCACCTTCCAGCCGCGGGTGTAAATCACTTGTCAGCCGGTGGCACATGTACCCGTGTTCGGATCGGAGGGAAGAAAAAAAAAGGGAATAAAAAGTGCAGATAATCTGTGTCGCCGTTCGGCTGGCAGCGGCGGCGGTGGGAGACTGACAGCCCTGCAGATGAGTGGCAGGTGTCCTTTGAAGCGCCGGCGAGTCCCTATCTGTGCAGACTGTTGAAATGCATATTTCCATCCTTATCGTAAAGGAATGGATGGGCAAGATAGGGTGCTGTTAACATTGCAAATAGCTCCGGAATTATTCATTGTCAGCTCCCGGGCAAAGAATGGGGAGGGAAGGGGAAGCAGGGGGGGTGGTGGTGGTGTGGGGGGGTGTGTGTGCGGGGAAAGTTTTATTATTCACCGCGCACAATAGCCGGGCGCTTAATGATTCCCCGCCACCTTGGCAGGATTGTCTTGCCGACTTCAGGCGCCCGCGCTGGGTGACACAGGTCTGGCCAAGTGTTAGAGCAAGATCATAGCGGCCCGGGCCCATTTTAATTTCTAATACATTAATCTTTCCCTCGCAGATGCACAATGAATATTCCGCAGCCCCTTGTTTGTCAGGAGCTGTCTGGCCTTTCATCTATTCAGGTGGTTTCATTGACTCTGAAAGCGCGCTCAAAAGGCCTGATCAGTCAATGACAACCGCGCCACAATAAGCGGGGAACTCGGCTCCCCCCCGCCGCCCCGCCGGGCACTCTGACACCGGCTCCCCCGGGAGGGAGACCGCGGGTGATGGGTGCCCTCCCCGCCCCGGGGGGACGCGGCGCGCGTTATCGCGCGGGCAGGATGGCGCGCGGATTTGGGGGGGTGGGAAGTAGGGGGGCGGGGGTGTGGGGGGGGTGGTATCGCGCGCCGCCAGCCGCGTGACCCCGCCCCGCGGCCCGCGCGCGGCGCGGCGGTGGGGTTGCGCCGGCCGGGCCCTGTTCGACACGCGCCCGCCCGCGCGCGCCGCCCGCCCGCCGCCCCGGCCCCGGCCCCGGCCCCTTTGTCTCCCGCCTGCTAATTGCGATTGTTTTAAGTTCATTATCCCCGGGCGCACATTGTCCCCGGCGCACCTCCGCGCCGTGTAAAGCGCCGGCCCCGCGCAGGCGGCTGCTGACCCTCGGATTGTTCGCTGCGCCCGTGCCAGCGCCCGACAGCGCATTGCGCACGCTGCCAGCACCAGCCTTGGCTCCCCCCTTCTCTCTAATTAACGAGGTGGCAGCTCCTCACCAGCATCAGGGCTGCAGAAGTCCCCCAGGGCAGGGGTGGGATGCTTTGGACTCCAGGAGCTGCTTGCCCCAACATCATCACAGCTGTTCACAGAATCACACAGAATCAGCCAGGTTGGAAGAGACCTCCAAGATCATCAAGTCCAACTGATCACCCAACCCTAACTAATCAGCTAGACCATGGCACTGAGTGCCTCATCCAGTCTCTTCTTAAACACCTCCAGGGGATGTCTACCCCACTGCCTCCCTGGGCAGCCCATTCCAATGGCCAATCTCTCTTGCTGGGAAGAGCTTCTTTCTGAGATCAAGCCTCAACTTCCCCCTGCACAGCTTGAGGCTGTGTCCTCTTGTTCTGGTGCTGGTTGCTTGGGAGAAGAGACCAGCCCCCACCTGGCTGCAACCTCCCTTCAGGGAGTTGTAAAGAGCAATAAGGTCTCCCCTGAGCCTCCTCTTCTCCAGGCTAAATAACCCCAGCTCCCTCAGCCTCTCCCCATAGGGCTTGTGGCCCAGAACCCCTCCCCAGCTTTGTTGTCCTTCTCTGGACACACTCTTCCTCATGCTCACATCCCCGGGGTGGCCAATCTTGAAGGTCCTAACCCATTCTATGATTGTATGTCCCTCCCAGCACAGAGCTCAGCTGTGGACCAAGGACCAGCGTGTGCCACCACACCTCCTGCCAGGATACAACTCCATGGTCTCTTCCACCCCAAAGGAGAGCTGGAGGCCACTCACACTAGGCAGACCCACAGGGATCCCATTCACGGGACACATCAACCATTCCTTGGTCTGGGGATGCTTTCCTCAGCTTCACATGGAATCATTTTTGGCAGAAGAGACCTTTATGATCAAGTCCAACCATCAAGCCAGCACTGCCAGGTCACCACTAAACCATGGCCCTCAGCACCACATCTAGAGGCAGGGTGCTGCCTGTGGGCTGTGCCATGGTGTTGGAGGGAGTTCCTGTAGCACTGCTGGTGCAGCTGCACCCATGGGACCACGGGAAGGAAGTTATGCTACAGGTCCAACCACAGTCATGCAGAACTGGGGACTAAGTCTCCCCAGGGGTGCACTTTGCCTCTGACTAATGAGAGTAGTGACAAGCAGACTGTGTAAGGAGGCCATGTGCTGAGTGGTGGAAACTCACCTGTAAATGTCATCAGAAGATGCTCTGGAAGAGTTTAGCCTCTTCTTATCGCTTACCCCTGTGCCTGTGTGATGGTTTTGGGTCTCCAGATTGGAGTTCAACACCCCGTAGCTTATGGACCACCACTCAGGTGGCCAGAAATTAACCCACACCCCATTCATTGAACCCCTTCCTTTGTGAGGGATGATAAACTTGCAGCACCCTCCTACATCTTATCCACACATATCCAGGCCAAAGGTAACTCTTGGTAGTAACAAAGGTTAAATCTAGTTCCACTTTCTTCTGCTGAGGGGCTGGTGGAGGATTTCTGCTTTGATGCTGAAGGCTGAGGGCTCCAAAGATGCTGAGGGACCTGAAGCATCTCTGTGAGGAGGAAAGGCTGAGAGCCCTGGGGCTGTGGAGCCTGGAGAAGAGCAGCCCCAGAGGGGATCTGATCAGTGCTCAGCAAGAGATAAAGGACCTGTGGGGGGCAAGAGGATGGGGCAGAGTATTTTCAGTGGTGCCCAGTGACAGGACAAAGGGTAATGGGCACAAAATGCAAGCCAGGAGGTTCCACCTGAAGATGAGGAGAAATTTGTTTGGTGTGAGGGTGCTGGAGGCCTGGAGCAGGCTGCCCAGAGAGGTTGTGGAGTCTCCTTCTCTGGAGTGTTTCCATCCCCATCTGGCCATCGTGATGCTGGGCAAGATGCTTTGGGTGCCCCTGCTTTAGCAGGGGAGGGGGTTGACTGGATGATCTCCAAAGGTCCTTTCCACCCCCCACCATGATGGGATTCTGTTGGGTTTAGCTTGGCTATTAGGAAAAACGTCTTCCCTGAAAGGGTTGCCAAGGCCTAGACCAGCGTTCCCAGGGCAGTGGTGGAGTCCCCAGCCCTGGAGGGGTTTCCAAGCTGTGTAGATAGAAGAATGGAATGGAATGGAATGGAATGGAATGGAATGGAATGGAATAGAATAGAATAGAATAGAATAGAATAATAGAATAGAATAGAATAGAATAGAATAAGAATAGAATAGAATAGAATAGAATAGAAATAGAATAGAATAGGATGGAATAGGATGGGATAGGATAGGATAGGATAGGGATAGGATGGAATAGGATAGGATAGGATAGGATAGGATAGGATAGGATAGGATAGGATAGGATAGGATGGAATGGGATAGGATAGGGATAGGATAGGATAGGATAGGATAGGATAGGATAGGGATAGGATAGGATAGGATAGTACAGCATAGCATAGCATAACATAGCATAGTATAGCATAGCATAGAATAGAATAGAATAGAATGGAATGGAATGGAATAGAATAGAATAGACCAGGTTGGAAAAGACCTTTGAGATCATCGAGTCCAACCCATGGTTCAGTTGTGACCTGGCAGTCCTGGGTTAAGAGTTGGACTCGATGACCTTAAAGGCCATCTTTCCCAACCCAAAGGATCCCATGATTCTGTGATTCTCTCCCCCAACCCCACACCACACAGCTGCCTCCTGTTGGGCTGGATTTTACACCCCCACCCCCCCCCCCCTTCTTCAGGCCTTCCTCTGGCAGCATCGTGCCCATGGTTCACCAGGCGGAGACACGGAGGGTGTGAAGCCCCCTCAGCCGAGCCCTGTGCCAAGGCTGGCCCCTGCTCTCCATAAAAGCTCATTAGGAGGAGATTATGAACATCTAACAATACATTCTGAGTGCGCTGCAATGATCCATAAAATTGGTGTGGCTAATTAGCAGATCAAACCTCTCTGAGCGCGGGATCCCTTTAATATCCGTGGGTAGTTTAATTCTGGAGGTGTTTCACTCTCCACACATGTTTAGTAAAATTAAATAACAGTATAAATGTTCAGTGGGATTAAAACAGCAGTAAAATGAAACCAAACAAGATGAGTTGATTTTGTTAATAGAATAACAGAGAATCCCAGTGTTGATAGAACGTTACACAAAATCTAGAGCAAACAGAGCCTGAATCCCAGGCTCATTTCAGATGTAATTAACCTTTCCCAATCAAGCTAAGCAGCCCTCACACCTCCTTCATGGTGGCTGTGCCCACGTCCCTGCCTGTGCTGGGATGGGAGGCAGCCCTGCTTTGTAGCGCTTCCTCTTACCCAGCTGGTGCTGGTCTCCATGTTTAGGTTGGTGCTGGAGCACAGCTCCCAGCCCAGTGCCAGGGTGACAGCATGGCTGGGCAGCCAGCAGGTTCCCAGCATGGCTGGGCTGGTGCTGGTCTCCATGAGGGGGTCAGTACAGGAGCACAGCTCCCATCCCAGTGCCAGGGTGGGAGCATGACTGGGCAGCCAGCAGGCTCCCAGCATGGCTGGTGCTGGTCTCCATGTTGGGATTGGTGCTGGAGCACAGCTCCCATCCCAGTGCCAGGGTGGGAGCATGACTGGGCAGCCAGCAGGCTCCCAGCATGGCTGGTGCTGGTCTCCATGTTGGGATTGGTGCTGGAGCACAGCTCCCATCCCAGTGTCAGGGTGAGAGCATGACTGGGCAGCCAGCAGGTTCCCAGAATGGCTGGGCTGGTGCTGGTCTCCATGATGGGGTCAGTACAGGAGCACAGCTCCCATCCCAGTGCCAGGGTGGGAGCATGACTGAGCAGCCAGCAGGTTCCCAGCATGGCTGGGCTGGTGCTGGTCTCCAGGATGGGGTCACTACAGGAGCACAGCTCCCATCCCAGTGCCAGGGTGGGAGCATGACTGGGCAGCCAGCAGGCTCCCAGCATGGCTGGTGCTGGTCTCCATGTTGGGATTGGTGCTGGAGCACAGCTCCCATCCCAGTGTCAGGGTGGGAGCATGACTGGGCAGCCAGCAGGTTCCCAGCTGGGCTGGTCTCCATGATGTGGTCAGTACAGGAGCACAGCTCCCATCCCAGTGCCAGGGTGGGAGCATGACTGGGCAGCCAGCAGGCTCCCAGCATGGCTGGTGCTGGTCTCCATGTTGGGATTGGTGCTGGAGCACAGCTCCCATCCCAGTGCCAGGGTGGGAGCATGACTGGGCAGCCAGCAGGCTCCCAGCATGGCTGGTGCTGGTCTCCATGTTGGGATTGGTGCTGGAGCACAGCTCCCATCCCAGTGTCAGGGTGGGAGCATGACTGGGCAGCCAGCAGGTTCCCAGCTGGGCTGGTCTCCATGATGTGGTCAGTACAGGAGCACAGCTCCCATCCCAGTGCCAGGGTGGGAGCATGACTGGGCAGCCAGCAGGTTCCCAGCATGGCTGGGCTGGTGCTGGTCTCCATGATGGGGTCAGTACAGGAGCACAGCTCCCATCCCAGTGCCAGGGTGGGAGCATGACTGGGTGCCAGCAGGTCCCTGCACAGGATTTCAGTCCAGGCAGGGGTGGGATGGACTTCTGAGTGCTTCCCACTCTCACCACTGCTGCTCAGGGTGCCCTGGAAAGCCTCCAGCAGAGATGCCAGGCAGGCAAATGCTGGGAATGGTGGGGACACCTGGGAAGTTCTGGAGGAGTTCAGGTCCTCTTGTGCATCCACAGCTCTTTGGGGAGTAGGACTGGGCTTTTCCCTTGCTCTTGGTCCTTCCAGGGAGCATTTGGGTGGGTTTGAATCTACATTCTTCATGCAAGTCATTACTAACAAAACCTTTCTGGAGTGGGGCATCAAGAAGAACCAGGCCAGGTATTTTATTTTCTCATTTGACTTTGTTTGATTAAAAGAAAGAGAAAAGGAAAATCAGGTTAGAATCAACCAGAAACCAGCTCAGGTCTCCTATACCAATGCTAGAAGAGATTTGCTTTCATTCTGCTTTCAAGGGTTCCTGCCTCTCATCTCATCAATTAAAGTGCACTTTGGCAACTCCAAGAAGACAATGAACCTTGAGGCAGTCAATGATGTAATTTCCAGTATCAATATCTACTGTTTGCCAATAATAATTCTCTGGTTTAGAGCCCAATTACAACTTCAGTGAGTCGAGGGCCACATCCAGCTGGAGGGCAGTCACTAGTGGTGTCCCCCAGGGATCAGTGCTGGGCCCCCTCCTGTTCAATATCTTTATTGATGATCTAGATGAGGGGATTGAGTCCATCATCAGTAAGTTTGCAGATGACACCAAGCTGGAGTTGATCTATTAGAGGGTAGAAGGGCTCTGCAAAGGGACATTGACAGGCTGGACAGATGGGCAGAGTCCAGCAGGATGGCATTCAACAAGTCCAAGTGCCAGGTGCTGCACTTTGGCCACAGCAACCCCAGGCAGAGCTACAGGCTGGGGTCAGAGTGGCTGGAGAGCAGCCAGGCAGAGAGAGACCTGGGGGTGACTCCAGGGATGGTGACTCCACCACCTCCCTGGGCAGCACATTCCAATGGCCAATCTCTCTTTCTGTGAAGGACTTCTTCCTAACATCCAGCCTAAACCTCCCCTGGCACAGCCTGAGACTGTGTCCTCTTGTTCTGGTGCTGCTTGCCTGGGAGAAGAGACCAACCCCCTCCTGGCTACAACCTCCCTTCAGGGAATTGTAGAGAGCAAGAAGGTCTCCCCTGAGCCTCCTCCTCTCCAGGCTAAGCAACCCCAGCTCCCTCAGCCTCTCTTCACAGGGCTGTGCTCCAGACCCCTCCCCAGCCTCATTGCCCTTCTCTGGACATGTTCAAGAGTCTCAATCTCCTTCTTAAACTGAGGAGCCCTGAACTGGACACAGGACTCAAGGTGTGGCCTAACCAGTGCTGAGCACAGGGCAGAATGACCTCCCTGCTCCTGCTGGCCACACTGTTCCTGATGCAGGCCAGGATGCCATTGGCCTTCTTGGCTGCTTGGGCACACTGCAGGCTCATGTTCAGCTTACCATCAACCAGTATCCCCAGGTCCCTCTCTGCCTGGCTGCTCTCCAGCCACTCTGACCCCAGCCTGTAGCACTGCCTGGGGTTGTTGAGGCCAAAGTGCAGCACCTGGCACTTGGATGTGTTCAATCTCCTGCCAGCTAGTGGAAGGTGTCCCTGCCTGTGGCAGGGGGATTGAAACAAGGTGATCTTGAAGGTCCCTTCCAACCCAAACCATTCTATGGATCTATGATACTAAGGTGAAAAGGTTGTGCCAATACCAGACCTATTTGTGCAACTATTGCTCATTCCTGTCTCTTCCCACCACAGCCCTCTGTTCCTGCTGCTGTTTATCAAGAAACACCATGCGAAGGTTCATAACAGCATCATTATGGTCCTGAGGGAACTGGTGGATGCAGTCAGTCAGACACTGTCTGTCATATTTGAGAAGTTGTGGCAGGCTGGTGAAGTTCCTACACCCCTGTGGAGATGGACTTGGAGTTGTTGGTTGACAAGAAGTTCAATGTGAACCAGTCCCTTGCACTCCCAGACCAGCCCCAGCTGTGTCCTGGGCACATCCCCAGCATCGTGAGCACCAGGGGGAGGGAGGGGATTCTGCCTCTGCTCTCCTCTGCTGAGACCCTACCTGCAGTGCTGGGGCCAGCTCTGGCATCCTCAGCACAGCACAGACAGGGACCTCTTGGAGCAGGCCCAGAAGGGGCCACAGCCATGCTGGGATGGCTGGAAGCCCTCTGCTGTGAGGCCAGGCTGGGATACTTGGGGTTGCTCAGCCTGGAGGAAAAAAGGCTACAAGGAGACCTTCAGGTGGCCTTTCAGTGCTTCAAGAGGCTGATCAGAAAGCTGGGGACAGACTTTTGTTCAGGGCCTGTTGTGACAGGACACAGGACAAGGGGTGATGGTTTGAGCTAAGAGATGGAGATTCAGACTGGAGAGAAGGAAGAAAGGTTTGAGACTGAGTGTGGTGAGAGCCTGTCCCAGGTTGTCCAGAGAGATGGGAGATGCTCCACTCCTGGAACCATTGCAGGTCAGGTTGTTTGGGACTCTGAGCTACCTGCTCTAGCTGCAGATGTCCCAGCCCATGGCAGGGGGATTGGAAGCAGATGATCTTTCAGGCCCCTCCCAGCCCAAACCACTCTGCGATTCTGTGATAATTTAGAGCAATAATTACATTTTTATTCAATAGCTATGGGAAAAACACTGCCTTGAATAATGAGCGAAAAATGAGTGTCTCAGTCCTACCAGGACATTAATCAACAGATTAACTGTGTAGGCAAACTGATTTCAGGCTGTTAGGGCTTAATTTCTCTCCAAAAAATCATTATTTTTTATGTATTGCATAATGCACTTCAAACCCTCGTCGGGGGCACGCCGGAGACGCTCCGCTGCCTTCCGCCCCTGCACGAGGACTTCTCCATCACAGCCAGCCCAAAGTCCTCCCTCCTGACACTGGCATTTGGGGAGGGCTGGAATAGGATGGAATGGAATGGAATGGAATGGAATGGAATGGAATGGAATGGAATGGAATGGAATGGAATAGAATAGAATAGAATGAATGGAATTGAAGGAATGGAATGGAATGGAATGGAATGGAATGGGATAGAATAGAATAGAATAGAATAGAATAGAATAGAATAGAATAGAATAGAATAGAATAGAATAGAATAGAGTGAATGGAATGGAATGGAATGGAATGGAATGGAATAGGATAGGATAGGATAGGATAGGATAGGATAGGATAGGATAGGATAGGATAGGATAGGATAGGATAGACTAGACTAGACTAGAAGGAATGGAATGGAATGGAATGGAATGGAATAGAATAGAATAGAATAGAATAGAATAGAATAGAATAGAATAGAAAGAATAGACTAGTCTAGATTAGACTAGACTAGACTAGACTAGAATAGAAAGAATAGACTAGACTAGACTAGACTAGACTAGAATAGACCAGGTTGGAAGAGACCTTCAAGATCATTGTATCCAACCTATCGACCAACACCACCTAATCAACTAAACCATGGCACCAAGCACCCCATCCAGTCTCCTCCTGAACACCTCCAGTGATGGCGACTCCACAACCTCCCTGGGCAGCACATCCCAATGGGCAATCACGCTCTCTGTGTCAAACTTCCTCCTAATCTCCAGCCTAAACCTGCCCTGGTACAGCTTGAGACTGTGTCCTCTTGAACTGGTGCTGCTTGCCTGGGAGAAGAGACCAACCTCTGCCTGTCTACAACCTCCCTTAAGGTAGTTGTAGAGAGCAAGAAGGTCACCCCTCAGTCTCCTCTTCTCCAGGCTAAGCAACCCCAGCTCCCTCAGCCTCTCCTCACAGGGCTTGTGTTCCAAGCCCCTCACCAACTTTGTTGCCCTTCTCTGGACACGCTCCAGCAAATCAACCTCCTTCCTAAACTGAGGGGCCCAGAACTGGACACAGGACTCAAGGTGTGGCCTAACCAGTGCAGTGTACAGGGCACAATGACCTCCCTGCTCCTGCTGGCCACACTGTTCCTGATCCAGGCCGGGATGCCATTGGCCTTCTTGGCCACCTGGGCACACTGCAGGCTCATGTTCAGCCTACCATCGACCAGTACCCCCAGGTCCCTCTCTGCCTGGCTGCTCTCCAGCCACTCTGACCCCAGCCTGTAGCACTGCCTGGGGTTGCTGTGGCCAATGTGCAGAACCCGGCACTTGGATGTGTTCAATCTCCTGCCCTTGCACTCTGCCCATCTGTCCAGACTCTTGAGGTCCCTCTGCAGAGCCTCTCTGCCCTCCAGCAGATCAACTCCTGCCCCCAGCTTGGTGTCATCTGCAAATTTACTGATGATGGACTTGATGCCCTCATCCAGATCATCAATGAAGATATTAAAGAGCATGGGGCCCAGCACTGATCCCTGGGGCACACCACTAGTGCCTGGCTGCCAGCTGGCTGTGGCACCATTCACCACCACTCTCTGGGCTTGGCCCTCCAGCCAGTTCCTAACCCAGCTCAGAGTGCTGCTGTCCAAGCCAGGGGCTGCCACCTTGGCCAGGAGTTTGCTGTGGGGGACGGTGTCCAAGGCCTTGCTGAAGTCCAGGTAGACCACATCCACAGCCTGCCCCACATCCACCAGGCACTCACCTGGGCATAGAAGGAGATCAGGTTGGTCAGGCAGGACCTGCCCTTCCTGAATCCATGCTGGCTGGGCCTGAGCCCTTGGCCATCCTGTAAGTGCTGCGTGATCGCACTCAAGACGACCTGTTCCATAATCTTGCCTGGCACTGAGGTCAGGCAATCTTCTCCTCTGTATCTCATCCTCCACACAGTGTGGGGTTGGTTTTCTTTTCTTTCTATTTCTTTCTTTTCCTCCTTTTTCTTTCTTTTCCTCAGCGCTCCTCTTTCTGAAGCCTGTGGATTAGCATATTTCATTTCTCTGGGCTGCATCCCACTGGCTCTGAAGGTTTTTCTCCCCTCTTGGCTTTCCTTGTTGGATTGTTTTTTTCTTGTGGTTTTTTTGTTTTTTGGCTGCTGGTGGGGATGAGTGATGTGGTGGGACAATATCAGGCCTGGGGAGCCCTCGGTGCTTAGCAATGCTAATGTCAGATGCCAGACGAACTGGATGGGGGACAAAGCAGCAGCGGCAGCAGCAGCAGCATTGTGCGGGGCATGGAGCTGGCTGCCACCCCATGTTTCAGGAGACAATGGTCCAGGAGGTGTGAACACAGGATGGGCAAAGTGAGGCCCTAAAGAGTAGTTGGGGTGGGATTCTCAGGAAGGAAAAACAAAGCTGAGTTAAAGCATAGAATCACGGAATCACAGGATACCAGGTTGGAAGGGACCCCAAGGTCCAACCTTTCCAGGTAACAATGGAGTTGAAATCAGATGGCCCAGCACCCTGTCCAGCTGAGTCTTAAAACTGTTCAGTGTAGGGGGCAGGGGTAGAACTGTCCAGTGTAGGGGGCAGGGGTAGAACTGCCCAGTGTAAGGGTAATTGATCTAGTCAGAGACTCATAGAGTCACAGAATCATAGAATTGTCAGGGCTGGAAGGGACCTCGAGGATCAGCCAGTTCCAGCCCCCCTGCCATGGCCAGGGACACCTCACACTAGACCTGGTTGCTCGCAGCCACATCCAGCCTGGCCTTCAAAACCTCCAGGGATGAGGCTTCCAGCATCTCCCTGGGTAACCTGTGCCAGTGTCTCACCACTCTCATGGGGAAGAACTTCTTCCTAACATCCAATCTGAATCTACCTGCTTCTAGTTCTGCTCCATTCCCCCCAGTCCTATCACTACACTGATCTAGTTGGGAATGTCCCTTCTTACCAGCAGGGGGGTTGGACTAGATGACCTTCAGAGGTCCCTGCCAACTCTTGTGAACTGTGATTCCATGATTTTGAAATGTGTTCCCTCAGATGGTTGTTTTCTCTACCAAGCACTTGGGGTCTCCTTTAAAGTGCTGCAAAACACACCTGATGTGCTCAGCAGGGAAGATATTCACACACTCCCCCCCCCCATGTGCTTTATTTTCCCATTCCTGGTGGGGTTTTGCATCCATCCAACCTGGCCACCCATACTCAGAGCTTCTAGTCCTACATGGACACCACACATCAGAATCTGGCCATCTCAAAGGGAGCTCTTCTCTGATGCTTCTTGAACTGTTGGTGCTTAATTGAAGGTTTATTAATTAGTTGGGACTTTTTTTTTTCTTCCCCAGGAGAAGGAGCAGGATTACTGCCAGGAGAGGTTTAAGTTGGGCATTAGGAAGAATTTCCTTGCTGCAAGAGTGGTCAGGCATTGGAACAGGCTGCCCAGGGAGGTGGTGGAGTCCCCATCCCTGGAGGTGTTCAAGAAAGGGGTGGCCATGGCACTCTGGGACAGGTTTTAATGGCCGTGGTGGTGCTGGGTTGAAGGTTGGACTCGATGATCCTAGAGGTCTCCTCCAACCCAAGCAATTCTATGATTCTATGAATTGCTGCCAGCAGCATGCAGGCACACAACAGTGGGGTCAGAGGCATCCCGGTCCTGAATAACTCACCCGTGATGTCCCTGTGTCCTTGCAGGACGGCTGGGGCTACGCTGGATGGGAGCATCACCAAACCCAGCTGAGCTTGGGAAGAGCCCTGACACCATTCCCAAACTCAGGCTCTCTCTGAGCAGTGCTGTGAGGTGGAACATGGTGGATTTGACAGCCAAGCTTCTGAAACGTGAGAGCTCAGGGCTGGGATTCCTCTGCCATGGTCAGGCAGGAAAAACCTTGGCATCAAACACCAGCTTCTAATTGTGGCTGAGCAAAATGCCTCAGGTTGCTCCAAATGGCACTGAGGGATGAGGAGAGAACTGGCTTCACCTCTGCTTTGCCAATACACCCTCGTGGCACAAATTCTGTCTCTGTTGGACCCTAAGCAGCACCCCTGGAGTTGCCACCAAAGCCCAGGCAGCAGTACCCATACCCCTTTGGCACCCTCCATGCCAGCACAGTGCACAGAGCTAGGCGGGTGGCTTTGGGGTCCCAGCCCAGCATCAGAGTCTGAGGTCTCTGGTTTGAAGCCTAGCCCTAGCCCATTTTCCCCTTTCCTCTTCCTCCTTTGCCTTTTGCAGATGGACAGGGGCTGGGCCAGCTTGTCTAGACCATGCTGTTCCAAAGAGGGGTTGGACCAGATGATCCTTGAGGTCCTTTCCAACTTATGATTCTAGGGTTCTGTGATTATGATTCTGCAATTCCTTTTCCTTTTCCAAACACCCAAACCTGCAGAGCAAAAGCCCACTTGAAGAGGCTGGATCATCATCAAAGCTAAATGGTGTGTAGAAGCAGCTTGGGCTTTGCCCTGAGCAGGCTGGGGAGCCCAGAACTGGACACAGTGCTCCAGATATGGCCTCACCAGGGCAGAGTAGAAGGCAAGGTTCATGATCATTGACACTTGTGTAGGTAAAACCTTAACTAAGTACAGTTTTTGGTGTGGAGAAACCCAAGTTATTTGGGGATGGCTTTTCTCAATCCCTTGGCCCCCCTCCCAGTGAACTCTCTACCTCCCTGGGGCATTGTTTCTCAGGTGGGGGTTGGTGCCATCTCCCAGGCAACCAGCACCAGAACAAGAGGACACAGTCTCAAGCTGTGCCAGGGGAGGTTTAGGCTGGAGGTTAGGAAGAAGTTCTTCCCAGCAAGAGAGATTGGCCCTTGGAATGTGCTGCCCAGGGAGGTGGTGGAGTCCCCATCCCTGGAGGTGTTTAGGAAGAGACTGGATGGGGTGCTTGGTGCCATGGTTTAGTTGATTAGATGGTGTTGGGTGATAGGTTGGACTCAATTATCTCAAAGGTCTTTTCCAACCCGGTCCATTCCATTCCATTCCATTCCATTCCATTCCATTCCATTCCATTCCATTCCATTCCATTCCATTCCATTCCATTCCATAGTTTCCTCTTGGGTCATTCTGCATCTTTAGAAGTTGTGAACAGCTCTGGTAGGTGTCTGACCTGCTCTCCCTTGTGCAGGACAAACCCTGCCCTGCAGTCCCCCACCATCCTTAATGAAGGTTTCACCAGTTTGTCCTTCTCCGTGTGGACAAGGACACTGGACTCCAGCTGCCTGCTCCTGGCTCACATCAAGCCTACCCTGGGCAAAAGGAAAGCAGAGGAGTGCCAGGGCAGTTATTTTCCCCTGCTCTTGCCACCTGGAGAAACTTCTGGTACTGTCCTGTTGGCTGGGACCCACGTTGGGCACACACAGAGCTCACCTGAAGCCAGCCGTTTGGACATGGCCCCGAAGGTCACTGTCCCACAAGCACAGGGGCAGTGCCCTGTGGGGGGTTCACTGAAGCCATCCTGCTCACCCTGGGGGGATGAGGGCACAGGAGGGTTCTTGGCCCTGGGAAGACACCAGCCACTGGCATGGTGGGCAGGAGCTAGGGCTTCCATGCTGCTGGGAGGGACCACTGCCCATCACCTGCTGCCCACCCACTGCCCCCAGTGCCTACTGCCCAGTGCCCCCTTCCTTGCCTGCTGCCCAGTTCCTGGTGCCTGCCTCCTCGTGCCTCTCACCTGGTGCTTGATGCCTCCTTTCCACCACCCACCCTTCGTCTGGTGCCCCCTTCCTGTCCCCAGCCACCGCTTGCCCCTTGCCCACCACTCACCACCCGGTGCCTGCTACCCTTCTCCCCTTGCCCTCTGCCTGGTGCCTGTCATTCCCAGACAACCCCTTGGTGTCTGCTGCCCAGTGCCTGCCCCCCTCCCACCCACTGGCTCCCTCCCCGTTTCCGTCCCCTGCCCGGTGTCCACCGCCCCTTGCTTGGTACCCTCCTGATGCCCAGTGCCTACCGCCTCCTGCCAACCCGTTGCCCGGTGCCAAAGCCTTCCTCCCCGCCTCCTGCTCTCCCCCCCCGCCCCCCGGCGCTGTCTGCTTGTCCCCCGGTGGCCGGTGCCCGCTGCCCGGTGCCCCCGGCGCTGCCGAAAGAGGGCAATGTTGCTGTGCGCAAGCGGCGAGCGGCGGCTGGTCCCGGCGGGCGGCGGGGGGCGGGAGGGTCCAAGGGCTGCGGAGCGAGCGAGGGGTCACCGACCGGGCCAGGAACGGGACCCCGGGTGGCATCACACGGGTGGCGTTGCACGGGTGTCTCCGGTGCCTGTCTCTGCAAAGAGGCGCCCCTAAAGCCCTGCGTGTTCAGCCCAAAGGCAGCAGGTAAAAGAGGGACTTCTAGTAACAAATAAACCAGGGCTCGCTTCTCTGAGCAGGGAAAGGGAAGGTCCTGGGCCACCCTTCGTGTCCCAGCTTGAGTGGGGTGGTGGGGCTGGATGCAGGTGAGGTTTAACCTGCCTGGACGAGAGGAAGTGGCCTGAAATTGTGCCAGGTTAGATTTAGGCTGGAGATTAGGAACTGTTTCTTCCCTGCAGGAGTGGTTGGAACAGGCTGCCCAGGGAGGTGGTGGAGTCGCCACGCCTGGAGGTGTTCAAGACAGCTGTGGCCATGGCGCTTTGGGGCATGGTTTAGTAGCCATGGGGGTGCTGGGTTGATGGTTGGACTCAATGATCTCAGAGGTCTTTTCCAACCCAAACGATTCTGTGATTCTGCGGACGGGTCCAAGGGACACCTGGGCCACTCCCACTTTCCCTCTTCCTGTCTCTAACTGGGCATGAAAGGTTTAAGGACGCCAGTAAAAGCCATAGGGGAAGCCATGCCTCCCCAGCAAAGCCATGCTTAACTGGGAACTGTCTGCTGGGAACTCTGCTTTTCATGTCTTCAGCCACAGCTTTCACACCCACCAGCTCGTTTCTGCTGCCTGTTCAACATCTGCTGAGCAGCTGAACCCAAAAAGGCCATCACTGACACAATAGTCAGGGTACCACAGGTCTGGGGAGCAGCTCCTTCCTCAAATACTCACCCAAGCACCAAGGGGGGATCTTATTCATGGTTATAAATATCTGAAGGGTGGGTGTCAAGGAGGTGGCAGTCTCTATTCAGTGGTGTCCCGTGGTAGGACAAGGGGCAATGGATACAAACTGGAACCCAAGGAAGTTCCACCTCAACTTGAGGAAAAACTTCTTCACTGTGAGGGTGCTGGAGCAGGCTGCCCACAGAGGTTGTGGAGTCTCTCTTTCTGGACACTTTCAAGACCCATCTGGATGTGTTCCTGTGTGACCTGCTCCAGGTGATCCTGCTTGGACTGGATGATCTCCAGAGGCCCCTTCCAACCCCTACCATTCTATGATTCTATGGTTGGACTTGGTGGCTTTTAACGAGCAACTTTCTTGGTGGTGGACAAGGAGCAGGTCCCAGAGCCATCTCCTGGCAGTCATGGTGGGCTGCCTGGAGCCTACATGGTTCATTGCTGTCCTGTGGGATGAGTGCTCCACTTCTGGCACCATCAGCCTACTGGCTGCTCCAAGTGCAGGAGCTGCTCGGGCCAGCAAAGAGTTAATTGCATTCCTGAGGCAGCAGACCCTGGAAGGGAGTTAATTGTGAGGCATTCTTTGTCCTTCATGCAAAGCAGGAGTTGGGGAGACCGTGGCAGATGATCTCATAGCAGAGGTTACTGAGAGCAGCATCTGAGAAAAGAGCAGCATGGAATACAGGAGGAGATCCCCCTGGCAAGGGAGCTGCTGTCGGGATGGTCAGCTGGCATCTTGCAGAGGCAAATGTTTGTTTCTGTGTGACTGAAGATGAAAAATAGGCACCTTGAGAGGGGCTTCTTGACTCTGCTGCTTTTCCAGCCTCACTTTTCCTGGGGTTTGTCACAAGTTCTGCTTCTCACATCAAAAAAAAATCTCCTCCAGGCTTCCAGAGCAGGATGCCTTGGCTGTGCTCGGGGTGAGATGCAGAGTGGTGCAGAGCCTTGACCTTGCACAGTTCCAATCTCCAGCCTGAATGAGTGCCCGCCCTTGGGCTGAGCTCTCAGTGAGGGTGCCATGCACCTGCCTTGCCACAGGCTGAGCAGGTGGGAGCACCAGGCATGCACCAGCAGCTCCAGACATGGAGGATCATGGAATCACAGAGTCATTAAGGCTGGGAAAGACCTTTAAGATCACCGAGTCCTACTGTAACCCAACTGCCATGAGCAGGATGCTGAGGAGGGGGGAGCAATGCCATCTCTGGGAGCACTGCCATCTCCAAGCAGCCTGGGAGAGACATTGCCACTTCTCAGCCCTCTGCTCCCTGATGCCACCTATCTCAAGGGACTTGGGGCAGACGGAAGCACCACATGCCCTCGTTGCGGGGAAGGGAATCTAAGACAAGGACCCCAAAGAAGCTGCATGACCTGGCTGTGCCAGGGGAAGTTTAGCCTCCAGGTGAGGAGAAAGTTCTTCCCAGAAAGAGTAATTGGCCATTGGAATGTGCTGCCCAGGGAGGTGGTGGAGTCACCACCCCTGGAGGTGTTCAAAAAAGCCTTGGGTGTGGCACTTGGAGCCCTGGTTTAGTTGTCAGGACGTGATAGGTATTAGGTTGGACTTGATGATCTCTGAGGTCTTTTCCAACCTGGTGGATCCTGTGATTCTTCCCACCAAGAGCAGATGAAGCTGTCATGCCCTGCGTGTTGGCATTGCCACCAGACCTGTGAGTGGTTGCTGATTACTGGGCTGAGGAGGAGCAGAAGCTCTCAGAGTGATCAGAGAGGGTGTAATTAACTGCAGCACACAGCAAATTAAGTAGCAGCTCTCTGATGACCAAACACCACACTGAGTTGGGTGGGTTAATGCAACAGGTCACCTAGGTCCCTCCACAGGGAGCACTGTGGCTGGGCTGGTGGCTGGTGTTCAGCAGCCCATCACTCAGCACCAGCATGAGGTCTGGAAGCACTGGGGCATGAGGACACAGGATAATCATAGAATCATAGTGTCATTAAGATTGGAAAAAGCCTTTAAGCTCATTGAGTCCAACTTGGGTGATAGGTTGGACTTGATGATCTCAAAGGTCTTTTCCAACCTGGTCAATCCAATCCAATCCAATCCAATCCAATCCAATCCAATCCAATTCATTCAATTCAATTCAATTCAATTCAATTCAATTCAATTCAATTCAATTCAATTCAATTCAATTCAATTCAATTCAACTGCAACCCAACTACCATGACCACTAAAGGACTAAGTGACTGAGGGAGCTGGGGATGGTTAGCTTGGAAAAGAGGAGGCTGAGGGGAGACCCCACTGCTCTCTACAACTACCTGAGAGGATAATGTAGAGAGGCTGGTGCTGGTCTCTTCACAGGTAATTAGTGATAGGACAAGAGAGAATGGCTTCAAGCTAAGATTGGGTAGGTTTAAACTGGACATTAGGAAGAAGTTTTTCCCAGCAAAAACTGGTCAGGCATTGGAATGTGCTGCCCAGGGAGGTGGTGGAGTCACCAGCCCTGGCTGTGTTTAAAGGTCATTTGGATATGGTGCCAGATGTGGCCTTAGTAGGCATCCCTTGGCCTGCTGGCCACACTCTTCTGGATGCACCCAGTGTTAGATGGTTGCTTCCAGTTCTGGGTTAGTATAAATTTTACTCAGCAAGCAGTGGGAGACAGGTTCCACTCCCTGTGCCTCTTGGTCAGTTGTGACCAAGTGTCTGCCAGCCTGGTGGCCTGTTCAGCCCAAAGGTTTTGCTCCGTGAGGGCCAGCTCAGCAGCGAGCCCTGCCCACAAGCCCAGCCTGTTCCCCTTGCACATTTGGAATCCTCTCATCCAAAGCAAGAAGGTCACCAGTGGCCATGCTTAGAAACAGGAGCTCTGTAGGAAGGGGCAGGTTGAGCACTGCCTGAGCTTTCCAGGGGGGAAATCCAGCTTCAGGGAGTTTTTCTTACATCAATAATTTCCATTTGGATCGATCTAATCAATTTTTACACCAGTGGAGGCCAAGCTCATCAAGTTACTGCTGTGTTTTGAAGATTCATGGAATGGTTTGGGTTGGAAGGGACCTCAAAGATCATCTCATTCCAACCCCCCTGCCATGGCCAGGGACACCTCACACTACAGCAGGTTGCTCACAGCCACATCCAGCCTGGCTGCAAAAACCTGCAGGCATGAGGCTGCCACCACCTCCCTGGGCAACCTGTGCCAGTGTCTCACCACCCTCATGGGGAAGAACTTCTTCCTAATATCCAATCTGAATATCCCCTCCTCACTTTTGTTCCATTCCCCCCAGTCCTATCCCTCCCTGACACCCTCAAAAGTCCCTCCCCAGCTTTCTTGTAGCCCCCTTCAGATCCTGGAAGGCCACAATGAGCTCTCCTGGGAGCCTTCTCTTCTCCAGACTGAACAGCCCCAGCTCCCTCAGTCTGTCCTTATGGGAGAGATGCTCCAGCCCTCTCCCTGCCCTCACCCATCCTGCCACCAGGTTTGTCTCAGGTCTTCCATGAGAATTTGACAGCCAGGAAATTTTGACTGTCACTTCTGCTGTCCCTGAGGTAGATAAAGCACAGTTCCAGAGGAGGACAGCAGTCATCTGAACCTGTCAGCTTTGGGGCTCCTTTTGGAAGCAAATTTATGCAGGACCAATTGATCTCAGATGTTATTGGACTTGACAGTGAGTCAGAGAGATGCTGTGAAGGTTCAGTGTGGATGGGTCCTCTGTGCTTAATACACCAACACACATAAACACAGGAGGGGCTGATGAGACCTGTGACCATCACTCACTCACTTCACAGCCAGTTCCTCAGCTGCTGGGACAAAGCCAGCAGTGGTGATGAGGCATGGGAGCTCCAGCTTTGCCAGTGTCCAGCCTCTCTCAGCAAAGCAAAGATCTGCATGCTTAGCTTGGAAGGTTTAAGCCCCATTCAGGTCTGTGTAGAGCCCAAATTCAGCTCAACTTCACAGAAGGCTCTGCAGAACTTGCTCATCAAAAAACCCCAAACAAACTTGTGCTTGTGTTGTCCAGTGCCCATGGTTCCAGCTGGAAACCATGCAGAACATAGAGCTAGGAGTTTGTGATGGTGACAAGGTTGCTGTGTGTGCATTGGAAGCATGGCATGAACATTGAGTGCTTCATCCCTGGGCAGAAACTCCTTGGTCTTGGTGGGCTGCAGCCATTCAAAGCAGCTGTCCAGAACTTGGGGTGAAGCTTGTGGAGACAGGAGATGACCCATGGTCCTGCTGCAGCTCCTGACCCATGGTCCTGCTGCAGCCCCTGATCCACGGTCCTGCTGCAGCTCCTGACCCATGGTCCTGCTGCATCCCCTGACCCATGGTCCTGCTGCATCCCCTGACCCATGGTCCTGCTGCAGCTCCTGACCCATGGTCCTGCTGCAGCCCCTGACCCATGGTCCTGCTGCAGCTCCTGACCCATGGTCCTGCTGCAGCCCCTGACCCATGGTCCTGCTGCAGCTCCTGACCCATGGTCCTGCTGCAGCCCCTGACCCATGGTATCATAGTATCAGTCAGGGTTGGAAGGGACCACAAGGATCAGCTAGTTCCAACCCCCCTGCCATGGGCAGGGACACCCCACACTAGATCAGGCTGGCCAGAGCCTCATCCAGCCTGGGCTTAAACACCTCCAGGGATGGGGCCTCAACCACCTCCCTGGATAACCCATTCCAAGGCTTCACCACCCTCATGGGGAAGAACTTCCTCCTCACCTCCAGCCTGAATCTCCCCACCTCCAGCTTCATTCCATTCCCCCTAGTCCTAGCACTCCCTGATATCCTGAGAAGTCCCTCCCCAGTCTTCTTGTAGGCCCCCTTCAGAGACTGGAAGGCCACAATGAGGTCACCTCGGAGCCTTCTCTTCTCCAGACTGAACAGCCCCAACTCCTTCAGTCTGTCCTCACAGGAGAGGTGCTCCAGCCCTCTGCTCATCCTCGTGGCCCTGCTCTGGACACCTTCCAGCACCTCCAGATCCCTCTTGGAATAGGGGCTCCAGAACTGGAGGCAGTACCCCAGGAGGGGTCTCACCAGAGCTGAGCAGAGGGGGAGAATCCCCTCCCTTGCCCTGCTGGCCACACTTCTCCTGCTGCAGCCCAGGATCTGATTGCCTTTCTGGGCTGCAAGTGCACACTGCGAGCTCCTGTTGAGCTTCTCGTCCCCCAGCACCCCCAAGTCTCTCTCCTCAGGGCTGCTCTCCATCCAGTCACTGCCCAGCCTGGATTTGTGCCTGGGATTGCCTCCACCCAGATGCAGGACCCTGCGCTTGGTCCTGCTGCAGCCCCTGACACACGCTCCTGCTTCATCCTCTGATCCATGGTCTTGTTGCAGCCCCTGACCCATGGATGGTGCTGCTGCAGCCTCATAACCCCTCTGAGCCCATCATCCAGCTACAGCTCCTGACCCTTTGTCTTGCTGCAGTCCCTGTCCCATGATCCTGTTATAGGCCCTGACCCATGGCTCTGCTGCAGCCCCTGACCCATGGTCCTGCTGCAGCCCCTGACCCATGGCTCTGCTGCAGCCCCATAACCCCTCTGAGCCCTCTGCCAACCTACCAAGCCCAACTTCACCCACCCCTGCCCAGGGGAACGTGGGTTTAATGTTCCCTCAGCCAACAGCCTGGCATTTGGGGGGAAAAAATAGTGCCAGTCTCTGGATATTATTTTCACATAAATTCCTTACAAATCATAAAATGAAACTTTTAGAGCTGATTCCCCTCTACATTCCCAGCTGTGTTGGAGGCCCCTGGTCATATTTCTCTCTGCCATCCTATTTCCCTGCACTGTCCCTGTTCTCCTTCTCCATCCATCCTGCTTTACCCTCTGTCTGCAGTAATGTCTCTGCAGCTTTGCTTCTGCACCACCGTTGCTTTGATTTACACCCAGGGTGGGAAGGAACCCAAGGCCTTGGATTCAAGCATGGGCATTTGCTGGGGAGGAGCCTAAGTCCTTGGAGCCAAGTGTGGGCATTTGCTGTCAGGACCTCCTGGGTGTGCTGTGGGTGTTGGTGGCTTGAGATGGGCAGGAGAAGCTTGGCAGGAGGTCCCCACCTCAGGGGTCATGCAGG
>CM026887.1:43754631-43799550 GCA_015227895.2 Colaptes auratus
CTCATGTCCATCTAAACTTCCCCTGGGGCAACTTGAGGCCATTCCTTCTTGTCCTATCACTTGTTCCTAGGGAGAAGAGAGACAACCCCTGCCTGGCTCCAACTCCTTTCAGACAGTTGTAGAGAGCAATGAGGTCTCCCTCAGCTCCTTTTCTCAGACTTAACCTAACTCCAGTTCCCTCAGCTGCTTCTCACCAGCCCTGTCCTCCAGACCCTTCTCCAGCTTTGTTGCCCTTTCTCTGCAAATGCTCAAGCACCTCAATATCCTTCTTACAGGGAGGGACCCAAAACTGAGCCCAGTATCAAGGGTGTTGCCACACCAGTGCCCAGTACAATCCCTGCCCTGATCCTGCTGGCCACTCTATTGCTGATCCAAGCCAGGATCTTGGCCATCTGGGCACACACTGGCGCATCTTTAGCCACTGTTGACCAACCTCCTCAGATCCTTTTCCACTGAGCAGGCTTCCAGCCACTCTCCTGAGCTTGGAGTGTTCATGGGGTTGTGCCCAAGTGCAGCAGGGCCTGGCACTTGGCACTGATGAACATCCACACTGTAGACCTGCGATCTCTGTGGGGTGGCGAGCTCCAGCCCAAGCCACGGCATCCTCACCACCCAGTCACCAGCACTCCACAGAACCAACAGCAGAGGCTGAAGTCACCAAAAGGGAGGAAAAGGCTGAGAGAAGCCCTCCCTGCCCTCACCCACCTCCTGGTGCCACTCTGGGGTTCTGGGGGATGTCGATGGTGTTCATCACCGAGTCGTGCTTCACCGCCAGGCCCAGGTCGGCGATGGCGCAGGTTTCGTTCCTCTTCACCAGGATGTTCTTGGATTTCAGATCGCGGTGAGCGATGGCTGGCTTGCCTGCACACAGAGGAGACAGCCACCCAGGCTTTGCTTACAGCCCTGTGGGTCATGAAACACTGAGCAGCAGGCAACCCCAGCTTTGTTTACCCTGTGGAAACCCTGGAGATCATTTTGTCCCAGGCAAAGCACTGCTAAGCAGTGAGACACGGGAACAGGTTGCCTGGGATGTTGTGGATGCCCCCTCCATGGAGGAGTTCAAGGGCAAGTTGGATGAGGCATTGAGCAACCTGGTCTAGGGGAAGGTGTCCCTGCCTTGGCAGGCGAGTTGGAACTAGGTAAGAACAGCTGCCCAGGGAGGCAGTGCCCAGGCTCTCACCACCCTCATGGGGAAGACATTCTTCCTAACAGCCAATCTCAATCTCCCCATTGCTAGTTTTGTTCCATTCCCCCAGTCCTATCACTCCCTGACACCCTCAAAAGTCCCTCCCCAGCTTTCTTGGAGCCCCCTTCAGATACTGGAAGGCCACAATTAGGTCTCCTTGGAGCTTCTCTCTCCAGACTGAACAGCCAAACTTTCTCAGTCTGTCCTCATAGGAGAGCAGCTCCAGCCCTCTGCTCATCCTCGTGGCTCTTCTCTGGACTCCTCCAGCACCTCCAGATCCTTCCTGTGCTAGGGGCTGCAGAGCTGGATGCAGCACTCCAGGTGGGGTTCACCAGAGCAGAGCAGAGGGGGAGCATCACCTCCCGGCCCTGCTGGATCTGCTTCTCTTGATGCAGCCCAGGCTCTGGTTGGCTTTGTGCGCTGCAAGTGCTCCTGCTGGCTCCTGCTGAGCTTCTCATCCCCCAGCATCCCCAAGTCCTTTTCTTCAGGGCTGCTCTCAAGCCAGTCCCTGCCCAGCCTGTATCAGTGCTTGGGATTGCCCTGACTGCCCGTGTCCCTCAGCCTATATCCATGCTTGGGATTGCCAAGCCATTGTAGATTGTAGTTTGCTTGTAAATACAGCTTTCATTTGATTCAGCTGAGCTGCCCTGGCAAGTTTAAAGAGGGGCAGGGGGGAGGAAGGGGAATTTTCAACCCACCACAGAGCTCCTTTCAACCCCTGAGGGACAGGTGGGAAGGGAAGCACTTGCCTTGCGTGCCGACGATCTCCATGTGGAGGTGTGCCAGGCCGCTGGCCAGGGACAGTGCCCAGCCTGACCATGCCCTCCACCGTCACCGTGCCTCTGTTCAGGTAGTCAAACAGGGAGCCCTGCTCGTGGTACTCGGAGACCAGCCACAGCTGAGTCCACCGTCCCGTATCTGCCCAGGGAAGCAGGATCAGGGGTTATCCACCGGCGCTGCCACGCACCAGGGGTCATTGAAGCACTATTGGGGGGGCACCCCAGCGCTGCTAGGAAGCTGAGTTCACACAAATTAGTACTGAGACAGAGAGAGGACTGAAGATTGTCAGGAAGGCCACAAATTAGGATAGGATAGGATAGGGTAGGATAGGATAGGGATAGGAAGACCAGGTTGGAAAAGACCGAGAGATCATCAAGTCCAACCTATCACCCAAACAATCTAATCAGCTAAACCATGGCACCAAGCACCCATCAGTCTCTTCCTAAACACTCCAGTGATGGTGACTCCACACCTCCCTGGGCAGCACATTCCAATGGCCAGTCACTCTTTCTGGGAAGAGCTTTCTCTCACCTCCAGCCTAAACCTCCCTGGCGCAGCTTGAGACTGTGTCCTCTTGTTCTGGGTGGTTGCCTGGGAGAAGACACCAACCCCCATCTGGCTACAACCTCCCTTCAGGTAGCTGCAGAGAGCAGTAAGGTCTCCCCTGAGCCTCCTCTTCTCCAGGCTAAGCAACCCCAGCTCCCTCAGCTCTCCTCACGGCTCTGTGCCTCCAGACCCTCCCCAGCTTTGTTGCCCTTCTCTGGACACCTTCCAGCACCTCAACATCTTTCTAAACTGAGGGCCCCGAACTGGACACAGGACTCAAGGTGTGGCTAACCAGTGCTGAGCACAGGGCACAATGACCTCCCTGCTCCTGCTGGCCACACTGTTCCTGAGGCAGGCCAGGATGCCATTGACCTCTTGGCTGCTGGGCACAGTGCTGGGCTCATGTTCAGCCTACTATCAACCAGCACCCCCAGGTCCTTTCTGCCTGGCTGCTCTCCAGCCACTCTGACCCAGCCTGTAGCACTGCCTGGGGTTGCTGTGGCCAATGTGTAGAACCTGTACTTAGATGTGTTCAATCTCTGCCCTTGGCCTCTGCCCATCTGTCCAGCCTGTCCCTCTGTCAGAGCTCTCCTACCCTCTAACAGATCAACTCCTGCCCCAGCTGGTGTCATCTGCAAATTACTGATGATGGACTCAATGCCCTCATCCAGATCATCAAAAAGACAAATATCAAACAGCAAATATGGGATGTAATGGAGGGGAGGAAGAAACAGACAGGGGCTGCTGTGAGCACCAGGCTGCTGGCTACAGAGAGCGCCAGCCTGACCATGCCCTCCACCAAACACCGTGCCTCTGTTCAGGAAGCCCTGCTTGTAGTAGTTGGAGATGAGCCACAGCTGAGTCCACATCCTGTTATCTACCCAGGCAAGCAAGATTAGTGATTATTCCTCTCAGTAAAAAAACTCCCCCCTTCTGTGGCTTGCTGGGCATGTACAGGGACACCTTTGCTGGCCACCCCACCAGGGGGGACCTCAGGAGAGCGCAAGGCTCAAAGTGGAGTTTCAGATGGGGAGGTGGGGCAGGAAAGCAATTACTAAGAGAAGCCTGTGAAGGGTCTAGAGAACAAGTCTTGTGAGGAGCAGCAGAGGGAACTGGGCTTGTTCAGCCTGGGGAAGAGAAGGCTGAGGAGAGACCTTCTGGCTCTCAATAGCCCGCCCAAAAGGAGGTTGAAGCCAGGTGGGGGTTGGTCCCAACAAACAAGCAGTAGGACAAGAGGAAATGGCCTCAGTTGCACCAGGGGAGGCTTAGGTTTGACATGAGGAACAATTTCTTCTCCAAAAGGAACTTCAAGGCCTGGTCCAGGCTGCCCGGGCACGGTTGGAGTCCCAGTCCTGGAGGGGTTTGCTGTGGAGATGTGGTGTGCTGAGGGCCATGGTGGGTGGTGACCTGGCAGTGCTGGGTGAAGAGTGGACTTGATGAGCTTAAAGGTCTCTTCCAAGCCAACCATTCCATAGCTCCATGCCTCCCTGCAGGGTGGCAGCCTACCCTTGTTGTCAGCAGCAATGAATCCCAGGATGTTCTCGTGCCTCAGCATGACCTCTGATAGATCTCTGCCTCCCGGAACCACGACCGCTCGTCTCTGGAGGAGAAGATTTCACAGCCACATCTTCCCCACACCATTTCCCACGCCAGACTTCACCAAAGCGGCCTTTGCCCACGATCTCCTGCAGGACAATGGTCCTGGCAATGGTTCTTTGTACCAGCAGAGGCAAACCTAGTTTAACAAGAAGAATGGGTAGGAGAGAGGAGGGCGGGAGAAGTTGAGGGAGAGAGAAGGGGTGGGAGGAAGAGAAGGGTGGGAGAGAGAAGGGTGGGAGAGAGAAGGGTGGGAGAGAGAGGGTGGGAGAGAGAAGGGTGGGAGAGAGAAGGGTGGGAGAGAGAAGGGGGAGAGAGAAGGGGGAGAGAGAAGGGGGAGAGAGGGGGAGGGAGAGAGGGGGAGGGAGAGAGGGGGGGGAGAGAGGGGGAGAGAGGGAGAGAGGGAGAGAGAGGGAGGAGGGGAGAGAGGAGAGAGAGGGGGAGAGAGGAGAGAGGGAGAGAGGGGGAGAGAGGGAGAGAGGGGGTGGGAGAGGAGGGGGAGAGAGGGAGAGAGGAGGGTGGGGGAGATTGTGGAATAGTTCAGCAGAGATTGTTCAGGCCCAGAGGTGAACATGTTCCAGGTTTCTGTGCTCATGACTGCTGCAGTTACCTTTCATACCTTTCATTGCCAGCTCAAACCCTCAGCCAGCAAAGTTTAGTGTCACACAATCTGCCTGCTGAAGGAGCTCCTTGAACTCCTCCCTTCAAACAGAGACTCAAACTCTTGTCACTGGACAGAGAATGGGCCAACAAAGCCCACCTGCCACCGGCAGCTGCAGCCAAGTGCATCAGCACAAAACTCCTCTCGACACAGAACTTGGCACAGGATAGAATGAATCAATCCCAGACTGGCTTGGGTGGCAAGGGACCTTTAAAGGGCAGCTAGTCCAACCCTCCCTGCAGTCAGCAGGGAGACCTGCAACTGCTGGCAGCCACGTCAAGGGGAGGGTGGTGAGCAGGGCAACCACCTACCAGAGCCAGAGCCGGAGGTCGTCATGTCGTAGATGAGATCCTTCAGCGTCTTCCCCGAGCTGACCAGGTTGCACTCAGAGAGGGGCTCCTCCACGTTGGGCTGCTTGGCCCTGCCACGGGCACGGCGCCAGCCGTGGCACACGCACACTGCCAGCACTGCCAGGAGGGACACGACGCAGACTGGAACCGCCACCAGCACCACCAGCACCACGGGGCCACGCTGGCTCTGCCGGGAGACTCTGATGCTTTTGGAAGACAGAAGGCAGTGAGGTGGGGGGGGGAAGAGAGTAAGTGAAGAAATGCTTCCTTCTGTAAGGATCTGGTTGAAGATGTTCCTGCTCACTGTGGAGAGAATGGGCTAGATGATGGACCTTAAGGTCCCTTCCACCCAAACCATTCCATGATCTTCAGCTCAGGCTGCTCAGAGCCCCACATAACCTGACCTGAAGGTCTCCCCTTAGCCTCCTTTTCTCCAGGCTAAACAACCCCAGTTCCCTCAGCTGCTGCTCACAAGACCTGTGCCCCAGAACCTTGGCCAGCTTCATTGCCCTTCGCTGGACAAGCTCCAGCTTCTCAGTGTTCATCTCAGAGCGAGGGAGTGGCCCAGTGAGCTCAGCAGCCTGATGCCTCTCGGCATTGCTTGTTCCTCCCTCCAGTTAACTTTACAAGAGAAGTGCTGCTTCTGTGGTTCTAAAGCCCTTCTGAAAACACAGTTGTATGTCTTGCCAGGAGCATGTCCTTCAAAAGCCTTCAGAGGACACTCAATGGTTAGCAGGTAGGTTTGTAAGAGAATTTGTAAGCAGGGTTCCTCCTCGCAGCTGCTGCGTGTTGACCAACACCGGGTTCCGAGTGGTTCTGATGGTGCTTCCACGTGGCAGGAATTCCTCTGAGGTATGAATTGCACCATATGAACTTCAATGCCACCCCACAGAGCTGCTCCAGCCACTCAGGGCCACATGGGGGAGAGATAGAGTAGAGTAGAGTAGAGTAGAGTAGAGTAGAGTAGAGTAGAGTAGAGTAGAGTAGAGTAGAGTAGAGTAGAATAGAATAGAATCTCAGATCTGGCCAGCTGAGATTAGCCTAACAGTGGAGGGGGTGTGGAAGAAAGAGCCCTGGGGGTTTTGGGTGTGCCCTCAGGTAGGGAGAAGGGAAATGCTGGAAGGCTTCTGGGTATGCTGTGAGGGACTCTTCATGCTTTGGGTTTCTTTTGTCACTGTGCTTGTAGCTTCTGTTAAACCACTCACTGCTGTTTCCATTTAAACTTTCCATCTCTTCTGCATGCAGTCCATTTGTTGAGTCACACTTCTCTGCCCTGGTGGAGGCAAGGGAGGTTCTGCCTTCAAACTCCCACACAACTATCCAAACCCTTTCAAATTCTTTGTAGAGCACACATGGAAAACTGCTTTACAGCTGGTTGTGGGCCATGTTCCACCCTGACCCCTGGCAGCAGGGTGTCCTGCAGCCAGGACAACAGCCATGCCCACACCATGATCCCTTGGGCTCCTTGGGCCCCACCGCAGAAACCACGCACAGGAGTGGGGGCAAACAGCACGAGAGAAAACACATGACAGGCGGGGTCCAAAGAGGACTTAAAGGCAGCCTCACCAGATGATGTTTGCAGGAGTTGTGCAAGGTTCAACTCCTTGGGACATAACCCCCCCTCGTGATGACCTAAGGGCAGCAAACCAGCGCCATCGAGCACAGCGTTTTGCAACCCCCGTTCCGAACGTTCTGTCCACTGCCTGCCTGGTCCAGAGCAGAAGCTGAAGACATGCTGCTGGGCATGAAGCAGAAATAGCCCCTCTGGCAAGAGCCAGCAGTTTCACAACGTGGAACACTTACATTCCAGCTGTAAACAACACAGCACTTTAAAGCAGAGGGAAAGAAGAATGAAAAGAAGGATTGGGTTGGGTTATTTCTGCTCCCTCCAGCAGATCAAACAGCCTCACACACAGCATTTGCCTCCCTTCTGACATGTGGAGGGCACCACAAGGCTTCCAAAAGGCCCAAACCACACAAGTTCCTAAAGTGCTGTTAGGTATTCTCTGAAATGCAGTAAATAAAACAAAAAAACCCAGCCCCAAAAATCTACTGGGGGCTCCAGGCAGAGCCCCAGAATGGTTCTTTGTGGCCTTTTGCTGGCATGACAGAGGGTTTGAAGGCAAAATCCTAAACCCAGAGAATTCTCTGCTGTGCTGAAGTGTCCCACAGCTCATGGGCATGTGGCTGTGCACACCACACACATTACAGAATCATAGAACAGGTTGGAAGAGACCTTTAAGGTCATCCAGTTCCAACCCCCCTGCCATGGGCAGGGACACCTCACACTAGCTCAGGTTGCTCAAGGCCACATCTAACCTGGCCTTGAACACCTTCAGGGAGGGGGCATCCACAACCTCCCTGGGCAACCTGTTCCAGTGTCTCACTGCCCTCACTGGAAAGAATTTCTTCCTAACCTCCAGTCTCAGTCTCCCCTCCTCCAGCTCAAAGCCATTGCCCCTCAGCCTATCACTACAAGCCCTAATAAAAAAATCCCACCCCCATGTTTTTTCTCTGAGAGGTGACATTTTCTTCAGCCAGCCTCTGCAAGCAGCCTGGCCAGAAAGCCAGGAGTCCTGTGACAGATCTGCAGACCCACCTGCACCCACCCAGCCTCAGCATTCAGCATCTGGAACGATGGTGGGAGCCATCCAGCTTCCCTCAGTGTTTCAAGATTGAGAGGTCAGGATGAGCAGAAGCATGAACTTTTCTCCACACACTTACAGCCATGCAGATGAAGACAGCAGAGCTGAAAAAGGTCCTCTTAACTCTCTCTGCTAACACCCATAAAGCACCCCAGCGAGTCACTGCCTCCACCCAAGGAGGGAACTGAAACTGCTGAGCAACTTTGCTGCTCTGCAGAAGACATGGGAACAGCTCTTTGGGCCATGGTGTAGTGGCCATGGTGGTGGGTGTTGGGTTGATGGTTGGACTCAATGACCTCAGAGCTCTTTTCCAACCCAAACAATGCTGTGATTCTGTGATTCATGGAGGAGGAGAAGCCTGGAGAAAATCCACCGTGGTGCACATCCCTGCAGATGAGGCAGGAGCTTTGCAGGCTGCTCCCTCCTGGTTACTGCAGCCAGGGACACAAGCCTGTCCTCTAGCTCATCTGCTCTGGCTCAGCTCAGTGTTCATCCCCAAGGGCAGTGGTGGGAATGAACCAGCAGTGCCTGGAGATCAGCAGCAGGAGGCTCTCTGAGGGCAGGAAGGGCTCTGCTGGCTTTGGGTACCCATGCATGAACTAGAATCATAGAATTGCTAGGGTTGGAAGGGACCTCAAGGATCAGCCAGTTCCAACCCCCCTGCCATGGCCAGGGACACCTCACACTACAGCAGGTTGCTCACAGCCACATCCAGCCTGGCCTTAAACACCTCCAGGCATGAGGCTTCCACCACCTCCCTGGGCAACCTGTGCCAGGCTCTCACCACCCTCATGGGGAACAACTTCTTCCTCACATCCAATCTCAATCTACCCATTGCTAGTTTTGTTCCATTTCCCCCAGTCCTATCACTCCCTGACACCCTCCAAAGTCCCTCCCCAGCTTTCTTGTAGCCCACATCAGATACTGGAAGGTCACAATAAGGTCTCCTCAGAGCTTCCTCTTCTCCAGACTGATCAGCCCCAACTCCCTCAGTCTGTCCTCATAGCAGAGGAGCTCCAGCCCTCTGCTCATCCTCCTAGATCTTAGCAGCATCTCCTCAAAGAAGCCTGTCACAAGCTGAGGTACACAGAGAGCATCCAAAAGGTCCTCTGAGGGAGCAGCTCATTGGGGGTTCTCTTTAGCCCTGCTAAGACATCCTGCCGATGGGGAAGGCCACCTCCAGTCACCTGCTGGGGCAGAAGGTGCCCAGTTCAAAAACAATAGAAGCCTAGACATAATTCGGGTAACAGAGAAACCTCTGGTGTAGAGACCGGTGCAAACCACCACAAGGAGATGGCTGTCAACAGTGAGGAGCATTCAGACCAGTTGTCCTGACAGAACCTGCCCTGAAGATGAGCACTTTGTGGCAAAAAACCTCACCAAGCAGGACCCACAACAGGCCAGCAGAGCAGCAGGAGCTCTGCCAGGCAGGCAATGCCATCTTCCGTTCTGCTGTGGGAATTCATGCACCGGCACCCAAAGCCAGCAGCGCCCTTCCTGCCCTCAGAGAGCCTCCTGCTGCTGATCTCCAGGCACTGCTGGTTCATTTACACCACAGCCCTCAGGGATGAACACTGAGCTGAGCCAGAGCAGAAGAGCTGGAGAACAGGCTCGTTTCCCTGGCTGCAGTAACCAGGAGGGAATAGAATCATAGAAACAATATGGTTGGAAAAGACCTCAAGAACAATCAAGTTAAACCTGTCACCCCAAAACTCATGAACACTAACACCACAGCACCAAGTGCCCACATCCAAGCCCCTCTTGAACACCTCAGGGACGGTGACTCCACCACCTCCCTGGCAGCACATTCCAATGGCCAACAACTCTCTCTGGGAAGAGCCTGCAAAGCTCCTGCCTCATCTGCAGGGATGTGCACCATGGTGGATTTTCTCCAGGCTTCTCCTCCTCCATGAATCACAGAATCACAGCATTGTTTGGGTTGGAAAAGAGCTCTAAGATCATTGAGTCCAACCATCAACCCAACACCACCATGGCCACTAAACCATGCTCCACAGTTCCTTGTCCACACCTTTCTTGAACACCTCCAGGGATGGTGACTCCACCACCTCCCTGGGCAGCCTGTTCCAGTGCCTGACTACTCTCCAAGCAAAAATACTTTGTTCCTTGTGTCAATTAACTTCCCTAGAACAGTTTCAGGCCATTTCCTCTCATTCCATCACCTGATGTAAGGTGCAACCTCACTGCAACCTTCACTCCTGCCCAATGGCAAGCTCTCAGGGCCACCTGCTCTACTTTTAAACTGGGATCTGCACCATGCAGAGTAGGTAGGTAGGTAGGTAGGTAGTTAAGTAAGTAAGTAGTTAGGTAAGTAAGTAGGTAGGTAGGTAAGTAAGTAGGTAGGTAGGTAAGTAGTAGGTAGGTAGGTAGGTAAGTAGGTAGGTAGGTAGGTAAGTAAGTAGGTAAGGTAGGTAGGTAAGTAAGTAGGTAGGTAGGTAGTAGGTAGGTAGGTAGGTAGGTAGGTAAGTAGGTAGGTAAGTAGTAGGTAAGTAGGTAGGTAAGTAGGTAGGTAAGTAGGTAGGTAGGTAAGTAGGTAGGTAGGTAGGTAGGTAGGTAGGTAGGTAGGTAGTAAGTAGGTAGGTAGGTAAGTAGGTAGGTAGGTAGGTAGGTAAGTAGGTAGGTAGGTAGTAGGTAGGTAGGTAGGTAGGTAAGTAAGTAGGTAGGTAGGTAGGTAAGTAAGTAGGTAGGTAGGTAGGTAAGTAGGTAGGTAGGTAGGTAGGTAGGTAGGTAGGTAAGTAAGTAAGTAAGTAGGTAGGACTTCCATGTCAAGATATCTGTGCCAAGTGTCACACTGCATGTGTTATGACTCCTTTGAGAGCAGGTGGTGGGAGGAGGGTTGCCTTCATCAGGTAGATTGGCCAGCAGGTGTATTTCACAGACCAGAAAGCCTGCCTGCCAGGTCTGTGGTCCACAGCTGGTGAGGGATAATCAGCCAATATGAGACAAGCTATACATGGTGCATAGGGACATACTGGGAGAAGAGGTGACATCACATGTGGACATCTGGGCCAAGCAGTCCTACCTTGCACAGTACAGTCCAAGCACAGCACATCCCAATGGTGACCTTTGCTCCGTCCTTAGCACTGGTCAGGCCACACCTCAGTCCGTGTCCAGTTCTGGGCCCCTCAGGTTAGGAAGATGTTGAGTTGCTGGAAGGTGTCAGAGAAGGGCAACAAAACTGGGGAGGGGTCTGGAGCACAGCCCTGTGAGGAGAGGCTGAGGGAGCTGGGGTTGCTGAGCCTGGAGAAGAGGAGGCTCAGGGGAGACCTTCTTGCTCTCTACAGCTACCTGAAGGGAGGCTGCAGCCAGGTGGGGTTGATTAGAAGTTTTTCCCAGCAAGAGAGATTGGCCACTGGACTGTGCTGCCCAGGGAGGTGTGGAGTCCCCATCCTGGAGGTCTGTAAGAAAAGCTTGGATGTAGCATTGTGACAGGGTTTAGCTGGTGTGGTGGTGTTGGGTCCTAGGCTGGACTTGATGGTCTCAGAGATCTTTTCCAGCCTCAATAATTCTGTGATCCTGTGATAAGAGGCAGGGGTGCTGCAGAGGCAGTGGGGACAGCCTGGCTCCTGCAGCCCAGCTCCATCACCCACGTCCCTTGGAAAGTTCTCTTTCACCATGGCCCACACGCAGCTCCCCTGCGGTGTGGCTTCCACGAAGAAGGGCTGCTGGAGGAGGCCAGCTGGAGGACATGCTGGAGGCAGCACTGGACTGTTCAGTTTCCCACTTCCCCACATGTTTAGAGCAAAGGGCTCAGGCTAAAGATTCATTTTCTCTGATACTGCAATATGAAGCCAGAGGTTTTGCAATGACCAGTTCAAGCCCCAGGACCACAGACATAAATAGCAGTGTTCTTCCCCAGATCCCAGCTGGAAAAGAAATAAAGCATGGCATTTTATTTCCACATTTCCAGAGCATGACCACTCTGAGATCTCCCTTCTGCTGGTAACTCATTGAAAAGTACTGAAATAGTCCTGATGGACAGAATGAGAGGAAACAGCCTCAAGTTGCCCCAGGGGAGGTTTAGGTTGCACAGGAGGAACAATCTCTTCCCCAAAGGATTTGTCATGGCCTGGCCCAGGCTGCCCAGGGCAGTGGTGGAGTCCCCATCTCTAGAGGGGTTTCAAAGCCATGGAGATGTGGTGCTGAGGGCTGTGGTTTGGTGGTGACCTGGCAGTGCTGGGTTAATGGTTGGACTCCACCATCTGGAAGATCTCTTCCAACCAAAACAATGCTATGATTCTATTCCTGCTCTGGGCAAGAGGTAAGCTCAGGCACAGACCTATCAGCTGCCAGGCTCCTGCCTCAGCTAGCTCCTCCAGAGGCTGGTGGGTACAGATCTTCTCTGGCAGTACCCAGCACCTGCCCATCCATGCCAAGAGACAACGATACAATACAATACAATAAATCCAGGTTGGAAGAGACCTTCAAGATCATCGTGTCCAACCTATCAACCAATCCAACCCACCTAAACAACTCAACCATGGCACCAAGCACCCCAGCAAGTCTCCTCCTGAACACCTCCAGTGATGGTGACTCCACTACCTCCCCGGGCTGCCCATTCCAATGGGCAATCACTCTCTCTGTATAGAACTTCTTCCTAACCTCCAGTCTAAACCTCCCCTGGCTCAGCCTGAGACTGTGTCCTCTTGTTCTGGTGCTGGCTGCCTGGGAGAAGAGACCAACCTCTGCCTGTCTACAGTCTCCCTTCAGGGAGTTGTAGAGAGCAAGAAGGTCACCCTGAGTCTCCTCTTCTCCAGGCTAAGCAACCCCAGCTCCTCAGCCTTCTCATAGGGTTGTCTTCCAACCCCTCATCAACTTTGTTGCCCTTCTCTGGACACCTTCCAGCAACTCAACATCCTTCCTAACCTGAGGGGCCCAGAACTGGACACAGGACTCAAGGTGTGGCCTAACCAGTGCTGAGCACAGGGGCACAATGACCTCCCTGCTCCTGCTGGCCACACTGTCCTGATGCAGACCAGGATGCCATTGGCCCTCTTGGCTGCCTGGGCACACTGCAGGTCATGTTCAGCCTCCCATCAACCAGCACCCCCAGGTCCCTCTCCGCCTGGCTGCTCTCCAGCCACTCTGACCCCAGCCTGTAGCACTGCCTGGGGTTGCTGTGGCCAATGTGCAGCACCTGGCACTTGGATGTGTTCAATCTCTGCCTTGGATTCTGCCCATCTGTCCAGCCTGTCGAGGTCCCTCTGCAGAGCCTCTCTGCCCTCCAGCAGATCAACTCCTGCCCCCAGCTTGGTGTCGTCCGCAAATTTACTGATGATGGACTCGATGCCCTCATCCAGATCATCAATAAAGATGTTGAAGAGCATGGGGCCCAGCACTGACCCCTGGGGCACACCACTAATGCCTGGCTGCCAGCTGCCTGTGGCACCATTCACCACCACTCTCTGGGCTCAGCCTCCAGCCAGTTCCTAACCCAACGCAGTGTGCTCCTGTCCAAGCCATGAAGTCTACCATGTCCAAGGCTCCTGTCCAAGCCCAAGGCTACCATGGAACACCCTCCTGGGCTGCCCTCTGTCTAAGGGTATTTCAAATGCTTCCAGTCCACCTCGTGACAGCAGCTTAAAAAAAATCAGGCTTTAATTACAAATTATCTATGACTTTGCATCTTTCTTACCCAAGACACCTCCCACTGGTGCCTGTGTAGGCAAGCAGAGTATTCTCCAGCTCTGCCCAGAAGCTTGCACCAAACACAAAGCTTGGAAAGAAGGGGCAAAGAATGAGACCTAAAAATAGGGGAAATAGTTGTTTCAAGAAAGCTTTGGTTTCATTTACACAGGGAAGGCCAAGATCAGTACCAGCTGTGCAGTACACAGAGCACCTGGAGGTGCAAACCTTCTTCTCCCTCTAATTGGGAGCAGGAATCTTGCAGCATCTCATCCCCGCTGGGCAAGGATCGATGGCTCCAGTCTGATGCCAAAGGGAAGCTGCCTCCCCAGCTGCCAAAATGAGCTGCAGAAACCCAAAGCTGAAGGCAGACTAACAAGCCCAGACATCCTCCAGCAATGACTTGGTGTCCTACACTTCTCTCAACCCACAGCAGAAAACTCAGTGGCTTTGTGACCTGTAGCAACAGAGAGGATAGTATCACAGAATCATAGAGGTGTTAGGCTTGGAAGGGACCTCAAGGATCAGCCAGTTCCAACCACCCTGCCATGGGCAGGGACACCTCACACTGCAGCAGGTTGCTCACAGCCACATCCAGCCTGGCTGCAAACACCTCCAGGCAGGAGGCTTCCACCACCTCCCTGGGCAACCTGTGCCAGGCTCTCACCACCCTCCTGGGGAACAACTTCTTCCTCACATCCAATCTCAATCTACCCATTGCTAGTTCTGTTCCCTTCCCCCAGTCCTATCACTCCCTGACACCCTCACAAGTCCCTCCCCAGCTTTCTTGGAGCCCCCTTCGGATCCTGGAAGACCACAATTAGGTCTCCTTGGAGCCTTCTCTTCTCCAACTCCCTCAGTCTGTCCTCATAGCAGAGCAGCTCCAGCCCTCTGATCATCCTCATGGCCCTTCTCTGGACATCTTCCAGCACCTCCAGATCCTTCCTGTGCTAGGGGCTCCAGAATCAGACACAGTACTCCAGGTGGGGTCTCACCAGAGTGGAGTAGAGGAGGAAAATCACCTCCCTCACCCTGCTGGCTCTGCTTCTCTCGATGCAGCCCAGGCTCTGGTGGCTTTCTGCGCTGCAAGTGGGACACCTTTAGCAGATGTAAGAAATTCACTCTTCCCTGGAGCTGCAGGTTGCATGTTCCTGCCTGCAACCCAGCTCCTGTTTGCCAGGTGGCCTTCCAAGCCCATTAGCTGGCTCTCTCGGCCCAGCAGCCCCAGCTCTGTCAGAGCAGCACCCTGCACTCACCCAGGGGCAGGCGCAGGGTGATGTTGTTGCAGAAGTCGGTGTAGCAGCACTCGGTCTTGGTGACGTTCTTGGAGCTGTGGCAGAAGACCTGGGCGTTGAGCTCCGGGAGGGAGACGCAGGACTTGACCACCTCCTCGCGCCCGTTGGTCAGCATGACGGAGGCCCAGCAGGCCCCCTCGGTCTGGCAGGTGAAGTTGGTGTGCTCACACAGCTGGCACACACACTTCAGACCTGAAAATAAAAGAGGTTTCCAGATCACAGGATCAGCCAGGTTGGAAAAGACCTCAGAGATTAAGTCCAACCTAATACCTAACACCTCCTGACTACTAAACCATGGCTCCAAGTGCCTCATCCAATCCTTTCTTGAACACCTCCAGGGATGGTGACTCCACCACCTCCCTGGGCAGCACATTCCAATGGCCAATCTCTCTTGCTGGGAAGAACTTCTTCCTAACATCCAGCCTAAACCTGCCTGGTGCAGCCTGAGACTGTGTCCTCTTGTTCTGGTGCTGCTTGCCTGGGAGAAGAGACCAACCCCCACCTGGCTACAACCTCCCTTCAGGAAGTTGCAGAGAGCAAGAAGGTCTGCCTGAGCCTCCTCTTCTCCAGGCTAAGCAACCCCAGCTCCCTCAGCCTCTCCTCACAGGGCTGTGCTCCAAACCCCTCCCCAGCTTCGTTGCCCTTCTCTGGACACCTTCCAGCAACTCAACATCTTTCCTAACCTGAGGGGCCCAGAACTGGACACAGGACTCAAGGTGTGGCCAAACCAGTGCAGTGTACAGGGGGAGAATGAGGAGGAGGAGGATGCTGGGTTGACTGCTGGCTGTGGCAGGAGCAGAAGAGACTCAACTCAGAGTCTCCAGAGAGCAGAGAAGTCCTGACAGACATCGGCGTGAATCCGATCGCTGCCTCTGTGACACCATTTGTTGTCTTCACAGCAGTCCCCATCCTGTGCCAGCCTCCTGAAGGAGCAGCTCGTGGTGTTCATCTTCAGCACAGGCCCACAGCAAACTTCCTTGGCACCATATGTCTGTGTTTATCCTGGGTTCGGGGAACGCCAGGAGCCACATCACCGCCTGCTACAGCTGTCGCTCGGCGCACTCAGTCACCCAGCAACAGGAGAGGTGAACTCTTCCTTAAAGACATTACCGCAGCCCTGGAAGAGCTGCCAGGAGCAAGACTCCTCAGAGCCAGGTAAACTAGAGCTCCAGCAGCAGAATCACCACCCACACTGCAAAACAAACCCATTAGGTGAGGAAATGAACGCGAGGCTGGCGCAAGCATCTCCGGCGCTGCAGGTGCGCCAGCCTCACGCTGCCTTCCTCCCCCTCTGCCATGGCCCAAAAATACAATGGGAAATGGTCTTCCCACGTCACCATGAGCAGCTCACTGACAGCTTTCACTGTCTTCTCGTCCTTTACAGGCTGCCTGAGAGGAGCTGAGCAAAAGCATCCTGGGCAGCTCCAAGGAAGCGTGGGGTGAGGATGGCTGAGTGGCTCTGTGACCTCACTCCAGCCATCTAAAACAGTACTTTCCAGGATGAAGAGGGACTTGCACCCATTTGTCACCAGAGCTGGCTGGAAGTCACACTGGGGAACAAGTTCTCTCAGCAGGGAAGTGAGAGGTGAGACTGTTGCATTCAGAGAGTGGTTTACTCTGCTGGAGGTCCATTTTCCTTCTGCATCACTGACAGAAAAGCTCTAACTTCATTTCTCCTTTTACTTCATAGAGTCATAGAGTTGTTAGGGTTGAAAGGGACCTCAAGGATCAGCCAGTTCCAAACCCCCTGCCATGGCCAGGGACACCTCACACTACAGCAGGTTGCTCACAGCCACATCCAGCCTGGCTGCAAAAGACTCCAGGCATGAGGCTTCCACCAGCTCCCTGGGCAACCTGTGCCAGTCTCTCACCACCCTCATGGGGAACAACTTCCAACCTGGTCTATTCTATTCTATTCTATTCTATTCTATTCTATTCTATTCTATTCTATTCTTCCTAGTTCTGAGGGTTTTGCTCAAAGCAAGGTGTCCAGCCCACAGCAGAAAGTTCATAGAATGGTTTGGGCTGAAAGGAACCTTAGAGATCATCTAGTTCCAGCACCCCTTGCCATTGGCAGGGACACCTCTCACCAGACCAGGTTGCTCAAGGCCCCATCCTTGAACACCTCCAGGTTCCTAGACCTATGGAAGCCAACTGAGTTCCCCACAGAGCTGTTTCTGTGAGAGGCCATTGCACAAAGAACAAAAAGAAACCCAGTTTTGGTCAGAGCCCTCAGGACTTGCAGCACTATGGGATAAGGGGATTGTGGAAGAGTTCAAGGGGAAAGCACCAAAAAGGAAGGAAGAAGATGTGCTGCCAGAGTTCCACACTAAGGCACTTCACTCCAGCAGCAATCAGGACTTCTTTATCTGCTCCTGCACCACATTTCCCTCCTCTGGTTGAGAAATTAGGAGAAAGTGAACAAGTGGAACATTCCACAGCCTCAGAGAGCTCTGCAAGACATCCAAACTCAGTTACAGGTCCCTGAGCACGTCACTCCCCAGCACTCATTTACTAATTTGTCCCAAATCTCCCCAAAGCACTGCATCCCAAGATGCTCATGAGCAGCTTGTCCTGATGGGATTGGGAAAGACCTGGGGGACCCAGTGGATAAGGAGTTCTCTATGGGTCAGCAATGTGTCCTGGTGGCCAAGAAGGCCAATGGGATCCTGGGGTGCATCAAGAGGAGTGTGTCCAGCAGAGCCAGGGAGGTTCTCCTCCCCCTCTACTCTGCCCTGCTGAGACCTCACCTGGAGTATTGCATCCAGTTCTAAGGCTCCCCAGTTCAGGAGGGACAGGGATCTGCTGGAGAGAGTCCAACACAGAGCTACCAGGATGCTGAAGGGACTGCAGCACTGCCCTGTGAGGAGAGGCTGAGAGCCCTGTGGCTGATTAGTCTGGAGAAGAGAAGACTGAGAGGGGATTTCATCAATGTTTATCAATATCTGAGGGCTGGGGGGTCAAGAGGGAGGGGACAGGCTCTGATCACTTGGGCCCTGTGATAGGACAAGGGGCAATGGATGGAAACTCCAGCACAGGAGGTTCCACCTCAGCATGAGGAGGAACTTCTTCACTGGGAGGGTCACAGAGCACTGGAACAGGCTCCCCAGGGAGGTTGTGGAGTCTCCTTCTCTGGAGACTTTCCAGCCCCATCTGGATGTGTTCCTGTGTGACCTGTGCTGGATTCTATGCTCCTGCTCTGGCAGGGGGGTTGGACTTGATGATGATTGATTGTCCCTTCCAACCCCTAACATCCTGACTGCACAGCCTAGGACAGGCTGAGGAGAGAAGAGAGGACTCAAGTGAGCACCAGGAGACACCAACAGCCAGTCGAGGTGGCTGGGCAGCTGACCCACAAATCATCAGATGCCCAAGAAAAGGAGCTTCTAGATCAAGAGACCACAAGGAAGAGGTGTTCCCCTAGTGTAGCACCTCTAAGGTTATTGTTTTCAAGGAAATTTCTTCTGCTGGCATTGCAATAGGAGCTGGGACTCTATGCCAAGTGTTTGGAGGGCCCCACCAAGAACCAAGGACGGGGTGACTTCCCCTTGGGAGCAGAAAATAAGCTGCAAGACTTACCCCAAAAGCAATCTTTGTTCCTTTTAGCTCCCAGTGCAGCTGTAGGAAGACTCCCAGCACAGACAAACACACCAGGGGTTGACCCATGGAGGAGGAAGAATGGAAGCAGCACCTGGCTCACCACAGACCAGCACGAAGACACGCAAGAGAAGATGGAGTGGGCTTCCAACCCTTCTTCCTCTAGTGTCAGGCTCACACACATGAACTACCAGCTCACTGAGGAACAAGAATGACACCACAGGTGAAGAAGAGGCAACAGCAAGAGTTCAGGCACCAGCAAAATGAGAGCAGCTGACAACGAAGCCAAGCCAAGAGCTGTAGTGCCACCTCAGAAGATCCTGGTGAGAACTGAGACAGGTTGGCAGAAGGTGACTAATGCTGGGGGAGGCTCCAAGCCTGGAAGTCATAGAATTGTTCTGGTTGGAAAAGACCTCCAAGATCATCAAGCCCAACCATTGACCTAAGACCACCATGGCCTTTGAACCACATCCCAAAAGTGTTCAAAGCCAGGCTGAGGGAGCTGGGGGTGTTCAGACCGGAGAAGAGGAGACTTAGAGGGGACCTTATCACTCTCTCCAAGTGGGGGTCAGGCTCTTCTGCCAGGCAACTAGTGACAGGACAAGAGGGCATGGTGTGAAGCTGCCCCAGGGCGGGGTTAGGCTGGGTACTAGGAAGCAGTTCCTCACAGGAAGGCTGATGGGGCACTGGGATGGACTGCCCAGGGAGGTGGTGGAGTTGCTGTCGCTGGAGGTCTGTAAGAAAAGCTTAGAGGGGGCACTTGGTGGCAGGGTTTAGCTGATGTGGTGCTGTTGGGTCCTAGGCTGGACTTGATGGTCTCAGAGGTCTTTTCCAGCCTCAGTAATTCTGTGAACAGGGCCTTGAGCAAGCTGCTCTAGTGGGAGGTGTCCCTGCCCGTGGCAGAGGGGTTGTAAAGAGATGATCCTTAAGGTCCCTTCCAACCCAAACCATTCTGTGATTCAATGGTTCTGTGAAAGAGAGGTCTGGCTCCACCAGCAGCTGCATCATTCATGGAAGTGACAGCATGTGGCTGGCAGATTCATCCTCCTCTGACACACTGCTTCAGAAGAAGCTGTGACAGGTCTTTAAAAAAAAAAAAAGGTGCTTCTTGGACTGCTCTAGAAACTATGGAGCAGTTCCCTCTCTCTGGAGAGAGCTCTGGAAATAGCAGCAGGAGCCACCACAGGGTAAAAACTCCCTTCAGAAAGACCCTGCAGAAAGGGTGGGCACCCACCCAGGCCAACACCTGGGCAGATGAAGAAAAGGGAGCAAAAGTCATTACTGCAGAACCAAAGGGAGTGTCTCAGACAGAATGGGAGACATCAAATAGCTCCAATGTTGGAATGTCTTTAAAATCCCTTCTGTGGGATGGGATTTCAGTAAGCAGCACCTCGGTTCTGGAAGGAGAACAGGGGGAACTCAAACCCTCTCTTTTAGGAGGAGCTCACCAGCCCCTGAACAAATCCCAGCAGACAAAAGCTGAAGCCAGGAATTGAAATTAAGCTGAGCAGGGAAAGGGCAGCAAAAGACAGGGAAATGGTTTGTGTTGGAAGGAGCTGCCAAAAGACCTTTGCTGATTGCAGGTTAGCTTGGACTAGGGGAAGATCCCTTGGGAGGGTGAAGATAAGGTGTGCAGCAAAACACTCTGCAAGTGTTGGGAAACACAGCTCATAGCTGGAGCTGAGGAATAATCTGCTGGGCTCAGTCCAGAAGGTGCTGACAGTGTCCAGAGTCCAAATTCCACTGGGAGGTGGCTGCAGTAGGACAGCACTGACAGCAGGTCTGGGATGGACAACAGCAAAAAAAAAGCCAGCAGGGAAAGCTGAGTGCAGCCAAAAACAGGCTGAGAAGGTCTTTTACACCGTGAAATCACACTGATGGGCTTTACACACAGTCCCAGCATGGTGGGGCTTGGAAGGGACCTCTGGAGAGCATCCAATCCAACCCCCCTCCTCTGCCAAAGCAGGGCACCCCCAGCAGCTTGCCCAGCAGCACCATGGCCAGATGGGTTTGGAAGTTATCCAGAGGAGACTCCACAACCTCTCTGGGCAGCCTGCTCCAGGCCTCCAGCACCCTCACACCAAACCACCTTCTCCTCATCTTCAGATGGAACCTCCTGGCTTCCAGTTTGAGCCTGCTGCCCCTTGTCCAGTCCCTGGATACCACTGACAAGAGCCTGGCCCCAGCCTCATGCCCCCCACAGCTCCTTTAGCTCTTGCTGAGCATTGCTCAGCTCCCCTCTGGGGCTGCTCTTCTCCAGGCTCCACAGCCCCAGGGCTCTCAGCCTTTCCTCCTCACAGAGGTGCTCCAGGCCCCTCAGCACCTTCACAGCCACTTCCAATCCCATCCAGCTCCTTTCCAGTCCAACAGCCTTTCGCACAAAAAGCAGGCACTGCCGAGGGATGGCACTCGGCTTTGGGGATGGAAACCTGAATGGTTCAGAATGAATGTGCCAAGAGCAGCAAAGTATTTCAGAACAACACTTGGCAACCAAAACCGTCCCCTTTCACTTCAGTGCTGCTAGGTTTGCCCTGCTGTATGGCAGGCTGCAAACACCTCCTCCTGGAGAAGTGAGGAGAACAGGAGTTCCGCAAAGGCAGCTCTGGTTACCTGGAATCGGTTTCCTGGGAAGCATGGAACCAGGAGAACATTGGCTTGTTCATACAGAGCATTTGTGCCACCACTCACCTTCAGAGGAGGCATGGGCAGGATTGCATCCACTGCTCAGCACAGGGCAGTGGAAGGGCTGGGGACATCCAGGGGGACAGGGGATTTCGGTGGCACTGAAACCAGCAGGACAGGGCAGGAGCTGTGCTACCACACCTACAAGACCTGGCAACCTCTATCAGAGCAACTTGCACGTCTCCAGGTTCAGCTTCACCTGGCCAAGGTTGCTGGGGGAGGGTGGGCTTCACCCCCTCAACAGGCATTCACCAGGGCTCTGGGCAACCTGATCTAGTTGAGGCTGCCCCTGCTGACTGCAGAGGGGGTTGGACTGCACACAGAATCACACACACAGAATCAACCAGGTTGGAAAAGACCTCAGAGACCATCAAGTCCAACCTGTTACCTGATACCTAACACCTCCTGACACCTAAACCATGGCTCCAAGGGCCACATCCAAGTCTTTTATGAACACCTCCAGGGATGGTGACTCCACCACCGCCCTGGGCAGCACATTCCAATGGCCAATTACTCTTTCTGTGAAGAACTTTCTCCTCACCTTGAGCCTAAACTCAAGGACCTTCAGAGGTCACATCCCAAACCAGATCTTTCTATGGTTCTGTGATTCACAGCATCCAAATTTAAGCATCCAGCTTGGGCATCAATTAGGACTTTGCTCTCTGCAGACATCTAGAGACAGTCCAGGATCATTCAGAAGCTTCCTGAATTGGGAAGGGCATTCAGTTTGCATTTCTGAACTGGGGAGGAGATATTAGCACAGCATCTCCTCCCTATCACTGCCTGCACACCTCTATCTCACAGCTCTGTTAATTACCAGGAGATCAGCACCTTCACAGCCACCAGGAGACTCATTTCCAGCCTACAAAATAAGCCTGGGAAAAGCCCTGAGTCTCCCCCTCCGGCACATGACAGGGAAAAGCATGAAGCAACAGGCAACAGCTCTGAGGGGCTGCAGCACCATGGTGTGACCCCTTCCCTGGAGATCTTTGCTGAGATCTCCCCCATCTCAGTGCCAGAGCCCAGAATTCAGCCTTGGACAGGTTCTCCAGCACAAACTGGGCTTGAAGGAACAGGCAAATCCAAGAGCTGGGATGGAGAGCAACCACACTGCTCCCCTTGCAGCAGTCTTTCAACAAGACCGAACGCAAGGTCCTGCTTCTGGGTCAGGGCAATCCCAAGCAGCAATATAGGCTGGGCAGGGACTGGCTTGAGAGCAGCCCTGGAGAAAAGGACTTGGGGGTGCTGGTGGATGAGAAGCTCAACAGGAGCCAGCAGTGAGCACTTGCAGCCTTGAAAGCAAATCAGACCCCAGGGTGCATCAAGAGAAGCAGAGCCAGCAGAGAGAGGGAGGTGATTCTGCCCCTCTACTCTGCCGTGGTGAGACCCCACCTGGAGTGCTGTGTCCAGTTCTGGAGCCCCTAGCACAGGAAGGATCTGGAGGTGCTGGAAGGTGTCCAGAGAAGGGCAATGAGGATGAGCAGAGGGCTGGAGCTCCTCTCCTGTGAAGATAGATTGAGAGAGTTTGGGCTGTCTGGAGAAGAGAAGGCTCCGAGGAGACCTCATTGTGGCCTTCCAGTGTCTGAAGGGGGCTCCAAGAAAAGCTGGGGAGGGACTTTTTTAGGCTGTCAAGGAGAGATAGGACTTGGGGGGGATTGCAACAAAACTAGAAATGGGTAGATTGAGATTGGATGTTAGGAAGAAGTTCTTCCCCATGAGGATGGTGAGACACCGGCACAGGCTGCCCAGGGAGGTGGTGGAAGCCTCCTGCCTGGAGGTGTTTGCAGCCAGGCTGGATGTGGCTGTGAGCAACCTGCTGTAGTGTGAGGTGTCCCTGGCCATGGCAGGGGGGTTGGAACTGGCTGATCCTTGAGGTCCCTTCCAACCCTGACAGTTCTATGATCCTATGAAAAGTGGCAGCACATCCTGGCCAGACTAAAGCCCAGAAAAGTCACCTGCAAGAACCAGTCAGGATCTAGAGCCTCCTCCAAAAGGCACAATTTAAATTCCATCCCCTCATCCCACATACAATCTTTCATCTCTGCCAGTTATTGGCAGACACTCTGGTAGATGATGGAGTCAGGCCATGAAGTGCTCACAGTTCTCACCCACGGTGTCTCATAAAAGCTTTTTCATTACTATTAAAGCTTTTTACCAAAAGCAAGGAAAGCAGAGCCTGGGTGACCAAGAGAAAGGAGCAGACAGCATCAGGCTGATGACTGCCATGGAGCAGGGGGTGAAATTAGGTGCTGAGACACAGCTGGGGTGCTGGGGATCTTGCTCCAAGGACACACTGGTTTGGGTCCTGGACCATATGAAGGGTTTTCACTATCAGGACTGAGCAAACCAAGCTATTAAACTGGACAAAAAAGGCTTTTTGCAGAGTCACAGGATCATCTGGGTTGGAAAAGACCCTTAAGATCATCCAGTCCAACCACTGCCTAGCTCTACCAAGTCTGGTGCTAATCCATACAATACAATACAATACAATACAATAAATCCAGGTTGGAAGAGACCTTCAAGATCATCGTGTCCAACCTATCAACCAATCCAACCCACCTAAACAACTAGATCATGGCACCAAGCACCCCATCAAGTCTCCTCCTGAACACCTCCAATGAAGGTGACTCCACCACCTCCATGGGCAGCTGATTCCAATGGGCAATCACTCTCTCTGTATAGAACTTCCTCCTAACATCCAGTCTAAACCTCCCCTGGCGCAGCCTGAGACTGTGTCCTCTTGTTCTGGTCCCTCAGCACCACATCTCTCCAGCTTTTAAACACCTTCAGGAATGGGGATTCCAACACCTCCCTGGGGAGCCTGTTCCAGATTTGGACAACCCTTTCAATCAAGAGGCTTCTTCTAATCTCCAACCTAAACCTCCCCTGGTGCAACTTGAGGCTGATTCCTCTCACCCTGTCCCTTGTTCCTTGGGAGGAGAGACCAGCCCCCACCTGGCTCCAACCTACTTTCAATGAGTTGTAGAGGCAGAAGTTCTTCCCTCAGCCTCCTTTCCTCCAGTCTGAACACCCCCAGTTCCCTCAGCTGTTCCTCACCAGCCCTGTTCTCCAGACCCTTCAGCAGCTTTATTGCCCTTCTCTGGACCCGCTCCAGCCCCTCAATGTCCTTCTTGGAGTGAGGGCAAGGAGAAGAAAGTGGTTCTCTGGAGCTGTCAGTGCCACAGCCTCACACAGATGTGCTGGGGCTGGTGCCCAGCTTTGTATGTGGGCCATGCACTGCTGCCTTGTGTACCTCAGACTTCCATTCCCAGCTTACATTCCGGAGGAAGCCCTGGAATGAACCGAGCGTGCTGAAAATCTGGAGTTAGAGTGCAGGAAGCCTCTCCAGCAGCTGTTTATAGCTCCAGAAATCCCATTTTACAGCATGGAACAGCCAAGGTGACAACACTGTTTGAACACAGCTCTCCTCACAAAGCAGGAGGCCAATTTTACGCTGTTTTTATGCCTTTATCCTTCCCTTGCAGTTCCCACAGCAATCCCTCCTGCTTCTTCTCTTCAAAGAGAGAGTTTGTCTCACACCAGGCTGTTGGCAGGGGATGCTCCCAGACACCCAGAGCAACAGCTCTCCCCAGCACCATGGTGAGGAGCCATCTCACACCTGTCTGGTTTGCACAGAGGCATCTGCCTGCAGAGCTCATGGACAATTAAAATGCATTTCAGTGAGAAGCCAAATCTCACAAACATGGAATTTGCCTAAAGGCTCTCTTAAGACTCATAAAATCATAAAATGGTTTGGCTTGGAAGAGACCTTTAAGGTCACCCAGTTCCAATCCCCCTGCCATGGGCAGGGACACCTCCCACTAGACCCAGGTGGCTTGAGGCTTCATCCAGCCTGGCCTTGAACACCTCCAGGGAGGAGACATCCATGACCTCCCCAGACAACCAGTTCCAGTGTCTCACCACCCTCACTGGAAAGAATTTCTTCCTAATCTCCAGTCTGAATCTGCCCTCTTCAAGCTTCAATCCATTCCCTCTTGCCCTATCACTACAAATCCTTATCAAAAAATCCCTCCCCCAGCTCTCCTGCAGCCCCCTTCTTGTACTCAAAGGCTGCTCCAAAGTCTCCCTGGAGCCTTCTCTTCTCCAGGCTGAACACTTCAACTATATCAGTCTGTCCCCATAGGGGAGGTGTTCCAGCCCCCTGATCATCTTTGTGGCCCTCCACTGGACCCACTCCAGCAGTTCCACATCCCTCTTATGCTGGGGGCACCAGACCACCTTGTTCTGACCCCCCTGGCATGGGCAGGGACAGCTCCCCATGAGAAAAACCAAGCAGCTGAGTGCCAAGCACTGCAAGAGGCTCAGGTGTCACCACCGCGCACAGTGACCAGCAGCCTCAGCTCCTCTGTCTTTAGAAGCCTTCCAGAACACCGAGGACCCTTCATAACATGTGAGGAGTGTAGGAGAGTTTGCAAAGCAATGGATACAACAAGCTGAAGATGATGTGGAACAAAGGTGGAGGGGGAGCTGAGGGGGAAGCAGTTCTGAGAAGCCCACAGGAGGTGAGCAGGTGCAGTAGGAACATTCACTACAGCAGCAGCAGCAGCAGCAAACACTTTCCTCCTTAATGCTGTAAATACTCCTGAATGCTGGGGCATAAATGGACACTCCAGGAGACCTCCAGGGCCCAGCAGAGCCTCTCCAAACTTGCAAGAGAAAGAACAGGGTGGGGGGAAGTGTACAGTAATTACAGGACTAGGGGGGACAGCACAAAACTAGCAATGGGGAGATCGAGATTGGCTGTCAGGAAGAAGTTGCTCCCCATGAGGGTGGTGAGAGCCTGGCACAGGTTGCCCAGGGAGGTGGTGGAAGCCTCCTGCCTGGAGGTGTTTGCAGCCAGGCTGGATGTGGCTGACAGCAACCTGCTGTAGTGTGAGGTGTCCCTGGCCATGGCAGGGGGGTTGGAGATGACTGATCCTTGAGGTCCCTTCCAACCCTGACAATTCTATGATTCCATGTACCTCGATCAGACAGGTCTGTGGTGGAGAATGAAGAGAAGTAGAGATGATCAAGCAGACACAGAGCACTTCGCACTCACAGCAACCACTGCTGCAGAGCTTGTTAGGTTATGTGTGGCTTCCCTGGTACCTGCTCTGAAGAGCTGGGAGAGTGAAGAAGCCATCTGCCCATCCTGGACCATATCTGATCCAGGCTCTGAAAAGCCAACTAAGGGTAAAGCAAACTGGAAGACAACCACACTACAACTTCAGAAGACACAGCAACAGAAGGTTGTTTGATATAATTAACACTCAAGGCCAGGGAGGTTCGTTAGTGTACTGATCAGTCTCCAGAGGGGCATGGTGGTGGCCACAGAGCTGGTGAGGCTTCAACTGAAGCACACCAGGGTGGAAGGAGAGTGCACATGGGGTTGCCTGTGTCTGTGGTTCACTTCCAAGCACGGATATCAAAACACAGGACAGAACTTGGATAGCTAGGAGCTTACACTCCTTGAATGTAAACAAGGTTCACCAAACAGACAGGACCATAGAGAAGTACTTCAAACAGCAGCAGCTGAGCTCTGGGACTCCCTCTCTCCCAAAAGACGGGGCTGTAGGAGTTCTTGGACAAGGAAGCAGGCCAGTCCTTCCTTTCATCTTGAGGCTGTAACCACCTCCCTCTGCAAGAGCACCCAGAAACTCCTGAGGTGTAAGCACTGAGGGAACAGCAAGTTGAGGTCAACCTGGGAGAAAAACTTCCTAATGTCTCACTGCCCCGATCCTTCCCGGCTGTAGGCTCACGGAGCAGTGCCTGAGGGCACAGGCTGGGTCTGCAAGGGAAGGGGAATGAGCCTGGCACACAACTGCTGTGCCACAGCACAACCTGCATGCCGGGAAGCTGGACACTGTGTGCTTCACACCCTCCCCAAAGCCCCCCAGCTGGCTGGGAGCCTTGTTCCGCCAGTGGCTGATGGTTCAGGAGGAATTATAGTGGGATGGGATAGGTGGCCCCACATGACGCCCGGCGTGGGAGCCTCTCACCACGACTGACAGCAGCCAGACCGAGAAGATGCCTCTGAGCACAAGCGAACTCTAGCAGAGTGCTGGCTGCATCCCAGGCTACCTTCGGGGAGCGATGTTCGGGATGTCCCTTGCCCGGCCCCAAGATCCGGGAGTCGGGGGGTGCGGGACCCCCACGCGTGGGCCGGCCCCGGGCTGGGCCCTGCCGTAAGCCCCCACTGACCCACTTCTGCCCGCACGCCCAGCGCCGGTCAGCGCCTTAAGCTCCTTACCCTTCGGGAACCGGCGCTGACCCAGGCACCGGCACCGGGGAACACGGGCACCGGGAGGTCCCGCTGCCAGGAGAGGTCCCGCTGCGGCGGGGGGTGTACGGGACAAGGAGGGGATGCTGGGGGAGCGGTGCTCGGTAGGGAGACCCCGCCGCCCCGCAGCGATAGTGCATCCCAGCTGCGGGCGGCGGCACGCAGGGCATCGCCGGTGCCTCGCCGGTGCCTCTCCTGCTACCTCTCCCGCTGCCTCCCCCGGTGCTGTTCCCGCTGCCGCTCCCGGCTCCCGCTCCCGTTCCCGCTTTTGCTGCCGCTCCCGCCCTACCTGCGCAGAGGGCCAGGCCAGCGGCCAGCAGGGGCAGGGCCGCCCGCAGCGCCGGGCCGGGTGCCCGCTCCATGGCCGCGGGGGCCGGACCGGATCGCGCTGCCGCCGGCAGCCCCCGGTGCCGCGCCGAGCCCGCAGCTTTAGCGGGGCCGCGGGGGAGGAGCGCGGCCCGGCCCCGCCCGCGCCTCCCCGCCCGGGCTGGCACCGGGGCCGGAGCAAGGTTCAGCATCCCCCGGGGCCGGGAGGCGGCAAGAGGAAGGGGACCCCCGGGACCCTCGCGCCCAGCGCCGGTCGGAGGCAGACACCGGCTCCTGGAGCAGCGGCTTGGTGGGTCACGGTCACATCCTTCTGAGAGCTGTGGCGGCAGGCAAGCATGAAATGAACCTAGAAAGGAAGAGGGGATTCTCCTCGGCGCTTTTAAATTTTAACTCCCCCAGAGCTCGGGGTGGGCTCGGGCAGCCCTCCCCGAGCTGCTCCATCAAACTCTCCACACTTTCCCACAAACAGCAAAGCTCAGAGCTGTCCTCAGCCTTTCTTCAATGCTAATGGTTGTGCTTGATAAGCTTAAAGGTGTTTTTTTTTCAAGCTAAATTCATAGAATCATAGATTCATAGAATGGTTTGGTGTGGAAGGGACCTCGAAGAAGATCTAGTTCCAGGTAGACACCTTCCTCTAAACCAGGTTGCTGAAGGTCTTCTCAAACCTGGCCTTGAATACCTCTGGGGAGGAGGCATCCACAGCCTCCATGGGCAGCCTGTTCCAGTGTCTCACCAGCCTCACTGTGAAAAGCTTTTTAATATGATCCTATGACTGCAGTTGTGATCTGTTCCATACTGAGACCCTCAGGACCCTCTCCTCACAGCCTGGATGACACAAGCATCTCAGAATCTTTCTTAGACACTGCAAACCACCACCCCCTATCTTTGGAAGCCATTGCACCACTCTACTGTAGAAGGCTCAAGAGTTCTTATGGGCATCACCGTAAAGATCAACTGCACTGATGCCAAGACACAACCAACTCTATCCTAGAGTCAGTAGTGGAGCAGACCATGAAGGCGAGAGGATGGTCTTAGGAGGGTGTTGTCCACACTCCACCTCTCTGTCTTGTTTTTAAGCAAGATCCCCATTTCCCACACCTTGCCAGATGCATCCCCAGGTCTTTATGACAGTGGTGGTGTGACAACATCCCCAGCAAGCCATTCCAGCTCCCCCAGGCAGCCACCCCCAGCAGTGATTGATTCTTCTCCAGTTTTGAATACTGAAGTTGGTGACATTTGTCAGATCAGCTTAGTGCAGCTTATCCTGTTCTACCTGATGTTCCCAAATGCACTGGCAGAGGTTCCGTTGTTGTACTTCATGGCTGGAGTTGAGCTTGAAGGTCTCTTCCAACCAAAACAATTCTGGAAGGGAGGAGAAGGGAGGAGAAGGGAGGAGAAGGGAGGAGAAGGGAGGAGAAGGGAGGAGAAGGGAGGAGAAGGGAGGAGAAGGAGGAGAAGGGAGGAGGGGAGGGAGGAGAAGGGAGGAGAAGGGAGGAGAAGGGAGGAGAAGGGAGGGAAGGGAGGAGAAGGGAGGAGAAGGGAGGAGAAGGGAGGAGAAGGGAGGAGAAGGAGGAGAAGGGAGGAGAAGGAGGAGAAGGGAGGAGAAGGGAGGAGAAGGGAGGAGAAGGGAGGAGAAGGGAGGAGAAGGGAGGAGAAGGGAGGAGAAGGGAGGAGAAGGGAGGAGAAGGGAGGAGAAGGAGGAGAAGGAGGAGGAGGAGAAGGGAGGAGAAGGGAGGAGAAGGGAGGAGAAGGGAGGAGAAGGGAGGAGAGGGAGGAGAGGGAGAAGGGAGGAGAAGGGAGGAGAAGGGAGGAGAAGGGAGGAGAAGGGAGGAGAAGGGAGGAGAAGGGAGGAGAAGGGAGGAGAGGAAGGGAGGAGAAGGGAGGAGAAGGGAGGAGAAGGGAGGAGAAGGGAGGAGAAGGGAGGAGAAGGGAGGAGAAGGGAGGAGAAGGGAGGAGAAGGGAGGAGAAGGGAGGAGAAGGGAGGAGAAGGGAGGAGAAGGAGGAGGAGAGGGGAAGGGAGAGAGAGGGAGGAGAAGGGAGGAGAGAAGGGAGGAGAAGGGAGAGAAGGGAGGAGAAGGGAGGGGGAGAAGGGAGGAGAAGGGAGGAGAAGGAGGAGAAGGAGGAGAGAGGGAGGAGAAGGGAGGAGAAGGGAGGAGAAGGGAGGAGAAGGGAGGAGAAGGGAGGAGAAGGAGGAGAAGGGAGGAGAAGGGAGGAGAAGGGAGGAGAAGGGAGGAGAAGGGAGGAGAAGGGAGGAGAAGGGAGGAGAAGGGAGGAGAAGGGAGGAGAAGGGAGGAAGGGATGGAGAAGGGAGGAGAAGGGAGGAGAGGGAGGAGAAGGGAGGAGAAGGAGAGGAGGAGAGGAGGGAAGGGAGGAGAGAAGGGAGGAGAAGGGAGGAGAAGGGAGGAGAAGGGAGGAGAAGGGAGGAGAAGGGAGGAGAAGGGAGGAGAAGGGAGGAGAAGGGAGGAGAAGGGAGGAGAAGGGAGGAGAAGGGAGGAGAAGGGAGGAGAAGGGAGGAGAAGGGAGGGAGGGAGGAGAAGGGAGGAGAAGGGAGGAGAAGGGAGGAGAAGGGAGGAGAAGGGAGGAGAATCAACCATTTGTTGATTTAATTAATGTTGCTTTCCTGAGGTATTTACTCATCCAGGGTCACAGCGCTGGCCATGTTCACAAGATCTGCCCCAGCTCCTGATCCTGATGTGGGGTCACCAGTGAGCCTCCTTGTCTCCCTCAGCTGCTTCTCTTCCACACCTTCTGAACTGGAGCTGTTCCCAATGCCTTTTCCAAGCAGATTTAGTTTGGGAGTCACAGCAAGGTCCTAGGAGCTGGGAATTCAACACAATCCAACACCATGCTGCTAGCTATCAGGAAATGAATCTAGGACTCAGCTCAGGAGTCTGATGCTGTGGAACAGAGACCCAAAGAACCCAAATGAGAGCTTGCCAGTGGTGGACACCAAGTGCACATATGTGCCTGTTCTTTTCCCACCAAGCTTAGGCACCACCTGCTTGGGGCCCAGAGCCTTGGACCCTCCTGTGAAAAATTCAGCAGATCTAACTAAATTCCTTTACACCATCCCAGAGGGGGAATGCCACATTCAGTCCAGGATGAGGAACTTCAGCAGGGGTTGCTTCATTTCACAAAGAGGTTTGCTGAGCTCAGGAAAAGATGCCAGGCACCCAATAATTGGTACTTTTGTCCCAAAGGCTAAAGCCCCTGACAGATACAAGGGGGTTCCTCTCTACAGCTGCCCTCTCCACAGCAGTTTCTCTCTACAGCTGACACCAGGCACAAGCCTGCCCCTCTGTTCTGGCTGCTGTTTGTTCCTTGCCCAAAGGTGTCATCAGTAGAATACAAGTCTAAACTCCACCTAGTTACCACTTTGGGGATGCCAGTTTGGGTCCACAGCCCTGTAGAGACATCTAGAGACCTGAGAGCCCTGGAAGGATGATGGGCTGCTGGACTGACCTGTTCCAATGACTCCAGGCTTGTGAGGAAAAGCAAGGTTCATGCCAAAGCTGCAGGATTTTTACCTGGGACCTCAATACAGCCCTGCAGAAATTCAAAAGCTTGTGGAGAGGTGGAGAGCACACAGACTGGCAGCATGCTTCAAGGTCTGGCAGGTTTTACCCTTTCTCCTCCTAGTGTGTATTTAGGAGAGACCAGGAGTTTGCCAGAGCACTGAGCACGCTGCTGGGTCGCCCCCATCAGCTCTGCCCAGCTTTTCACACCTCATGAGGCAATGCTCTGTGCTTTCAGTCAGTGTTGGAAGGGACCACAAGGATCATCCAGTCCCAACCCCCCTGCCATGGGCAGGGACACCCCACACTAGATCAGGCTGGCCAGAGCCTCATCCAGCCTGGGCTTAAACACTTCCAGGGACGGGGCCTCAACCACCTCCCTGGACAACCCATTCCAGGGCTTCACCACTCATGGGGAAGAACTTCCTCCTCACCTCCAGCTTCATTCCATTCCCCCCCTAGTCCTATCACTACCTGATGTCCTGAGAAGTCCCTCCCCAGCCTTCTTGTAGGTCCCCTTCAGATACTAAAGGGGTTGTGGAGTCTCCTTCTCTGGAGACTTTCAGGCCATGTCTGGATGTGTTCCTGTGCAACCTGCACTGGGTTCTGTGGTCCCGCTCTGGCAGGGGGGTTGGACTCAAGGATCTCCAGAGGTCCCTTCCAACCCCTAACAGCCTGTAATCCTGTAAACAAGGTCCCCTTTCACATGATTTAATGCAGGTAACACTGCTGTGTCTCTTCAAAAACACGCTGGAGACCTTTTGTTTCCACCTGGAACATCACAAATTCATTGTCTGGGCACTTCAGAGCCTGTTTTGTTCTGTGCCACAGGGTGGCTGAACAATGTGTTGCAGTTGTCTGCTGGGTTTTCACCTTCCCCATCACTAGGCTGCATGTAAATAAATGGCATGAGAAGCATCATGGATACAGAATCATGAGCTGGTTATGCTTTAAAACAAACCAAACCTGATGCCATTCCTATTCTCTCAATCCTTTGCTTTGGTGAGACCCCACCTGGAGTACTGCATCCAGTTCTGGAAACCCTATTACAAGAAGGATCTGGAGGTGCTGGAAGGTGTCCAGAGAAGGGCCATGAGGATGAGCAGAGGGCTGGAGCACCTCTCCTATGGAGACAGACTGAGGAAGTTGGGGCTGTTCAGTCTGGAGAAGAGAAGGCTCTGGGGAGACCTTATTGTGGCCTTCTACTATCTGAAGGGGGCTCCAAGAAAGCTGGGGAGGGACTTTTGAGGGTGTCAGGGAGTGATAGGACTGGGGGGAATGGAACAAAACTAGCAATGGGTAGATTCAGATCGGATGTGAGGAAGAAGTTGTTCCCCATGAGGGTGGTGAGAGACTGGCACAGGTTGCCCAGGGAGGTGGTGGAAGCCTCATGCCTGGAGGCTTTTAAAGGCCAGGCTGGATGTGGCTGTGAGCAACCTGCTGTAGTGTGAGGTGTCCCTGGGCATGGCAGGGGGGGTTGGAACTGGCTGATCCTTGAGGTCCCTTCCAACCCTGACAATTCTATAATTCTATGATTCCCTGCTGCTTGCCTCCAGCCCTCAGCACCTGAGGTTACTACAACACAGACAAGAGCCCACTGCTGAAGCAGCAGCTGAGGTATTTAAAAGCCTTTGCACAATGCTTTTGCTGTCAGCATTGGCCTCTTTTTGTGGTTTTTTGATTTGTTTTAAAAGAGATTACCAAGGGTGCTGAACTCAACAGCCATGAAGTAGAGGAGATGGAACAAGAGCAGAAAGCACAAGCACTGGAGTTTAAATTGAGCTTCTGCAACTGAACAGGTCTGATGTGATCAGTGTAGGAGTCAGAGCGAGCAGCAGTGAGTGTCCTCCCCCCTGCTCCTCTCACCACAGCCAGGGTTCACTCACACAGGTGCCAGAATCATAGAACCAATAAGGTTGGAAAAGACCTCAGAGATCATCAAGTCCAACCTGTCACACAACACCTCATGACTGCTAAACCATGGCGTCAAGTGCCACATCCAATCCCTTTTTTGAACACCTCCAGGGATGGGGACACCACCACCTCCCTGGGCAGCACATTCCAATGGCCAATCTCTCTTGCTGGGAAGAATTTCTTCCTAACATCCAGCCTAAACCTCCCTTGGCACAGCTTGAGACTGTGTCCTCTTGTTCTGGTGCTGCTTGCCTGGGAGAAGAGACCAACCCCCTCCTGGCTACAACCTCCCTTCAGGGAGTTGCAGACAGCAAGAAGGTCTGCCCTGAGCCTCCTCTTCTCCAGGCTAAACAACCTCAGCTCCCTCAGCTTCTCCTCACAGGGCTGTGCTCGAGACCTCTCCCCAGCCTCATTGCCCTTCTCTGGACATGTTCAAGTGTCTCAATGTCCTTCTTACACTGAGGGGCCCAGAACTGGACACAGTACAAGCAGCTCCTGCTGAAAACATCTGAGGCAGAAGTCAGTCTTGAAGGGATGGTTGAGGCAGCACTTCAGGAGCCACGAAAAATCACCTTTAAGGGCAGAGAGGGAGCAGAGGCAGCTGCTCCCATCCTAGCACTGCTCTGGGTCCCAGGTATCTCTGACTGTGATCTTACACCCTTTGTCCCTAGTGCTCTTCAGGCCTTTGACACACCAAATGCCAATGAAACAAAGTCCAGCAAAACAAGGGATGGGGGACAAAACCCCACCACACTCTGAGGCTGTAGTGAGGCCAGTGTGCTCCTAAGTGGATGTTTGCATGGCATGGTTCATAGTGGGACAGAAAGAGTGTATCCTGGGGAATTCAAGAGTCTGTGGAAATGGGTAACACCATAAAAGTGTTGGCCAACTGGAAGCACTTCTAGGGCTGGCTGAGAGACAAGAATTTGGTTTTGTAATTTGTTTTGCTCCACACCAGGACAAAACTAAGACCTATTGTCATTCTGTGCAAGCAAAACAAAACAGAATCCAGAGACATCCCAGAATGCCCCCCCCAGGTCAGTGGCTACCACTTCCCTTAGCCCTCTACATCCCAGACCCATGGCTAAGGGAGCTGGGGTGGTTTAGCCTGGAGAAGAGGAGGCTCAGGGGAGACCTTCTTGCTCTCTACAACTCCCTGAAGGGAGGTTGTAGCCAGGTGGGGGTTGGTCTCTTCTCCCAGGCAAGCAGCACCAGAACAAGAGGACACAGTCCCAAGCTGCACCAGGGGAGGTTTAGGCTGGAGGTGAGGAGAAAGTTCTTCACAGAGAGAGTGGTTGGCCACTGGAATGTTTCCAACCTTATTGGTTCTATGATTCTATGTCCCAGCCTATGGAGTTGTCTTGCAGTCTGTCTGCCCTTCACTTTGTCATCCAGAAATGCTATGAAACCTTCCAGAAGCTGCCACCAGAATGATGCATTCCTGCAAAAATCATTGCAATGCTGACCATGGCCATTAGAAAGAAAGAGTCAAAACATTCCCAAACTGTTCCAAGAAGCATTTAACAATTCTTTAGTCAAACCACCCCCCCCAAGAAAAAAGAAAGAAACCCTGCTGCCTTCTACAGCTCTGCAATCTGTTGAAGAGGAGCCCAGCAATCTACTGAAAGTTCATCTGAGCAGGTGCCTCTGGATGAGGTGAGTGCTAATGGCACTTCTTGGAACGTTTTAGCATTGGTCAGACACCAAGAGAGTCCCCAGAGAGACCATTAGTGGAATCAAAAAGTTAATTCTCTAATGGGACTGTGTGTCCCCCCACACACCCTCCTTACCTCCATTCTGGATGACTGGCAGCAGCATCCCCTGCCACTATCCCAGTGCTGATGGTGCCTCAAAGCTGCTGAGTTGGGCACTTGCTCCTGGTTCTTCCTTGGTGCCTTCTGCAGCGTTCAGTGTGAAGCACAAGCTAAGCCCAGGCCTGCCCGGCCTAACACAGTCAGGACTTAACCTTCTGCTCATTCACAACCAGCCAAAAGCACAAGCAGAGAGACCACTGCCTGGAGGAGGACAGCTGCTAAAGGTGCTCCTGAAATGGTGTCCTCACCATGTATGTCCATAGGGGTGCAGACAAGAATGCATCATTGCAGCGCCCCCATCGCGTTGTGACAGCAGCCTGGGGCTTTGGGGTCAGAGCGCACTGCACATCAGGGCTCACTCTGTGTTTTCAGTGGGGAGCTCCTGGAGGGTAGTGGGGAGCCATCTCCTGGGGGAGTGAGATGAGAGGAGATTCACCAGGAGCAGCAAAACCTGGGCCATGCACTGGTAGCTGCTGGGAATGGCCAGAGGAACAAGGAGTCAAGGAAAGGGCCAGCACCCATTCCCTGAAGGCTTCCCTTTTGACTTGAGGTCCTTCCAAACCACAGCAGAGGACACTCAAACATTGGGTTCAGGGAAGTTTCTCAGGCAATTTTTTATCAAGGGGTGGGGTAGTTTGAGGCTAGGCCTTTAAAAGCTTTTCACAGATCTTAGATTAGACCAGACCAGACCGGGGTGGAAGAGACCTTTAAGAGTGAGTCCAACCTATCACCCAACACCATCTCATCAACTAAACCATGGCACCAAGCACCCCATCCAGTCTCTTCTCAATCACCTCCAGTGATGGTGACTCCAGCACTTCCCAGGGCAGCACATTCCCATGGCAAATCTCCTTCTGTGAAGAGCTTCTTCCTAACATCCAGCCTAAACCTCCCCTGGCACAGCTTGAGACTGTGTCCTCTTGTTCTGGTGCTGGCTGCCTGGGAGAAGAGACCAACCCCCATCTGGCCACAACCTCCTTTCAGGTAGTTGTAGAGAGCAAGAAGGTCTCCCCTGAGCCTCTTCTCCAGGCTAAGCAACCCCAGCTCCCTCAGCCTCTCCCCACAGGGCTGTGCTCCAGACCCCTCCCCAGCTTTGTTGCCCCTCTCTGGACACCTTCCAGTATCTCAACATCTTTCCTAAACTGAGGGGCCCAGAACTGGACACAGGACTCAAGGTGTGGCTTAACCAGTCCCAAATACAGGGGCAGAATGACCTCCCTGCTCCTGCTGGCCACACTGTTCCTGATGCAGGCCAGGATGCCATTGGCCTTCTTGGCCACCTGGGCACACTGCAGGCTCATGTTCAGCCTACTATCCACCAGTACCCCCAGGTCCCTCTCTGCCTGGCTGCTCTCAGCCACTCTGACCCCAGCCTGTAGCACTGCATGGGGTTGCTGTGGCCAAGGTGCAGAACCCAGCACTTGGATGTGTTCAACCTCATGCTCCTGGACTCTGCCCATCTGTCCAGCCTGTCAAGGTCCCTCTGCAGAGCTCTCCTACCCTCTCCTACCACCTATTGGGTGTCAAAAGGAAAATAAAGGTAATTCTAAAACAATCCCCTTGGAAGAGATAAGGGTCCTTCCAACCCTGACTGATACTATGATACTATGACTAAAACTATCTGTCCCAAACCACTTTTTCTCTCTCTTCTCACTTCTTCCCTTTGGGAGAGACACTAACTTACTTCTGCTTGACCTTGGCTGCATTGTTTTGGTATTAACTTCTCTGCTTCTCTCTCTTCTCCCCTTTTGTACAGGGAGGTAAGGGGGGGCTAGAGAGGGAGAAGCTAGTAGCTGCCCCTGGTCTTTGAGCAGAGAGGTTCCTGTGCTGTTTATTCATTGTAGATGTCTGTCAATATTAAATCTATTCCTACATATTCCTTGCACTGTAGATTGCAGTTTTGCCTGTAGATACAGCTCTCATTTGCTTCCAGCTGAGCTGGTCTGGCAGAGTGAGTGGTGGGGGATGGGGAACTTTCAACCCACCACAAGGTGCTTACAGAAAAAAAAACAGTTTAGGATGAGGTCATTTCAGCCAGCATTAGAATCAGTACAATACCTTTGTTCTGTCATTACCAAGGCCTTCCTCCCCCTGCAGCTGGCAGTCAACACTTTAATTACTCTCATCACAGCAGACATGACACAGGAGGCTTGCCCATTTCCAGCTATTTTCCAGCAGGAGGTGAAACACAGCCAGGCACTGACCCATGGCTGGAGGGGTCAGGCATGACCTTGTCCATAAGGTTTTGAAGCCCTCCCTGCACAGAACACCACTGCTTGTGTTCCACACCCCCTTAAACAGCTCCAGGGGCTGACAAAGCCCAGGCTGCTGTGAACTGCCTGCAAATCCACACACAGCAAATAAAGGAGGATAAAAATGGGCAGGCAAAAGGCATCCTTCTACCTCATGGCTTGCAGCTTCCTGCATGCTGAGCTGGGCAGGCTGGCAGTTCATCTTGAGTGCAACCACACAGCACTTACAGGATGGCCAAAGGATCAGGCCCAGCCAGCATGGATTTAGGAAGGGCAGGTCCTGGCTGACCAACCTGATCCCTATGCCCAGGTGACTGCCTGGTGGATGTGGGGCAGGCTGTGGATGTGGTCTACCCTGGACTTCAGCAAGGCCTTTGACACTTCCCCACAGCAAACTCCTGGCCAAGCTGTCAGCCCCTGGCTTGGGCAGCAGCACTCTGAGCTGGGTTAGGAACTGGCTGGAGGCTGAGCCCAGAGAGTGGTGGTGAATGGTGCCACAGCCAGCTGGCGGCCAGTCACTAGTGCTGTGCCCCAAGGATCAGTGCTGGGCCCCATGCTCTTCAACATCTTTATTGATGATCTGGATGAGGGCATCGAGTCCATCATCAGTAAATTTGCGGACGACACCAAGCTGGGGGCAGGAGTTGATCTGCTGGAGGGCAGAGAGGCTCTGCAGAGGGACCTCGACAGGCTGGACAGATGGGCAGAGGCCAAGGGCAGGAGATTGAACACATCCAAGTGCCAGGTTCTGCACATTGGCCACGCAACCCCAGGCAGTGCTACAGGCTGGGGTCAGAGTGGCTGGAGAGCAGCCAGGCAGAGGGGGACCTGGGGGTACTGGTTGATGGGAGGCTGAACATGAGCCTGCAGTGTGGCCCAGGCAGCCAAGAGGGCCAATGGATCCTGGCCTGCATCAGGAACAGTGTGGCCAGCAGGAGCAGGGAGGTCATTGTGCCCCTGTACACTGCACTGGTTAGGCCACACCTTGAGTCCTGTGTCCAGTTCTGGGCCCCTCAGTTTAGGAAGGAGTTGACTGTTGGAAGGTGTCAGAGAAGGGCAACGAGTTGGGGAGGTTTGGAAGACAAGCCCTGTGAGGAGAGGCTGAGGGAGCTGGGGTTGCTTAGCCTGGAGGAGACTCAGGCATGATCTTACTGCTCTCTACAACTACCCTAATGGGAGGTGTAGACAGTGGGGGTTGGTCTCTTCTCCCAGGCCGCCAGCACCAGAACAAGAGGACATGGTCTCAAGCTGTGCCAGGGGAGGTTTAGATGGAGGTTAGGAGGAAGTTCTACACAGAGAGAGTGATTGCCCATTGGAATGGGCTGCCTGGGGAGGTGGTGGAGTCACCATCACAGGAGGTATTCAGGAGGAGACTGGATGGGGTGCTTGGTGCCATGGTTTAGTTGATTAGAGGTGTTGGATGATAGGTTGGACACGATGATCATGAAGGTCTCTTCCAACCTGGTCTGGTCTAGTCTCAAACTGCTGCTCAGATCCCTCACCTTCCTCCTTGAGCATGATTAAAAAGACCTGTTCTCCCTGCTGGAGATAGGCAATGGCTCTTTCTGCAAGTTTTCAGGATGAAAACCATGGCTAGCATCCCACAGCTCACCCTTTGGAGTCTTCACAGACAGAGAGATGGCCATTGGAATGTGCTGCTCAGGGAGGTGGTGGAGTCACCGTCACTGGAAGAGACTGGACGAGGTGCTTGGGCTATGGTTTAGTTGATTAGATGGTGCTGGGTAGGTTGGACTCGATCTCAAGGTCTTTTCTAACCAGGTAATTCTGTTTAGTCTATTTGCCCTGCACCTTGTCAGGCTTCAGGTGTTCTTGAGGAACGAAGAGAGATCTTGCAGGAGTGAAGAGATCTACACCATGACTCTCAGCCAGGTGGTGTTTGGGGTAGGGAGTTTTGGGTGGTGGAAGTGAAGACAACTGCTGCAGAGGTGTGGGGTGATACAAAGTCCTTGCATGTAGCTGGCAACAGCCCCTGAGCTGCAGTCAGGTGGAGGATGGGAGCCTTTGCTGGTCTGCAGCCCCTGCAAGGATGCTTTCCCCTCTGCCTCCAGGGTCACTTCTCATCCCACACCCTCTCCCCTGCAGTGGAGCAGAGCAGAGGCCTCCATCTCCTCCTCCAGGGTGACACTGCCTGGGGTTGGGGCCAAGCACAGCCATGGGAGAGCACAGCACTGTCCAGCCAGACATAGGTAGGAACATTTTGCCCAAGAAGAAGCTGAGATGTTTATTAGATCTGTACCTAAAGAGTTCCACCCCAGACTGGAGGACAGGACCCATACACCATCCTTGGTCTGCTCTGCCAGGGCTGCAGCCCCAGCTTTAGACACATTGCTGGGAAAACAACATCAGTACCCAGAGCCCCCCACAGCAGTGAGTGCAGTGGTAAGGGGGACACCTTTTTAAACACCCCAGCCACCTCCCAAGTCTGATCACTGGCAGGCACTTTGGAGTGCTGTGCTGCAGGCCACCACACCCAAGATGACCACGTTCTGGACCTCTGAGCACTCTGGTCTGGTGCAGGGCAGGGTGACACAATGAAATGGCCCAGACCTCCTGGAAGATGTGTTAACTTTACCTTCAGATCCTCTGTGGCAGAGTCCTTAGACAGGGAGGAACTGCACTTCTCACAGAGAAGGTCCCAGCTTCTCCTCCATGAGTACCAGAGCCTCTCTTCCACTGTGCAAGGCTGAGCCAGACCTGAGCTGTGCACAGCTCTGCTCTCCCTGGGCATGAGCTGTGGCTCCTGTTTTGGCACAGCTTCTTGTTCAGGCCTAGAAGCATGGTGGGGTTTTCCCTTCCAACTGGGGACAAAGAAAATGTGCTCCTCCCAGGTGAGAGCTTCTGTCCCTGCACATCTAGCTCTGCATTTGATTGAGCATTTCCCCAACACAAATCATAGGATCCCAGAAACCTGGGTGGGAAGGGACCTTTCAAGGCCACCTAGTCCAACACCTCTGCAGTCAGCAGGGTCATGGGCAACTAGAGCAGGCTGCTCAGAGCCCCAAACCTGACCTGGGATGGGGGCTTTAAAATGAACAAAGCATTCTGTGCTTGGTGAGTACTGAGCTTCTCCCTGTATCAAAGGAACAGCAGCATCTCCAATGCCAACCACAAGGCCAAGGCTGACTTTTTGCCCAGCAGGGAAGAGAATTCCCTCTTGTCCTTTCCTACCAAAACAGCTTAATCCAGGTAAATAAGACTCTGGAAGGGTTGAGATGGATTTGTTTCACGATCAATGCGAGCACAGGAAGCCCACAAAGGAAGTGACAACTGGGAGGAAGCCTTCAGTGATTTCACTACAGCATGCTCACCAGGGTCAGAGGCTTCAGGCTGCTTTAGATGGCTGTCCCCAGGGCCCTGTCCAAGTGCAATGTGTTCCTAACCAATAACAAACCAACCTTCCACAGAGGGCAAAAAGAAACCCAAACCAAACCTGACCACCTCCCCCCCAAAATCCCAAGTACCTCTGGTTCCTGCCTGCCTTCTCCTGTAACAGGCAGGTGGTCAGGACCTACCCAGAGGGCAGCTGAACCACAGGCAGGGGCCACTCCAGCACCATGGCATTCATCTTCATGCTGGGCTCTGCTCTGGGGCTAGGCACTGTTGGAAGCAAAGCAGCCTAGGGCCAGGCTGGTGTGCAGTCAACCCCACCAGACACAGGAACAAGCCATCCCCAGCACAGGAGCTGCTGGGCCATCTCCAGAGTGAGAAATGCAGCAAACACCTCCACGCAGCAGATTATCCATAAGCATGGCAAATCTCTTTAGGAGATTAGATTTTAGGGGGCCATGGAGGAACAACGATTAATAAAGTGGGGGGGGGAGGGGTGTGGAGGTTACCTGCACCACACACAATCATAGAGTTGTTAGGGTTGGAAGGGACCTCAAGGATCAGCCAGTTCCAACCCCCCTGCCATGCCCAGGGACACCTCACACTGCAGCAGGTTGCTCACAGCCACATCCAGCCTGGCTGCAAAAACCTCCAGGCAGGAGGCTTCCACCACCTCCCTGGGCAACCTGTGCCAGGCTCTCACACCCTCATGGGGAACAACAACTTCCTAACATCCAATCTCAATCTCCCATTGCTCTTTTGTTCCATTCCCCCAGTCTATCCCTCCCTGACACCCTCAAAAGTCCCTCCCCAGCTTTCTTGGAGCCCCCTCACATATGGAAGGCCACTATTAGGTCTCCTGGGGCTGTTCAGTCTGGAGAAGAGAAGGGCTCCCAACTCCCTCAGTCTGTTCTCATAGCAGAGCAGCTCCAGCCCTCTGCTCATCCTCATGACCCTCTCTGGACACCTTCCAGCACCTCCAGATCCTTCTGTGGTAGGGGCTCTAGAAACTGGACACAGTACTCCAGGTGGGGTCTCACCAGAGCAGAGCAGAGGGGGAGAATCACCTCCCTGGCCCTGCTGGCTCTGCTTCTCTTGCTGCAGCCCGGCTCTGGTTGGCTTTGTGGGCTGCAAGCGCTCACTGCTGGCTCCTGTTGAGCTTCTCATCCACCAGCATCCCTAAGTCTTTTCTTCAGGGCTGCTCTTAAGCCAGTCCCTGCCCAGCCTATATCAGTGCTTGGGATTTTACCCTGACCCCATCCCATGGGAGCTCTCCTGCTGCCCAGGCTGGACAGGTTGAGGGGAAAAAGCAGCAAGACTTTGGCTCATCTGACTGCCTAGGCACTTGGAAAGGAGGGTTACAATACAATAAATAAACCAGGTTGGAAGAGACCTTCAAGATCATCACGTCCAACCTATCAACCAATCCAACCCACCTAAATACAATACAATACAACCCACCTAAACAACTAACCATGGCCAAGCACCCCATCAAGTCTCTCCGAAACCTCCAATGAAGGTGACTCCACCACCTCCGCGGGCAGCCCATTCCAATGGGCAATCACTCTCTCTGTACAGAACTTCTCCTAACATCCAGTCTAAACCCCTGGTGCAGCCTGAGACTGTGTCCTCTTGTTCTGGTGCGGCGCGCTAAATAGCACAGGCCACACAGGAGAGCCCCCATTGAGCTTTCCTCTCTCTCCCAGCTGCACACCCTTCAGCTCCCCAAGCACTGGTCACAACCCTGCTGCTCCTGCTGGACCCCAAACCTCCTCAGGAGCAAAGTACAGTGCTGAATGGCTAATCCCAAGACCAGGGACAAGACACTGCTACAAATACTACTTAAAGATTATTTTCCATCAATTTTCTTGACCAAGCTTGCCAAATAGTCACCCAAATTAAAAACCACCTCCCAAAGTAATTACTATTTCATGGTCCAATCACTTAATGGTTGACTCAATGATCTTAGAAGTCTTTTCCAACTAAAACAATTTTAGGATTCCCTGAGTTCAAATGGTTCAAAGCTGGACCAAAACCACTTCATCAGCAGGGCATGAACATGGTTTTGTTTAAAGTAATCCCTGGATGCTTTGAGATCCAAGAGGAAGTTCCTAGGAGCAGCACTGGTGGAAATTTCCTTGTCTGGCATGGGTGCTCAGAAGTGCCAGCAGTGGGTAGTTTTTCTGCTCTGCTGGATGATCTCCATCACCCAATGAAGGACACTAATGGGTGGTTTATGGGTTCTATGCTCTGTAGAGAGGCAGAGCCCAGACTCCAGCTTAACTCATGCGAAGTTCCTCAGACAGCCTGTCAGACTTGGAGGAGGACAGTGGTTCCAGATCCCAGCCCTGGCAGAGCCTCAGAGCCTGAGACAGCAGAGCAAACCGCAGGGTACACGAGGCTGCTTCCAACCCCAAGCCTGCTGTTCTCTTCACACAGTACTGCTCAGAAGAGGCTACAGCACAGAGATGGATCTAGTAAGGCAACATGGCCTTCTTCTCTAACACTTGTGGTTAGATGTTGTGACTCAGTGTGTGTGAGAAAGGCACCAAACACTCAGCCAACACGGTCAGAGCTGTCACTAGCCATCACAAGATCATCCCTCCTCCGATACCCCCAACTGGGAAGCTCTGCAGATGGTGACACAACCTGTACTAAAACCGGCCAGCAACCCTGAACTCACAGTGCACACTGAAGTGTCACCTTGGGCTGACCGCCCACCTGTAAAGCCACCTCTCCTCCACTGCCCCGTGCCGTCCAAACGCTGTCCTGCTGGGCTGTGGTTACTGAACAGCTCAAACATCTAGCACACACCAGTTTAAAGTAAACTGGGATGCAGTCAGGCAGCTGAGCCTCTCATTTCCTGCTGAAAACACTCAAATCTACCCAGACCCTGCTTTTCCTCTATTTTTGCCAACACTGGATCTGCTAGGTCCATAATTAGTATAATTAAGAGACCAGCCACTGGGGTCAACCCAGTCAGCTCGCTGCAGAGCTCCAGGATCTCATCCCCATGCAGCATCTACCCTACCAACCTGGCTGGTGCTTCTACACCAGAATGGAAGACAGAAAGGCTTCCTGCTTGGCCAGAGTAGGACAAGGGAGAGTGGGCTGAGAAGGAATATATCAGGGGCAACAGCGAGGGCAGGATCTGCTGGACTAAAGCACAGAGGAGAGCCCAGGAAAATGATTTAAGCCAGAGAGGAAGGACATCTGAGTGGTCAGGCCTTGGATCACACAGAGGAGGGGCCCACACTTAAAGGAGGTCTTCTCCAAGGCATGGCCACTGTCCAGTGACCTTCCACTTCCTATAACAGAGGTGACAGTATGAGAGGTATGGGCAGAGAGAGCTCTTCTCAGGGTCCCAAGGGGAATTCTTCCCAGTACCTCCCTCTGCAGCAGGCTCTGGGATGTCGCGGGACAGGGTCATCCAAGGAGAGCCACTAGTCCCTGCTGTGCTATTCTGGATCTGCTGTTCTGAGCACCAACCCAGCCAAGCAACTGCCAACAGCCCAGAAAGCGTGGTGTTCCCCCAGGACAGACCGAGCTGCTTTCCTCTCCTGTAGGATGCCTACTGTTGCATTAGCACACAGATTGCATCAGGTTAGAAAGGGACCCTCAAAGACATCTTGTCCAACACCCCTGCAGCCAGCAGGCTTACCTCCAGCTAGATCAGGCTGCCCAGGACCACGGCAACTCAGATCATGAATGTCTCCAGGAATGGGGCCTCAACCACATCCCTGAGCAACCTGTTCCAATGCTTCCCCACCCTCATTGTGAAGAGCTTCCTCTTAAGGTCCAACCTAAATCTGCCCCTGCTTCAGTCCAAATCACTGCCCTCATCTTACCCCCACAGACCCTTCTGAACAGCCCTCCCCAGCCTTCCTGTTGGTGCCTTTCTGGTATTGCAAATGCAGCTCTAAGGTGTCCCTGGAGCTTCTCTTCAGGCTGAAGGGTTTCAGCCTGGCCTCACAGCAGAGGTGCTCCAGCCTCTGGGTCACCAGCAGGAACAGAACTTAGAGCCACTCTTGTTTGACTTGAAAACATCTTTAATTATACAAATAACTACTAAATAGAAAAAGTAGATAAAACAAAATAGTTAATTTTTTTTTCCTTTTTGGCAGAGTTTAAATGCATATTATATAGCTAGAAGAGATAAAATGCATTTATTATTTAGTTGTTTATTTATCCCCCCCACCCCAGCATTCATGACCTAAAACTCTCATTCCTGCCTCCACTGCTTTCCTGTCCAGGCCTGGTGAGACAGCAGAGGGGACAGGGTGTGTGGGTAATCATGGCTATAGAGACCTTTCTGTGCTCCAACTGAGGACAGGACAGACCACACAGCTGCACAATGTGAAGCACTGGAACACAACAAACCAGTTGACTGCTTGAGCTGGAAAGGTGAGAATACCGAGCAACAAATCAGTCTCAGGTTATATGCTTTGTCACCAAACCAAAAAAAATCATACAGGGAAGGAATTAGGG
>CM026887.1:43800050-43859699 GCA_015227895.2 Colaptes auratus
CATTGCCCTTGATGAGGTGGCTTTCCTATCTTGTTTGGTCTCCACACACAATCCTACTTGGCTCAAGCTCCAAGGGCATGCTGAAGGTCTCTGAGCCCCACATTTTTTTCACAAAAGCCATGGCCTGTTTAGGCTGCCACACTTGCAGCCACCCTGGGTCCCTTCTGCCTTTTGACAGTAGTCTCAGGTGCTACATTGAGTCTCTGGGAGCTACACTGGTGCCGGTTGCTCACTCTCATGAGTACTTTAAGCTGATGATGCTTTTAAAGGCAGTTGTGACACTCTCTGTTCTGGTCTTAGCCTCCCCTGGTACCGTTCTGCTCTCTGCCCACACCAAGACTGACCTGGAGGAGTGTGCCTGATACCTCACAGCCTACCCACATCATGGCCCAGGGCTGACCTGCTTCTACCAGATCTTCATACCATCCCTCTCAGAGGTGGAGGCTTTTCATGAACAGACTTCCCTTCTTTCAGACTGCCACCTGAAGAGGAAAGTGAGAATATGGCGGGAACCTAATTTCTCACTAAGGCATCCTGGCTGGGGGACATAAGTCTGTATGAACAGATGTTTTATGCCTCCACCTAGAGCAGATGATGAGTGACTTTTTAAATCATCTCCTTTCACATTTTTTTAAGCCAGTGACCCACTTAGTTACCAACCAGCAGCAGCATAGGTGCTCTTCCAACGCTGCTTCCTAACACAAACAAGGGCACTGGCCTTGGTGGAAGTAGCTAAAATACACTCCTTTGAAACAAATCACATTCTTTAAGGGGACAATAGTCTAAATCTGCTTTGTAAGCAGCAGTATAATTAGATGTGCCAAAGCTGAACAACAAAAGCAACCAGAACGACACGTAGCAGTCATGTAAATACATCAGAGTGGAATATCTCCAGGATTTATTTTTAACACTCACAAACTTTAAGCTGTGGAAAGACCCTTTACTGAACTTCTTCCTCACAAGCTAATGTGGAGGTGATTTACAGTACTTGCAGATCTGATGGACAACATTGCACTAGCCAGGAAATTCATGTTAGGTTTATTTTCATGCACTAATCTGGAATGGGATTGCACAAATTGACCATGGATAAAAGGACCCATTCAAAGGTGAGCTGCAGCTGCACAAGGGAAGTTTCTTTTCCAAACCTGTACAATGGCTGAATCAGGTCTGATTAAAGGTCATCTGGGCAGTATTTTATCAGCAGCAACATCAGAGAAGAATCTAAGCTAGGAAAAACATGCTTGCCTGGCACACTTCTCCTGACCTGTGCTAAGTGGCTTATAATTTCTGAGTCAGAATGGGTCAGAGTTCTGGATGGTTTCCTTCCAAGAGTTTATCCTGGCCTTTCTGTAGCAATCTGCACTGTCCACAATTAACCACCACTGTATGAAATGGTAATCAGAGTGTCTTTCTCACCATTCTTTTTCTTCCCTGGCAGCAAAACACCAGCCAAACTGATTTAAATAACTTCTCTTTGAGAGCCTTTTTACATCTTTAGTCACTTCTGCAGCCCTTCTCTAGCTCTCCCCTAGCTCTACTATGGACTCTAAAGTTGGTACCACTAGAGCTACACCTGTATCCTCCTGAGGAAGCAGAACTATGCATTTGGGGAGGTTATGATCTTTGCTTTCCTAGTGACTTTTAATGTTTCTTTTTTGACTGCAGAAGATCTGATTTTTTTTTACAGGAATATCTTAACTTGTGGATCCCCTTTCAAATTCTCTGCCCTGGTTTTCCCTCCCATCAGCATTAAACTAATCTGTACCTCTACTGATACTGGGGATTGATTCTGTCCCAGAGCAGAGATTACTGCATGCAAGAGAAACTGCTTTCCAGTGTGCTCAAGATCAGTCTGCAAAACTAAAGCCTTAAGTGAAACCAGTTCTCTTACCTAGTCTAGTCTCCATTATTAGGTATGCTGATCAATTTGTTTATGAATCAAAAGTTTTAATTAAAATTCAATTTTAAAACTGTCTAAAAAGTTCTATATGCACATTTATGGAAGGCTCTGCCAGCAGTCACTGATGTCTTTAAAAGGAAAGCTGCTTCCTTGCCCCGTTCAAGCACGATTAGTCAGTAAACATTTACTTCAAGGGCAGCAGCATCATCTTTCATTCACAACTTAAATTCCTTAGAACCATTTTTTTTTAATCTCCATTTTAAATCAGTATTTCATTCTTTAGCTGGCCCCTCTAAGCCAGGGTACACTCAACTATTGCCCCTGTAAGAACATGAGCATTGGTTTCACTGCACTGTGTATGGTACAATCCAAGCAATGCTCCCTCCAGCTTTATAGCAGAAGAAACTCAACTTACTGTGACAGTTTTTCCATTTAGTGCTCTTCCTTCCCAGACTGGTCCCACTGACAACCTTTTCCTTGTTCTGTTTGTTTCTGCTCTTTCATCCACCTCCTCCTCCTCAATGAACTATTTCATTAAGGAAGCTTTTGACTCCAAATGAACCGGTTGCTTTCGTTGTGCCAAAAAAATTTTAGGCTCCTTAGTAATTTAAGATATAGTTTCTCTCTTCCCTCCTTTTATAGTTAGAGGACTGAACTGGGGCCAGAAACACTGGTACTCTTCCAAGTTCTTCTCACAAAGGAAATCTCCCCCACCTCCTATGCAAATAATTAACAGACAGTGTCACTCACAGGAGACAGTGCATATGGGACTGTGCAGCTCCCTGTGTCCCAGCGAAGAAGTTCAGCTTGCTCTCCCCTGTTTTTGCCTGCCCATGTGTTATGAGGTTCTAGTGGCTGACCTACTTGCAGATGGATGGGCAACAAAGCAGCTATGACCACACACGTGCTGCTACAAAGATGCCTCTCAGTTGTGTACACCTGCCATATAAGCTGTGATAAGTTACACAAGGGTATCACCTTGTGTCTGACCACCAGCCTGCCTGGGTTATACAAACAGAACTACACAACAGCATCAAAAGTAGAACAAATGACTGCATGCCAAGGGACAGGCTTTTCCTCTGCCCTATTACACAGCTCCAAAGACTTAAAAAATATTAACAATATGTTCTACAGTGACAAATACATCTCTTAAGTAGTTGCTTTGTCTTCACTTGCAAACTGAGAGGACTGAAATTAGAATTTTGTTCTACCACTGGATAGATAACTTCATTACTGCATCTTAACTTCAGAACGCTACTTTTAACTTTCTGTGCAATCTTTCATCCACCATGCCCTGAATAATCTTTAACTTACTACCTGATAGCTGTGAGACCAGAGTGCTTTGAAATCAGCACTTTGGTATACACTCTCTTTTTATTAGTCTTGTCACAGATGCTAGAAAGATAATTTGCATTAACTCATCTTCCACCAGCTATATTCTGCTGAAAGGTAAAAGACCAGCATAGACTATCTCCATCAGCCCCTCTCACCTGGTTGAGTATTTGCAGCAGATAAGGATACATAAGATCTTTAGGGTCTTTTCCAGACACAACAATTCTGATTCCATAAATGCCAAAGCAATCATAGCACTGCAGAGCTTTAAGGAGTCTTTTTTTCTCTGGCTATGTGTCACAGCAGAATGACTTAGAAGCCATCATGAATATGGCTCTTCATTAAAAAATTTATCAGCTGCACTTTCTGCAAGAGAACCTGCCAGCAGCCTGCCCTCTGCTCATTCAAATGTGTATCACTGAGCTAAACGTGGAGTGGGGAAGTTGGTAAGATACGAGATAGGATCTCAAACATACCTAGAATGCAGTTCAGTTTCCCAACAGTAACAAAGCTAAGTGTTAGATCCTGACAGTCACTGAAGTCTTTGGCAAAAATCCCATTTCTTCTCCACTACAAGGACTTCACTCTATGTTGTAAAGCTCTTCAGCACACGAATCACTTGTAGCAAGAGACCAACAAAATACTGTTCTGCGGTTCAAAATGTTTACGTGAAGCATCAAAACCAACTCAGAATTATTTAAACATGAAGTGTGATTGTTTTTAAATTCTGAAAGGGGAAAAAACAAGTAAGTATTTATAGGCACCTTGAACTAAGAATACTTGTAACAAACTTTATTTAACACCTTGTGGCAATTCTTTCAGCAACTTCTTTTACGTGAATGTGAATTACCTGTGAAACAGGTAATAATGATCACAATTCTCAGTGCTGACAAATCCCAACTTTTGATGCTCTTTGTTCCTAGATCCCACAAACTTTGCAATAAAAGAACATCAAAACTGTTGAGTGTCTCCACAAGCAATAGGAACGTGGACAATTTCACTTGACGCTCAAGCTGTGACCTGAGCGAACCCAAGTGATGCTAGCGGGCTGGAATGATTTCTATGTGCAGAATGCTGATAAAAAGGGAGCCAGATGGAGCACCTTATTTAGCCAGGCTCACACAGAAGCATGAGGTCATTACTAAGGATACAACTGTTGAAAATTAACAAGTTCTTGTCACCACTTCAGCAGCAGTTTATCTAGTCATACATTTAGGTAGGTAGCTATGAGCAAAATAAATGAACTGCTAAAGCCGCAAACAACATTCACTCTTACACAGGCACAAAGGTTTTGCAGCTCTCTTCTACCTAACTGGTAAACACATCATAAATAACCACTTTTAAACACATCCAGACCTTTCAATACAGGTATCTGCAATATCTGAAGAATTCTTTGCCACATGAAATGAAGTACTTTATGAATCACCAGTTACCTTCTTTCCCTAGAAACGTGCAAAAAGCATTCATTGCTCAAAAGGTTAATAGGATTTTACTGTGTATGAAAAGCTGAGTTCAAGATTTTAGTTGCTGAGCAGTTTCATTTTACCTGGAGACTTTTTGCTTGCTCTTGACTGCATCAAATAGGACTGGCGTGGCAGCAGAGGGGAGGATGGCAGGGACATGGAGACTCCTTTGGCCAAGTTCATTCTGTAGGAGTCATCACAGCCCAGCTGATCGCCCACGAGGAAGTCTGCATCATGGCCAGGTGTGGCTGTGACCTGTGAGGTGCTCTCCAGGCACGGGTCACCTGCTAAAAACACACTTTTGTCATCCCTTAGGTGAGGCAGAGTTGCACTGAAATATGAGTATTTAACACAGGAAAATGTATTTGCTGGCAACAATTCAGCCCGAGTCATCTTGCTGTGCATCCTTTGCTGCAGGATGCAGGTAACCACCAGAAAAAGGTAAATACACAAGCAGGAATAGAATAGAATAGAATAGATTAGAATAGAATAGAATAGACCAGGTTCAAAAAGACCTCAAAGATCATCACTTCCAACCTATCACCCAACATCATCTAATCAACTAAACCATGGCACCAAGTGCCCCCTCCAGTCTCTTCCTAAACACCTCCAGTGATGGTGACTCCACCACTCCCTGGGCAGCACACATTCCAATGGCCAATCACTCTTTCTGTGAAGAACTTTCTCCTCGCCTTGAGCCTAAACCTCCCTTGGTGCAGCTTGAGACTGTGTGCTCTTGTTCTGGTGCTGGTTGCCTGGGAGAAGAGACCAACCCCTACCTGGCTACAACCTCCCTTCAGGGAGTTGTGGACAGCAATAAGATCTCCTCTGAGCCTCCTCTCTTCCAGGCTAAGCAACTCCAGCTCCCTCAGCCTCTCCTCATAGGGCTTGTGCTCCAAACCCCTCACCAGAGAATGTTTTGCTGAAATAGGGAAGGAAAACATAGCCTTCAGCAGAGTAAGTACTTTTCAGATTTCATCCTTAGAGGTAAAGCTAAATTTCCTATAAAGCTAAAAGTATTTTTAGAGCTGAGAGGGTATTTTTGGATTACAGTGATATCCTGAAATCAAGCCAGTCGCAATACAATTTACCAAACTAATTCAAGGAGGAACTGGGTTGCCCCTGAAGGTGAATCACTAAAGGTACACTCACAGATAGCCAGTCTAAGCTTTATTTTTAATGTTTTGAACCTGAGAGGTCCAGCTCTGTGCAATTTGACAAGAGCAAGGCTTTATTTTTGTTTCTGAGGAAAACAGAAGCTGTTGGTTCACCCCGTACTAAACTGGCACATCAAAACAGGGAATACTCTCCAAACAGAGAAATTTCTTGCTGATGCAACAAATGGCATTTCAGCTAATCAAGAATTTATTTTCAAAACAACACAAGAATATGTTGCTCACAGTAATGAGTCAAAGACAGCAGAAACACAAGTTGAAAGTGCTGTGTTTTTTCTAGTCAGAGGTGCATCAAGAACAGTGCGTCTGGCAGGTTTAGGGAGGTTCTTCTACCCCTCGACTCTGCCCTGGTGAGACCACATCTGGAGTATTGTGTCCAGTTTCGGGCTCCCCAGTTCAAGAGAGACAGGAATCTGCTAGATAGAGTCTAAGGGAGAGCCATGAGGATGATTAGGGGACTTGAGCACCTCCCCTATGAAGAGAGACTGAGAGCCCTGGGGCTTTTTAGTCGGGATAAGACTGAGAGGGGATCTGACCAATGTGTATAAATATCTGAGAGGTGGGTGTCAAGTGGAGGGGGCCAAGCTGTTTTCAGTGGTGCACAGTAATAAGACAAGGAACAATGGATACAAACTTGAACACAGAAGATTTCACCTCAACATGAGGAGAAACTTCTTTACAGTGAGGGTAACAGAGCACTGGAACAGGCTGCCCAGGGGGTTGAGAAGTCTCCTTCTCTGGAGACTTTCAAACCCACCTGGATGCATTGCTGTGTGGACTACCCTAGGTGATCCTACTTTTGGCAGGGGGGTTGGACCCCCTTCCAACCTCTAACATTCTTTGATTCTGTGAAAGCAGAGAATCAGAGCTAGGAAAAACAAAGCTTAACAACTAACTACAGCTTTTTTCACTATCCAAACTAGGGTGCTGCCAAATCATTTACAGGAGTTACTGTTGAAATGGAATTGCTATGGCCAAAGACAAAAAAAAATAGCAAAACAGAACTGATGCAAAGAAGAGAGAGAATGCCAGAACACTTCATAGCCAAGTGCATGTGCAACACACCAGCATGGCTGAGCCCAAAGGACAACTAGGAGAGAAGACCAACACAGGAGAGTATCTTCTCACATGCCAGTCACTCGTACCAGGTTTATTTTTGTACAGTAAGGAAACACTTCAGATAAATGTGGCTCTACAAAAGCCAGGTTTTGCTTCATTCTGTTGTCATTCAACTGTTGCCTTCAGCTTTTAACAGCTGTTCTGCTACCGCATTCCACCACGGGCAGCATGAACTGCATGCCATGAACTTCCACACTCTTTCAGAACCTAACCCTTGGAGAAAAGTAAAACAAAAAAAAAAGATGTTTTGTCCATTTAACTCTTTTTTTTCCCCCCAAAGTATGCATGGAAGATAAGAAAACTAAACATGCCTGAATGTTAAAGTCCAACTCTCTATCTCCAAAGGTGCCTGTATTTAAGATTATTTAGAGGGGCTTTTTTCCTAGCCACACTTTTTTCCTCACAAGAACCATGCATGAGGGCAATGGGTATGATAAGTGACCTTGGAGAATGCTATGCCAGAGTCCAATGCTCAGAGGAGACCTTATTGCTGTCTACAACTCCCTGAAGGGAGGTAGTAGCCAGGTGGGGGTTGGTCTCTTCTCCCAGGCAATCACCAACAGAACAAGAGGACACACTCTCAAGCTGTGCCAGGGGAGGTTTAGGCTGGATGTTAGGCAGAAGTTCTTCATAGAGAGACTGGCCATTGGAATGTGCTGCCCAGGGAAGTGGTGGAGTCACCATCACTGGAGTTGTTTAGGAAGAGACTGGATGAGGCACTTGGTGCCATGGTTTAGTTGATTAGATAGTGTTGGATGATAGGTTGGACTTGATGATCTTGAAGGTCTTTTCCAACCCAGTTAATTCTATTCTATTCTATCTATTCTATTCTATTCTATTCTATTCTATTCTATTCCTATTTCTATCCTATCCATTTCATAACTGTAAAACATTCTTTCCTCTGAAACCAACTGAACTACTTTCCAAAATTTCTCCTCTCTATTTTAACAAAGTTCACAGGCAATGATTTTAAGGAAACAACTCTAGTTTCATCAAGTCAATATGGAAATTAAAAACTAAGTAACTGTAATTTTATGCCTTTTTTTCCCCTGAAGTTCATTGCAACTATTACAGGAGCTTCACACTAGAGAAGAGCAGATTTAGATTGGATGTTAGGAACCAAGTTCTTTACTATGAGGGTGGTAGAACACCGGAATAGCTTGCCCTGGGAGATGGTTGGGGCTCCATCCCTGGAGCTTTTCAAAGTGAGACTTGACAGGGCTCTGGGCAGCCTGATCTAGTTAAGGATGCTCCTGCTGACTGCAGGAGGAGGGGTTGGACTAGATGACCTTCGGAGGTCCCTTCCAACCCTGACCACTCTATGATTCTGTGATTCTTTAACTGTTGATTTAAAATTCTGGGAACTACAAAAGCATTTCTCATGTTTCAGCAAGTGTGGCTGCAGCACACTGCTGTTAGGGGGAAAAAATAATTACAGCCTAAGCATATATTTAAAATAAAAAGTCCAAATATTTGAGACACTCTAATCACATGTATGAGATTTTTTTGGGAACACCAAGATATCTCAGTTACTGAGTTTCCATTCCCCTACCATGGAAATCAAGAGGCTAAGGATCTTGTTTCTCTGTTCCTTTAGAAATTAAACTTCCACAACAGCTGGCTTTCAACACAAATGTAACATTAGGTTTATTACTATTTATTATTCAACAGAGTGCATGTGAGCTTGCTTCAGAAATTGTTGAATAATGCACAGAGGAACTTGTGATATTCCATTACTGCCTTTGAACATAAGCATGGGAATGGAGCTAACTACCACTAGGAAATACTGCTGTTCTTGTTAGCTTTTTACTAGACACGTTGCCAAGGTTGAAATTTGGAATCTGTGTAAGTATTCTATTCCAGCTGGAATGCCAGTGAGGGGGTGCAAAAGACAAGAGAACAGCAAACAAAAATTACCTTCTCCCCTCCTCCAGGGTTAGTAACTCCACCTACAGTTTCCCCCAGTTCTGTTTTCCCTTTTACTACGACACACACAATCAGCGTTTTAATTCAATGCCTTCTCAGTAGGCTTTTGAATTCTGAGGTAAGTTTAGTTTATCCTGCCCTATTGTACATGAAACATTACACCATGGCAGAGAGCTAGATAGAGCTCAAAGCAGTGCTGGTGTAATGCTAATAAATAGGTTTGGATTATCTGATCGTGGGTCTCTTACAGGCTCTATATATGCACCACTGCATCTTAGCAATTTTTGTTAAGCAGTACTCAGGCTTTTTTTTTTAATGATGCTGTTCTCTTGCTAGCACTGCAGGGAGAGGTGTAAAGGTGTGTTTTCATGACTCAGAGTCTAAGAGCAGTATGACTTCAAACCCAGAAATGCAAAATGCCTACCACAGGAATTCTCCTTTTTAATCACTTATTTTCCTAATTTCGTAACAAGCTTTTGCTTACTGTCACTCCTATACCCACATTGTTAAGATGAAATAGCTCTTTAGAGCAACAAAGTCACACCTTGAGAAAACCCAACCCAACTAGCTTCAACCTGTGAGGACACCATAGCCTCAGTGCCCTTGGAATGTGTTTGAACAGTGGCAGACGCTGCTGAAGCACAGACAAAAAAGCACATTTTGCACAAAATATGGTAGGTTGCTATGGAATAGCAAACAGCCACTAGGCACAAATCATTCCAAGAAAGCAGAAACTGCACTGCTGTTTCTCCAGGCCCTTTCTAAAAGCTATTAACTAAACACAACACTAGCTGTCAGACCAGTCCCACATCTGCGACCTCAAGAAACATTAGCGACAAGGCACAGAAGGGAACCAACAGAACTCATACACCCCAGCCCCCCAAGTACTGCCCCAGCCATAGCTGCAGGAGGTTTGGAAGCAGACCATATCTCTATCTGGTACCAGGATGAGGCTCACCTTTACCCACCCCATCTAGCAGAGTCCCAGCAGGAGGAACAGCTGTTTCAGGGTAGGTCAGAACAGTGAGATACTGAGTTCCCACAGAGACAATCCAGTTCAGCTGACTATCAATGCACTTGCCTCAGACATTCACAACTCAGCAATAGGCTCCTGTAGCCAGCAAGAACAAAATGAGAGGGAGATGACCTCTATTTCTTGGTCCCACAGGCTCTTTGAAATGAACCTACAAAGTGTGTTATGCTTGCAGTACAGTGTGAAGGGGACTACCCACACAAGGGATGCTATTCATGGCTGGCCATGGTTAAATTACAGCAGATAATGTGGCATGGCAAGCTTCACTTTATGTACTTATGTACATCCTTTCCTAAGTCCCTGAATCTATCATGTATGTTTAATTTACCCTAATCCTGCATCTGCTGTTCTGTATAAATTGAGGTGATGACCAATACACATGTCATCCAGCTTAGAGACAAATTCCCCACAAAACTTAGGCCTACACTTATGAGAAGACAGACTCCCAAATGAACAAGATTGTGGGGTCCCCAAGGTAATACCTTATGCTTTCCACACAACAGTTTGGTATTAGGGAAATCATACTTTGAAATATTTTAGCTAACAGAGCAATCATTTACATTTACATGATGTTCCCTGGTCTCTACCCCAATGTCAAGCAGACAAACACCAGTTCTGCAGCAGGAGGAAGATGACCTCTCACAAGTGTTTTTATAATGTCACACTAAAACATAAGGAAAGGTCCTGTGAAAATTCCACTTTCTTACTTTTAAAAAACTCTGACTTGTACATTTCCCACTGCCAAACAGCCTCTGGACAAAACAGTTTCATAAGCATCAATCAACACCAGAGTTCTTACCCAGTGGTCAAAGTAACCATAGGAACAACTTAGTAGCTTTAAAACCACACAGTCAAAGCTTTGAGAGTGGAAATGAAATCCCAGTTTAGTTGCACCTAGGGATGCAACTGAAAGGCATAATCTGATTAACAAACTACTTGCCTTTTTTTTTTTTCCTTAAGGTACAAAAAGATACAAGGATAACTGAAGTAATTATTTTGGAGAGCTTAATATCCTAAAAGAGAACTTGAACTTGGTAGATTAAACTAATCCTTCTATTGAATAGAGAGGACAACTAAAATGAAAACCCACACAGTGTGTATGTCAGTATCAAACAGGTCTAACTCTTCATTCAATACATGCTGCCTGGAAACCAGAAGAATGCTAAAGGCTTCAACCAAAATGGGTAAACTGGAGTTGGGTACAGATACAAATACAATACAATACAATATGTTGGAATTCAGATTATTTCAACATGAAGGCATAGGACTGCAACCTTCAGAACAGTGAAATCTAAACCAATGAGTGCAGAAGTCTGAATATTGAACAGAAAACACACAGAATGAGCTGAGTTGGAAGGGACCTTAAAGATCAGCTAGTTCCAAACCCCCTGCCATGGGCAGGGACACCTTCCACTGGCCCAAGTTGCTCAAGGCCTCATCCAGCCTGGCCTTGAACACCTCCAGGGGAGGAGCACCCACAACCCCCCCTGGGAAACGTGTTCCAGTGTAAAGAATTTCTTCCTAATCTCCACTCTAAAAATCCATTTCCAAGGCAGCCAGTTTTGCGTTTTATTCCCTTAGCCTATCTACTAAAGTGAAACAAAAGACTCTCAACCCAAATTGTGCCATAGGGGAAGAAATTCTGCAGTTCTGCCTGAGATGTTCAATTTTAAAAACAACAAAAAAAGATGCTAACACTACAGGTTCCTGTTGCTGAAGAATCTTCCTGGCTAGCACCATGGGCTGAAGTGCACCAACAACATCTCCCAGACAAGTGAGAGTGTGGCTCTAACAGCCACCTCTGACCAGAGCATGGACTGAATAGTAAAGAAGCAGTGAAGAAACTCTGCCATGGAACAGCTGAAAACTTTGTACATTTATAGAATGTTTGGGGCAGAAGGCTAGAAGGTAGCAAAAACCTGGGTCCCACTTCCTCAGCCATTCTGAGAGATCAGCATCCAGCGAAGACAAGACAGACACTGGTATTGACCATAAAGAGAAGACAATCAGCTTCAAATCTGGTGGCTGGCTCATCCTCAAACCTGCATGCAACTGCTCTGCCAGCAAACTGCCCTGGCACTGCCACTGGCACAAAGGAATTACCAAACTGTGTCAGCCACCAATGTCTTGTCCTGATCCAGAACTCTGGGGTGGCAGAGCAGAGGAAAAGGCTGCCCAGGAGAGCCACAGAGACTCAAAACCAGCCCTAAGCGTGCTTCAGTGCTGTGGTAGCTACTGCACACAGCCATCACTGAAACTCCTGCAATGCTCTTCAGAGAATCTTTGCCAGCAAAAGTTTAAAATAGTAGCTTAGGAGGTATAAATCTTTTGCTATGATAGAGCAAGGACAATAGTCTGAGTTGAGATAGACACACTGACACGGGGGAGCATGCAGAAGATTGTAAGTACAGTAACCGCTGCTGGGGTGTTTTGTTAGCTGCTTTACACGAGGCTTCTATTCTCTTCCCATCAAGCTCCCTGTGATACCTCTCAGAAAACTGCTGAGTCTGAAGAGCAGCACAAGAAGCAAACTGTACCCACTGACACACACATGAGCGCTGTGAAAAGAAAGACTCTCTGCAGAGAGGAGCACCCAACGTTCAGATGTGCTTACAGACTGGCCTATTCAACTTTACTCTGCTTTACAGGATATACTTCATTCTAACGAGTGTTAAGAAAAGATGAGACTTTACAGACAAATTCAGGAGGAAATTAATGAGTGGGAAGAAGAAATTAGCTGTATGGCATGAGGAAAGCCATACATCTGGAAAGCACTTCCCAGAACAAGGCATCAGTATGTCCAAGCAGTAAGAAACTGTTTAATGATTACCAAAACCAACGATTTTGATATTTTAAAAGCCAGTTTTTTTCTTTGTTCCATTCCCATCCTATTTATCCAGTTCAACAGAATTGACAGGCAGTTGTGGACAGATCTCTGCAGCACAGTTCAGTGACTGTGTATGAGGTGCTTTATTTTAATAGCAGAACACTGATAATTTGCATTTAAAGGATCTGTGTCCTTCAAATCATAGAATCAATAAGGTTGGAAGAGACCTCAAAGATCATCAAGCCCAACCTGTCACCCAAGACCTCATGACTAACTAAACCATGGCACCAAGTGCCACATCCAGTTCCCTCTTGAACACCTCCAGGGACGGTGACTCCACCACCTCCCTGGGCAGCACATTCCAACAGTTAATAACTCTCTCTGTGAAGAACTTTCTCCTCACCTCGTGCCTAAATTAAAGTGCTTACATATCTGCATGGACTTGTAGGAACACAGCCAGCTCAATTTAGTGAGAGAGCAGTCTAGGAGGACAAAAGGCTCACCAAGTGATTAGGACAAGGTATCACTCACTGCTACCAACACTAACTGGGAGCTGAAGAAAAATTCACATCAAGTGCAGTCAGTCATCAGCCAGTCTTCTGGGGCAGGAGAAGAGGCTTCTGGCACAGAAAATACAGGCAGGAGGGAAGATCAACATTCAACTGTTTTGTTTGAGACCCTGGGGAGACCAGGAAAAGGGGGAAACTGGCCTGGAATGGGAAGAAAACTCATTATGACCTGAGCAAGAGAAGCAGCAAAGTGCATTGAGTGAGAAACAAAACAAGTGAAGATTAGAACAAAAGGTCCAAAAGGACAACCTTTGCCAGCCATGCTCATACTTGACATTATTTGCTCACTTTCTGGCATTTATTTCTGAACTCTGGATTAGTTTTTCAGTATTCAGACTAAGAGTGCTCTCTTGTAGTGCTTACTTAAAAAAAAAACCCCAACCAATCAATTTTAACAGAAAACAGTGGGGTTTTGTTTGTTTGTATCTACATGGGATGCATCACTGGAATTAACTTCTGGGAAAAGACATTCACCACATTAACTGCTTAGCAAAGGGGAAAAAAAAACGAGTTGAAACTCTTAAATAACTGTCAGCAGCTGCAGAAAGTGGGCAAAGCAACACAGAATAATCAAAACCAGCTCCATATTTTAGGCATGAAACAATGCTTCTTCTGTTGCAAGATATTTTTAGAGTAGCAACAAAAAGTCAAACCAAAGCTCTGAAGTACTCCACTACGAGTTCAATGTCCCAGCCAGTGGATGTGTGTTTTATGCACCACAAAGTCCCTTTGCACTTAAAATTCAAAGCCTAATATCATATAGAGAGAGAGTCTGGAGAGAAGCAGCCAATTAAATCTGCATATTCCATTTTAAAATGCAAACTTATTTTATTGAATGATTTCAAGCCAGAAGGGTGAATTAAGTTCTCGATGCCTGGTTTCAAGTCTATTAGATAGAAATCTTTCATGAGACATAACACAAGAAAGGTGGGGTTCAAATATGCATTTAACTAAACAAGTTCAGCTGAGAGTTGGAACAAAGGTTCTGCTACAGGGAAATAACTCTGAAAAGACTCAATTTTAAAATAATTATTAAGTAGTGGGTCTTAATAAAAGATCAGGCCTTCTGGCACAGCAGCTTCATTCTTGTTTTAAAGTAGCAATTCAGCTGCCATTAGCAAAGAAAAAAAAGAAAGTGTCAGTGAATGTAAGCAGATTTCTGTGTCTCATTCCAAGCGCTGCACAAGTGCTGTGTGTCAGGCTTGTAACAGCAGCCTGTGCTAAAAGGAAAGGGGAAGAGAAAAGCAGGAATGGCAGAACAGCATACAAGCCATCACAGCTCACACCCATGAAAGTAATTGCATTTTTCAAACAGACAACTAACTAGAATCTCCATTTCTCAATGGAAGCTGATCATAAGTAAAAAAAAAATAAAAGGGAGACATTTCAAATTCACAGATTTCACCCAACTTTAGTGTAAGAAGCTGATAGGAGCAAAGCATACAGACAAAATGACTAAAGAGTACACCAATCCACACCAGAACATTGTGCAGAGATTAAAGTATCCATTCCATCCCAGCACTCCAAAATTTGTACACTCATGCTCAGCTCAAAGATACTTTGAGAGAGATACTGGAATACAAGAAGGAAAACCAAACAAGCAAAGACTCCCAAGTGTACTGTGAAAAATTAAGCCTGATCTACAAGAAGGATCCAACAAAATCCAAGGGAGATTTATTAACCTACAACTTTTATGTAGCCCCAATTAAAAAATCTGAAGCCAGTCACTCAAAGTATGATGCATACAAATGCACAAGCACTTCAATACCTTCTGTGTCATCTTCCAGAAATCAAACCCCCTCATCTGATCTCTCCAGATTCTCTACCTTTAAAGCACGAGGGTATTACTTTCTCAACATTATCTTTTCACAGGCAAATAATCTGCCCCTTGTTATTTAAGCACTACAGGAATGTCTAACAAGCTTTTAAGCTGAAAACCTAAAGCCCCAACTACTTACCACATTAATTTCTACTGAAATCAGTGAAGTTTTCCTGCATACTGTGTACCACACTTGATGCTAAACTTCTGGTGGGATTTAGTGCAGGAAGAATACTGCAATCTAAGCACAATACTTCCATTATTCATGTTCCTTCAGGCCTGATATTGGGTCAACAGAATGACAATGCTCACGCTACTAAAAAACCATCTGAAATAACTGAGCATGTTCTGTAGAAATTTAATATACAGGATTTGCTTTTTAAGTTGAAATGCCTTACAAGTCTTACCTACTGAATGGTCTTTTGCTTCCTAACTCAAAAAAAAAAAAACCCAAAAAAGGCAAAGCAGATTCCCAGACAAGTTGCTGCCTTGCTGCCTTTAGGACAGTTCCAGAAAATAAACATAATTATATACTGCAAAGCAGCTGGCAGCCTACAAAACCAACAGGAAATACTAATACAAACCTCTCTCTGAAGCATTTTTAAGCATCTGAGTAACAGAGGAGAACTTCTACTACACCAATCACAATTAAGAAGCAATTTGTGTTCATCTTCTGAAACTTATTCTGTATATTCTTCATACTATCACTTCATCGTGGGCACAGGTGAGACTTGCAGGTAACCCTGCAGAACTTGAGTTTGAACAACAGTCTTCTGGCTCCCATTTCTGGAGTGCCTCTGAGACTAAGATACCAAGTTTCTGTGCTATACTCAAGTCAAAAGGTGAACTCCTTCCCAGAGAGGCCAGAGGCAGAGAGTCTCCCAGTGACCACAGAGGTGGATTTAAAAACCTCAAGGAAAGGACTGGAAAACATAACAACCCACATCAACTATGGCGACAGCACGGAAGAGAAAGCAGAAACAAATTTCTAAGGCTGTTAAAGAAACACAGGGTAGAAATAAAAACAGAGAGACAAGATCATCTTACATCTAGAAAATAAAACCCATTAGCAGAACAAAGGAAAATGCTAAGGAAAGAAAATGTGTGCCCTAAGCACAAGTCACAAGGACTAGTGAGAGCTACGCTAAGAGACTCCCCATCAGAAGGACCAGGTCTGCCACAGCTTACTAGAAAGACACTTTGTAAGGAATCTCTAAAGCACATGGAAACTCTTTCTGTCTTTACAGAGATAATATTTATTTTATGACAATAAAAGGAGAAATTACCAAATTTCTGCTTTCTTTCTGAGACTGAATGAAAGCCTTAAGAGACAAAGGGAAACTGAGAGTAACTGCTGTACATTTCCAGCTCAGTGTAAAACCACAGATTATGTTCCAGGACACAAAAACGGATGCTCCTATTTATCCTCTTCCTTCTTGCTTCCAACCATTCACCAAATGGGTTTCTGTCACTACTGGTGGCATTGTTCCTTTCAAAAGTGAGATTCCCACATGACAGCTTTCCACCTGATTAGGGAAGATGCTGTTTCTGTGAAGACCCTCTAATGGTCTTTAGCATGGCACTTCAGTCGCTCCCCCAAAAGCATCAACACTGACACTTTGCCACCCTCTTTTTCAAGATAACTATGAATTTAACACGTTATTAAAAACTGTACTTAACATCCTCAGCAGCAGGGATTCAGGACTGTTATGCACATCTTCAGTTCTTAAGCCTTTATGTCAGGGCTAACAGGGAAATTCTAACATTAAAACCTGTGCAAGCTATTTTTAACAAACAGGCTCTAATGTTGTTCCCTTTAGCCCTTTTGCAGACTTTTTAAAGCTACAGTTGTGCCTCTGTAGAATCATAGAATGGTCTGGGTTGGAAGGGACCCCTGACAGTCACGCAGTCCAACCCCCTCTGCAGTCAGCAGGGGCATCCTCAACTAGATCAGGTTGCCCAGAGCCCTGCCGAGCCTCATCTTGAGTATCTCCAGAGATGGGGCCTCAACCACCTCCCTGGGCAACCTGTTCCAGTGTTCCACCACCCTCACAGTAAAGAAGCTGTTCCTAACATCCAATCTAAATCTGCTCTTTTCTAATTTGAAACCATTGCCCCTTGTCCTCTCCCTACAGGCCTTTGTAAATAGTCTCTCTGCATCCTTGTGGCCGCCTTCAGCTCCTGGAAGACTGCTATTAGGTCTCCCTGGAGCCTTCCCTTCTCCAGGCTGAACAACCCCAGCTCCCTTAGCCTGTCTTCATAGCCCATTTTCAATCCAGAACAAACCCTGCTGCTGTTTGCAGTAGCTCTGCAAGGCTGACAGATGTGAAGCCAGTGAGACACAGCTCATGCACAAACAGGAAGCTCTGCTCAGACCAACAGGAACCATCCTGTTCGGCTCTGAATCGTGCACACTTCCAGGCCTTCCTTTGGTGCATGAGCAATCCTGTGGGACAACAGGGTTACTTCAGTTTGAGAATAAGCTATTTCAGTTTAGGCTAAGTCTCATCTATCTTGACTTCAGTGGGAGTGGAACAATCACAGAGGTCAGGACCAAGCTTCCGGGAGCTCCTGCTCCTCAGCTGTAGTTCTGTGCCTCAGCGTATCTCCTCTGCCTGCTGGGATGCAAAGGCATGGGTCTACACAGCACCTGAGCAGAGGTCTGCAGGCACCTTCATGCTGTCCATTCTGAAACAGATTCCACCACCTTCTAGCTATCCAGCACCATTCCTAAACTGGGTGTATGCTGAAAAAAAGGTCATGGAAGTCTTCCTTATGGGTTCAGTCTGGCTCTACCCAGCTGCACTCTCTCCTCTACTTCCTGCTACATTCTCAAGCTCTGAAGAGCCTGAAAACCTTTTCAAAACTTCATCAGAAAAATAAAAAACTAAAAAAAATCAAATCTCTGTGCCCACAAAGCCAAGAAAAGCATCTGACTTAACTATTGCATTCATCTGAAAGGGTGGCTGGAAGGATAAATGTTTCCACACCAGCTGTCTCCAAGCCAGCTTCCAGCACTAGAATGCATTTTCACTCAACAGTTCTTCAGAGTAGCAAATTTTAAGAGCTGTTGTTGTCATTATGGACCCTATTACAAGAGGGATCTGGAGGTGCTGGAAGGTGTCCAGAGAAGGGCCACGAGGATGAGCAGAGGGCTGGAGCACCTCTCCTATGAGGACAGAGTGAAAGAGTGGGGGCTGTTCAGACTGGAGAAAAGAAGGCTCTGAGGTGACCTCATTGTGGCCTTCCAGTATCTGAAGGGGCCCTACAAGAAGGCTGGGGAGGGACTTCTCAGGCTATCAGGGAGTGCTAGGAGTAGGGGGAATGGAATGAAGCTGGAGGTGGGGAGATTCAGGCTGGAGGTGAGGAAGAAGTTCTTCACCATGAGAGTGGTGAAGCCCTGGAATGGGTTGTCCAGGGAGGTGGTTGAGGCCCCATCCCTGGAGGTGTTTAAGCCCAGGCTGGATGAGGCTGTGGCCAGCCTGATCTAGTGTGAGGTGTCACTGCCCCATGGCAGGGGGGGTTGGAACTAGATGATCCTTGTGGTCCCTTCCAACCCTGACTGATTCTATGACTCTATGACCTGAAGGGACATGAAATGGGACAACTCTACAACTAAAAAAAATAATAAATTCCATTTCTCATCGTTTGGAGTTTAAGGACCAGGGAGAAGAGCAAACAGAATACAAGGTCTGCAAAGACCAATGCTCTTTGCCTTGCTTCACATCCTCTCTAAAGGCTGAGAGGTATCTTCCAGCTGAAAGAACTGGCAGGTCCCTTGGAACAAAAAAGAGAAAAACTCAACAGAACCTTTCAGGAAGTCCTGGGTGTAACACAGAACGGAATGTACACACTTCAAACTTTTCACAACATCTTCCAATACAATATAAGCCAAAATCTCTGGAATTTACTGCATAAATTGATTACTTCCTTCCAAAAAGCAGCCCCTGCACTCCTCCTTGCTGTAGGTTTCACCAGCCAGGCATTACCCAACATTTTTTTCCAAACACTTGCTTTCCATAACATTCAATTCATATCTTAAAAACCCCACAAAAGAAATCCAAAAAACCTGAACCAAAAATGAAACTAAAACAAGAAAAAAAAACAACCCCAAAACAAACTCCCACACTTTGACACTCCCCTTAGTGTTAAGAAATACCCTGGTTTGTGAAAACAAAGGAAGAAAATCCTTTCCTTTGCACATAATAATCCAGACAGATGTGAGGAGAGCCTAAAGTTAAAAACTATGTGTTTTCTGACCTAAAGGAAAAAGGCTTTCCAAGCTTCAGAGTTTAATCAAAGCCTGGTCAAAGCTGTGTTCCAAATGGCCTCATTTTCCTTTTGAGCTTAAACCAATTTCCATCCAGTATTTTAAGGAAAAATGTACCAATGAAAGCCTCACCACAGGAATCTTTAGCCCACTATATTTAAACAACTCCAGCTGGTAACTCAAGTCAGCAAGTACACACAAAATTAACAGGATGCCTTTTGCTTTGCTCTGCCATCACGTCTGTGCATCTCTGCTCTAGTGTCAATGTTTTCTATCTTCAGGACAGCTCTCCTCACCCTGTCACTCAGAAAGACACTGTGGCAGAATGCAAACTTCAGAAGACCACAAGAATTTCCTGAAGAACACATTACCTGTCAAAGGAACACAGAGCTGCTTCCTGCAAAAGAACATTTAAAATACCTTCCCCTTGTAAAGCTCCTTGTAAAGCTCAGTGTGGTTTTAAAAGCTGCAATGCAAGAGGTATGGGTAACTTGATTGCAAAAGAAAACAGGATTGCATTTTTAGAAGTTCTGACAACTGTGAGTGTGTCAGGCTGTGTAACATTCTGTACTTAACACATTCAGGCAGTAATCATATTTACATGTTTTCTATTCTGTAAGTGTAGCTTTGTGTTAGCAAAGAGCATCAAATTCACTTTCACAGATAATTTAGGACCTAACACATCAGAAAATCAGATGTGTTAGTGCACAGCAATAGTTTGAAGGTAGAAAGGTGACTGTGAAGAAAAAGTACCTGCCACTCATGTCCACTAGCTTTACAGACACTGCAGGCAAGACTTCAGCATGACCTGCACAGGGCAGGCAGGTTTAACACTCAGCCACCACCTCTGCACGTCTGTAACCATCACTCCTCAGAGAGCACTGCTGGTCCTTCTCTGCCCCCCAAACTGGCAATTACAGTTCCTAGTTACCCTCTTTTTAAATGTAAGCAGTGTCCTACTAAATTTATGGTTAATATAAAATAAGCTTTATTTTAAAGTAAAATCTGTTGGTGATTAATTTTACCTTCAAAAATCTCTGTAGAGCAAAAACTGGAATAGGAGAGAATTTGGATAGCCAATTTCTTTTCAATAGATATATTTTTTTCCTCAATACATAAGCAATAATAAAATTGGTTTGCCTATACTCCATAGATTTTGCTTCCATAGTATAGCTGAACAAGTAGTTTAAAACATACTTCCATAGTTCAGGTTCTGAACCTCTGGATGTGTTTGGGCTGGCAGGACAACATACAGAGCCTGCTCTTCATATCAACATGGTCAGCACCTAGGGCAGGCCACAGCCACTGGTGCCTCCTGGCAGCAATCCAGTGAGGAATGCCCTAGATTCACCTCCCAGGAAGGCTCAGAGCTCCCTGTGCTCTGCCCAACACAGAGTGGGGGCTGTGGCCTACAGACCTCCCAGCTGCTGGCCTTGGCACCAGAAGCCACCCAGTGCCCCAAGATGGGGCATCTCTGCTGCAACAGAGCAGGGGTAATTGTTGGATCCGTTTCAATATCATTATTAATGACCTGGATGAAGAGATTGAGTCCATCATCAGTAAATTTGCAGATGACACCAAGGTGGGGGAAGGTGTTGAATTTTGTTAGAGGGTAGGAGAGCTCTGCAGAAGGACCTTGACAGGCTGGACAGATGGGCAGAGTCCAAGGGCATGAGATTTAACACATCTAAGTGCCAGGTACTACACAAGGGGCCACAACAACCCCATGCAGTGCTACAGGCTGGGGTCAGAGTGGCTGGAGAGCAGCCAGGCAGAAAGGGACCTGGGGATACTGGTTGATAGTAGGCTGAACATGAGCCTGCAGTGTGCCCAGGTGGCCAAGAAGGCCAAGGGCATCCTGGCCTCCATCAGGAACAGTGTGGCCAGCAGGAGCAGGGAGGTCATTCTGCCCTGTACTCAGCACTGGTTAGGCCACACCTTGAGTCCTGTGTCCAGTTCTGGGCCCCTCAGTTAAGGAAAGATGTTGTGTTGCTGGAGGGTGTCCAGAGAAGGACAACAAAGCTGGGGAGGGGTCTGGAGCACAGCCCTGTGAGGAGAGGCTGAGGGAGCTGGGGTTGCTTAGCCTGGAAAAGAGGAGGCTCAGGGGAGACCTTCTTGCTGCCTACAACTCCCTGAAGGGAGGTTTTAGCCAGGTGGGGGTTGGTCTCTTCTCCCAGGCAACCAGCACCAGAACAAGAGCACACAGTCTCAAGCTGCACCAGGGGAGGTTTAGGCTGGATGTTAGGAAGAGGTTCTTCATAGAAAGAGAGATTGGCTGTTGGAATGTGCTGCCCAGGGAGGTGGTGGAGTCCTCATCTCTGGAGGTGTTTAGGAAGCGACTGGATGGGTCTCTTGGTGCCATGGTTTAGTTGATTACATGGTGTTGGGTGATGGGTTGGAGTTGATGATCTCCAAGGTCTCTTCCAACCTGGTTAATTCTGTTCTATTTATCATGCACAACTCATCTACATTAGAAGGAATTTAATTGACATTCATACCTGAGTCTTTCCTGCTCCCTTTTCCACCCTCTCGACTCTTCTTTAAAACTGCCTTTAGCATTTTAAATGTTGGTCCTAAAAGATAACAGAAAGAAACAGAAATCAATGCCACATGAACAGCATCCATTCACACAAAACCAAACAAAATTAAGTCAGCATCAATACAAATAAAACAACCAGGCAGGCAGAAGAGACATTCTGGTAGTTACATTCACTTTTACATGCTAGGTTGGTTAAGGAAAGTCCTGATGCACAAGGAATGTTTTAATACTCGAGCTAAGCAATTAGAAGTTCACTGTCTTCCTGCACAGGAAAATACTCCAGCATTCCCCACATTCCACATCTAATTAGGGTTATAAGGCTAAACCCGTGCAAGTTACTGTAAGAGACTGTGAGGAACATAAATCAGAAGAAAAGTCTGACTCCTGACCAGAATTCATCTGCACTCCTGGGGAAGCAGCCACAGGTTAGAAACCCAGAGTCAGCTGGAGACCCCAGACTGCAGGAGTGTAGAGCTGAGAGGTGCCACCTGGACATGGCATCAGCAGGACTCTTCCTCACCAGTGTGCAGAACACCACTGACCAGGACAGGCAAAGCTGCAGAGATTCCCCTGAGCACTGCCCTGCTGTGCCCATGCCCATGTACCTGCACACCTGTGGCAGTGAGCATGCCTTTCTGTCCTCCACATCCCGGATCTAACCATCAATTTCACCTCAGCAGCAGTGGCAGACTCCAGAAGATTGTTAATTATAAAGGGGACCTGGGGGTACTGGTTGACAGCTGGCTGAACATGAGTCAGCAGTGTGCCCAGGTGGCCAAGAAGGCCAATGGCATCCTGGCCTGCATCAGAAACAGTGTGGCCAGCAGGAGTAGGGAAGTCATTCTACCCTGTATTCAGCACTTGTTAGGCCACACGTGGAGTACTGTGTCCTCAATTTAAGAAGGATATTGAGACACTTGACTGCGTCCAGAGAAGGGCAACGAGGCTGGGGAGAGGTCTCAAGTACAGCCCTATGAGGAGAGGCTGAGGGAGATGGGATTGTTTAGCCTGGAGAAGAGGAGGCTCAGGGGAGACCTTATTGTTCTCTACAACTCCCTGAAGGGAGGTTGTAGCCAGGAGGGGGTTGGTCTCTTCTCCCAGGCAACCAGCACTAGAACAAGAGGACACAGTCTCAAGCTGCACCAGGAGAAGTTTAGGCTGGAGGTGAGGAGAAAGTTCTTCACAGAAAGAGTAATTTGCCATTGGAATGTGCTGCCCAGGGAGGTGGTGAAGTCACCATCCCTGGAGGTGTTCAAAAAAGCACTGGATGTGGCACTTGAAGCCATGGTTTAGTAGTCATGAGATGTTGGGTGATAGGTTGGACTTGATCTCTGAGGTCTTTTCCAACCTTACTGATTCTATAAGAAAAATGTACTGAGGAAGAGACTTAAGTTGCTTCAGGTAACTATCTTCAGTCAGAACGTGAGGAACACGGAATGAGAGGAATCGTGGAGAGCACTTCTTTCCCAAAAAGAGCATCTACAAGTTGTAATTTCATTTGTTTACTGAAAAATTCCAAAGTTGTCTCATTTTAGGGAACGAGAAGTACAGAGTGTGCAACAAGAAGACCAAAAAACTAAAGAGTAATCTGACCATGCTGCCTTGTGTAAGGGATTTCCTGTTGATTTCATGTGTTTTTCATGGCAAAGTAGAAAATGTCCATCCAAAAAACCATGGGTTCTTCAGAAAGTTCACTTCTCTTTTAATGGAGTAAAGCAGAACAATGAGTACAGCAGAGCTCTTGAGCTTCTGTGAATAACCTGAAGCACATACAGCTAACTCAGCCTAACTGGGAGGTTTCCAGAGCTTATTTTACACCCTGTGCAGGAATTTTTGGGCCAGCTCCGCAGAGGCACAGCTGGGCACACCAAGGGCTGTTTGTCACCTGGCAGGGACACACCTCTGACAAGCTGACTCCTCAGTGGCACAGAGCAGGCAGGCAGCCAGCACAGCATCCTCTGTGCTTTGCAGCCCGGGCAGAGGATCTGCTCAGGATTGCACATGGAGAACAGGCACTCTGCCGATACTATCGCTCTGCAACCTGAGGAGTCAAACAAGTTCTGCAGCACTCCTGGGTGTTTCCCCAAGAACCTTAACTAAGCAGCCCTCTCCAGCTTCAACATTAAAAACTACCTTTGAAAAAGGCCACAAAAACACCTCCAAAATTTTAACCACATACTCTATGTACTCATTAGTGACTTAGTATCTATCATATTCTATGGCAGTGTGCCCATAGAGCGAGCCAGCTCTCCATGTATCTATCCAGCAACACAGAAAAGGCTGGATTGAAAGACTGTGGTTAATGACATTCCCCTGAATGATGCCCAGTTTTTTGGAAACAAGAAAAATTCTCCTAAAATTCAGCTATAAAATCATGAGAAAGAAAAACTGAATGCACTCTCTCTTCCTGCACTGGAACAGGTTGTCCAGGGAAGCTGTGGAGTCAACCCTGGAAATATTCAAAGCCAGATTGGATGGGGCCTTGCTAGTGGGAGGTGTCCCTGCCAATGGCAGGGGAGTTTGAACTAGATGATCTTTAAGGTCCCTTCCAACCCAAAGCATTCTGTGATTCCTCACTTGTCTGTTTGAGCCAGACACAATCCGCCACAACAATGAATCTCCCACGATGAACCAACAGCACTGATGACTAGAAAAGAAGTTTAAAATCACACAGTATCACACAGTATCACACAGTATAACCAAGGTTGGAAGAGACCCCAAGGATCATCAAGTCCAACCTGTCCCAACAGACCTCACAACTAGACCATGGCACCAAGCGCCACGTCCAATCTCCCCTTGAACACCTCCAGGGACGGCGACTCCACCACCTCCCTGGGCAGCCCATTCCAATGACGAATGACTCGCTCGGTGAAGAACTTCCTCCTCACCTCGAGTCTAAACCTCCCCTGGCACAGCTTGAGACTGTGTCCTCTTGTTCTGGTGCTGGTTGCCTGGGAGAAGAGACGAACCCCCTCCTGTCTACAACCACCTTTCAGGTAGTTGTAGAGAGCAATGAGGTCACCTCTGATCCTTCTCTTCTCCAGGCTAAACAATCCCAGCTCCCTCAGCCTCTCCTCATAGGGCTTGTGCTCAAGGCCTCTCACCAGCCTTGTTGCCCTTCTCTGGACACGTTCAAGTATCTCGATGTCCTTCTTAAACTGAGGGGCCCAGAACTGGACACAGTACTCAAGGTGTGGCCTAACCAATGCAGAGTACAGGGGCAGAATGACCTCCCTGCTCCTGCTGGCCACACTATCCCAATACAGGCCAGGATGCCATTGGCCTTCTTGGCCACCTGGGCACACTGTTGGCTCATGTTTAGGTGGGTGTCAATCAGCACCCCCAGGTCCCTCTCTGTTTGGCAGCTCTCCAGCCACTCTGACCCCAGCCTGTAGCTCTGCATGGGGTTGCCGTGGCCAAAGTGCAGCACCCGGCACTTGGACTTATTAAATGCCATCCCATTGGACTCTGCCCATCTGTCTAGTCGGTCGAGGTCCCTCTGCAGAGCCTTTCTACCCTCTAACTGACTAACATCTGTTCCCAACTTGGTGTCATCTGCAAACTTGCTGATGACTGACTCAACCCCTCATCCATATCATCAATGAAGATGTTAAAGAGGATGGGGCCCAGCACCGATCCCTGGGGGACGCCGCTGGTGACTGGCCGCCAGCCGGACGCGGCACCATTCACCACCACTCTCTGGGCTCGGCCCTCCAGCCAGTTCCTAACCCAGCACAGAGTTTTGCGGTCCAAACCACGAGCTGACAGTTTAGCCAGCAGTTTACTGTGGGGGACGGTGTCAAAGGCCTTGCTGAAGTCCAGATAGACTACATCCACAGGCCTCCCCACGTCCACCAGACGGGTCACTGATCATAGAAGGAGATCAGGTTGGAGAGGCAGGACCTGCCCTTCCTAAATCCATGTTGGCTGGACCTGAGCCCTTGGCCATCCTTCAGGTGCGCAGTTATTGCCTCCAGGATAATCTGTTCCATCACTTTCCCTGGCACTGAGGTCAGGCTGACTGGCCTGTAGTTTCCGGGCTCCTCCATCCGTCCCTTCTTGTGGATGGGGATCACATTGGCCAGTTTCCAGTCATCTGGGACCTCTCCAGTGAGCCAGGACTGGAGGAAAATGATGGAGAGCGGCTTGGCCAGCTCATCTGCCAGCTCTCTCAGCACCCTAGGAACTCAGGAACTGCCTGAACCAAAATTCAACTGCAGCCCTGGTTCCTCACTTTGGAACACCATATACTTCATGTTCTCCAACAGCCAGTTACTGGGGGGAATAAGAAAGCCAACCAAGTGCTGGATCTCCACTCTCACTCATTGTGTGCGCTCTTGCTTCCCCTTTCCCATGACTTACGCCTTCTAGCTTTGCCAAGGGAAAAAGCAGCACTCCTCCCTTACTCAGCAGCTTGCTCAAAGAGCAGTGACATGGGAAGATGGCAAGTCACATCCCCAGCTATGCTGTTAGCCAAAAAGAATGACTTTTTGAGAGACTTGGTCATGGTCAGCTGGGAAAAGCCCATCTGATGATATGAGAAAATAAACCACTTACAAAGTTGTATAAAGATCAACTCTGCCAACTGGATCCCAGCTCATGTTGCATACATTTTAAAATGGATGCTACCCTCCCACTAGCCCAGCTGTTTGTCTTCAGATCCATGACAGCTTCCACACAACTGCCTTATCCTCAGAGCACAAAGGGAAGAGGCAGAAGGTCCCTTATATAAGAATGTGTATGATCAACTTGTTCATAAATGAGAGACTCCAAGAGAAGATTATGGTTAGACATACAAATGCTGGGTTATGTAGAGTTGGGAGCAGAAACACAACTCTTTACTTCATTCCTAACCTCTCACAAATTAACTTCACTACTCAGGGAACCCCTGTGAAAAGTAAAGGGGAGGTTGTAGACAGGTGGGGGTTGGTCTCTTCTCCCAGGCAAGCAGCCTCAGAACAAGAGGACACAGTCTCAAGCTGCACCAGGGGAAATTTAGGCATGAGTTGAGGAGAAAGTTCTTCATAGAAAGAGTTATTGGGCATTGGAATGGGCTGCCCAGGAAGGTAGTGGAGTCACCATCCTGGAGGTGTTCAAAAAGGGGGACATGGCACTTGAAGCCATGGTTTAGTTAGTTATGAGGTGGGTGACAGGTTGGACTTGATGATCTCTGAGGTCTTTTCCAACCTGATTGATTCTATGATAATGAAAAAAAAAATCTCTGTGAGTTTTCCCTCAAAACTCAGCAACTTCCCTGCATGAGACTCTTTTCCACCTCTAGCTGCAAGTGACAGATACCAACAACAGTACCAACATGATCCACGGCTTCTGTTTGCCTGCCTTCTATCCCTTACCCATCAAGAGTGGGTTATTTTGATTGCTCATTGGAATGGGCTGCCCGGGGAGGTGGTGGAGTCACCATCATTGGAGGTGTTCAGGAGGAGACTTGATGGGGTGCTTGGTGCCATGGGTTAGTTGATTAGATGGTGTTGGGTGATGGGTTGGATGCAATGATCTCGAAGGTCTCTTCCAACCTGGTCCATTAGGATGAGTTGTTTAGGTGGGTTGGATTGGTTGATAGGTTGGACGTGATGATCCTGAAGGTCTCTTCCAACCTGGTCTATTCTATTCTATTCTATTCTATTCTATTCTATTCTATTCTATTCTATTCTATTCTATTCTCAAAGATCTATCTATGAGAATTCATCACTTCTGGAGAGCCTAAACCTTTGAGATCATCATGTCCAACCCATCACCCAACACCATGTAATCAACTAAACCATGGCACCAAGAGACCCATCCAGTCGCTTTCTAAACACCTTCAGTGATGGCGACTCCACCACCTCCCTGGGCAGCACATTCCAATGGCCAATCTCTCTTTCTATGAAGAACTTCTTCGTAACATCCAGCCTAAACCTCCCCTGGTGCAGCTTCAGACTGTGTCCTCTTGTTCTGGTGCTGGTTGCCTGGGAGAAGAGACTAACCCCCACCTGGCTAAAACCTCCCTTCAGGGAGTTGTAGGCAGCAAGAAGGTCTCCCCTGAGCCTCCTCTTCTCCAAGCTAAGCAACCCGAGCTCCCTCAGCCTCTCCTCACAGGGCTGTGCTCCAAACCCCTCCCCAGCTTTGTTGCCCTTCTCTAGACACCTTCCAGCAAGTCAACATCTTTCCTAAACTGAGGGACCCAGAACTCAAGGTGTGGCCTTGACACAGGACTCAAGGTGTGGCCTAACCAGTGCTGAGTACAGGGCACAATGGCCTCCCTGCTCCTGCTGGCCACACTGTTCCTGATCCAGGCCAGGATGCCATTGGCCTTCTTGGCCACCCGGGCACACTGCTGGCTCGTGTTCAGCCTACTATCAACCAGTACCCCCAGGTCCCTTTCTGCCTGGCTGCTCTCCAGCTATTCTCACCCCAGCCTGTAGCACTGCATGGGGTTGTTGTGGCCTATGTGTAGAACCTGGCACTTAGATGTATTAAATCTCATGCCCTTGGACTCTGCCCATCTGTCCAGTCTGTCAAGGTCCTTCTGCAGAGCTCTCCTACCCTGTAACAGATGAACTCCTGCCCCCAACTTGGTGTCGTCTGCAAATTTACTGATGATGGACTCAATGCCTTCATGCAGATCATCAATACTGAACAGGATGGGGCCCAGCACTGATCCCTGGGGGACACCACTAGTGACTGGCTGCCAGCTGGATGTGGCACCATTCACCACCACTCTCTGAGTAGTAAAAAAAAAATAGTAAAAATAGATACACTGAAGGAATCTGTCTCTGACTTCAAGCAATAAAAAGGTAAATTACAGTGATGGTGTTTTCAGTGGGCTTTATTTGGCCAAATCTAAACAAGCCAACTAAAGTTCAACAGCTCTTATTGAACTATTTTTCTACAATGCCCTAAACAAATATGGTCTTTGCCCTTTGTAGATGTTTCTTAGGTGGGAAGATCAATAGAGATAACCCAACTGACAAGCTACACTGCATTTGTTTCACTGCTGCTCACTCCATAAATAATTATTACATAACCTATGAGATCCACATCACCCCCACTTCTACCTGACACTCCTAAAAGTTATGCACCAGTTTAACAGGAGACTGCAAAAGAACACTGAGGTTTCCAGTTTGTTGCTCACTTCTCAGTAGTGGAATGATGCCCTGGAGCACTATTAAAATACAAGGAAAGAGGTGAAAGATGAGGAAGCGTGAGAAAGCCCTCTTTATCATGTTAGCTATTAGAATGTGCTTTTGCAGTAGCTTTTTTCCCACCAGTCTGGTTCTAGATTTGGCTTCTCAGATGTCACAGATGTATCTACTCAGCCTGCAATCCCCCAGTTCTCTGCTAGGCTACTCTCTTAGCTGTAAATTTGGCCAGAGCCTCTACAGACTGTGAACACAGGGGAAGAAATGGTCTCTTCACTTGACTGCTGTCCAAAAATTCTTGGTCAGGTGCCAGATACTGCAGAAATGGCTGTTCATTAGTTTCAGAGATTACTCTTCCCCAGCTACTTGTTACTACCCTGAAGCACTGAAGAAACTACTCTTGCCCTGGAGCAGATGAAGAGCACTCAACAAGGCATAAACATCAACTCCAAAGGTTGTAAGCACCTGTTTGAGAGGACCTGAATGGTTCCAGATGCAATTCAGATGAAGAATCATGGGTTGAGTCACTTGCCAGTCTGCACTGGGGAAATGAGCAGCAGTTGTCAACAGAGGAGCTGTAAAATCCTTGAGATGTGCAGCTGTTCCTTCGCTCTGAACCTCACCCCTCCAGCTCTTCTCATTCACAAGATACTGCCAAATTCTTCAAAGCTCCACTGTGCCCTCCTGGTCTCATCTCACTCAGCCTAGCTCTGCTTTGACCAGGGCTGTTTTCTCCATCCAGTTTGACTCTAGGTATCAGAGCAGTACATTACCCTCTACCATTCCACTGCCATTTATTTCCAAGTTCAATGGTTTATCTTTCTCCTCCTCCAGCTTTGCAAGACAGGCATCAGTGCAGATAGATCATGCCACAAAACCAGTTTTTTGCTTCAGGGGCAAGAAGAAGGTGGGTGGGTGTGGTGAGAGCAGAATAATGAAGGGTGGATAAGGAGAAGACTCCTTGCTGCTTGTGTTCAACAGTAATCCTCTCCTCAACAAAAATATTTCACAAAACCAGTTGGTCCCTCTTTAAGTGGCAGGTCACTATTTAGAGAGGCTTTCTAGAGGGAAATAAGGCCTCAAAAACAAGGAGTCTTGATGAAACCCCACTGCCAGCATTCCAGCCAGCAATTCCTAGGAACCAGTGGGTGTCACAGACACAGTCTGCACTAAGGCAGGAGTGAGCAAAGGAAAATTCAATATAACCATAGATCTCTTTCTTTCTTGCCTTTGTCATAATGGCCACTTTCACCACATCTCTCTCCATCTTCCCATGTTAAATACAGAAAAAGTGACAAACTCCCTACTTTAAAACCAATTATGAAAGGGCCAAAACACAGGGGAAGAAAACTCGCCACGTTCCAGCTGGCAGAAGTGACACCCTGCACACACTATGTCAGCAGAAAATCAGAAACCTAAAACTAGATGAAAACTAGGTCAGAAACTGTCATTGCAGCTTTAGGAGCACACAGAAAATGAAAAGAAGGTGACAAACATGCTACCCCAAATCCTGACCCAACTCACAGCAATCAAGTCTTGTTTCACCAACCAGCTGTATGCTGAGGTTATGACAACACAGTCCTCTCCACAAACCATGGAAGATGAGCACAGAGATAAAATCTGTCTCCAGTTTCTCAACTGCCCTAGATACAGTCCTAATTTCCAGATGAACACCAACAAGCTGCTTGTAAAACAACACAACCACTCACTCCCAGCAGCCAAAAGGAAGTGCAATGCAGAATGCATCCATCTGACGTTACCCAGGCTGCAGTTTCAGCCTCCTTCAGCCCACCACTCCAGTTCAAACCTGCTTCCTCCACACTGCTGCAATTACAGACACTGTTTCATGACCCATAAAACTGAAGACAGGATTGATCTAGCAAAGTGAAACTGGGATCAGAGAGCACATTGGTATCTGCATTAACTGACGTTTCAACAGGCTGGCCCTCTGGACTCCTCAGGCATCATGCAGTGTCCAGCAGACCCTTCAGAAGAGTTGTGGGTTCCCCCTTCTCTAAATAAGTTTGACAGGCAGCCTGTATGTGCTAGGTCTTTGCAGTTTGTGTTTAGACAAGCTGCTTCTGCTCCTGTTAACCTACACATATTATTAAGGAATATTCATGGTCTAGAAAGTAAAGCAGGGGAACAAACAAACAAACAAAAACCCCAAAAGAATAAACCCAACTAGAGGGAACAAATATTTTAGTGTTAAACACAAGCAGTAACTACAAGTAATGCTTAGTTTGCAAAACATCTATGACTGTAGTCAAAAACTTCCTATAACAGTACCAAACTGACCAGCCACACACCAAACCTGCAATCATTTTGGGCAGGGTTTTCAAAGGGCTACAACATCTATTTCTGGTCAGGGATTCTCTCTTCTTCGTGCTGAAGCAAGAGCAAAAAACACGGTTTCTCCTAGAGCACCGGGAGTGATGTCTTCACCACATGAAAACTGAGCCCAGTGACAGCTCATTCCGTGCCTGCATGGCAGTGTAATCCCACCAGCTGCTTCAGAAACACTACCTGGCACATCGGATCCATGATGCTTTGGAACTCACAGGGCTGCCTCCCCCAGCTCTGTGTGCAATTTGAATGCTCTCTTCCACAGGAAAAAACAACCAACCCAACACCCCCCAAATTTCATTTAGTGGACAGGAAAATGACATCATGGCAGCTGAATTAATCAGGTTTTTGGTCTAGAAGTTTCTTTTAAGATGGCCAGTGCTTCCTCATCAGACAGCATACACACCATTTGCATGCTGTCAGAGTGCAGAACAGAAATGTCTTAACCAAGATACTTCACTTCTACTCGGAGCCCCCTCAAAGGATGGGGAAGTTCTCCAGCCTCGTGATGAGTGAGCAGCGTGATGAGGTCACGTTTCCTTCATTTGGGACTACTGAGAAGATTATAAAGTCCACCCAGGGAGGTTGAATACTGATGACCTAACCTTCCTAGACTCACTAAATATCACTAAAATCCGCAAGCTTAGCAAGTGACCTACTGCAGCTGAGCCGGGGGAGCCACCATCTGCTTGTTTATCGTGGCTTTCAGACTACAGCTCACATAGGCAAACAAATAAATTACTGCTTGTTTCAACCACCTTGGAATTAAGGGAAGGAAGTTATCCCATGGACAAAGATTTAATATCATAAAATACTCTATTAGAGGGAAAGATCAGGCTAAACCAACAACAGGATGGATAAAGTTATTGAGCCTCACTTTCATCTTGCTTAGCACTTTCAACTTGCCAAATACTGCAGATGAGAAATCCTACAGATAAAAAAATCCTGCATGAACCTACCCAGTTTTTTGCCTGCATAGAATTTTGTTTGCAGATTTGAGATGTGTTATTTGTAACCCAGATCTTGCAAGGCAGCCATTTCTACTCCTTTTCAGTCCAAAGAGCACCAACCAAGCTCTTATCAGCTTGAATATTTTAAGGAAAAGAAAATAAAAAGAAAATAATTGCAAAAAAATTATCTCTCCCAAAATCAGGCCTGGCCAAAAGGAGTATTGAGAATTCCAGTGAAGCATATTGGTCAGCTCTCAAAACAGCACTCCAGGTAAAAGCCAAAAAAAAAGTGCCTTCAAAGTGATGTACCACCACAGGTCCCTCCTGGACATACAAAACTAGCACATGGTCCAACAAACACCCCCATTTCCGTCTTTGTTTCTTTTGTCTACAGAGCTACACACAGCAAACCAGCAAAGCAAAACAAGAACAAAGGATAAACAACATCAGGGGGTTCCAGATTTGGAAAAAAACCCTTTGTTGCACCTCAAAATGAGATGATTTTACCACCAGACTACACAAGCAGCATGGCTGTCATCGGTCAGATTCTTAAAAGAAGGATGTTCCTGTGAAGCTGGAATGCCACCTGCCACATCTACCACAGGTACTCTGGCAATGGTACCACCTCCTACACCAACAGATCACTGAGTCCCAAAGAATGGAAGAGCCTAACTGGTGATCCTTGCAGCAAAGGCTTAACAAATTCCCTCCAAATGCTAAGTGAAGGCATTTGATACCAAGCCAAAGCAGGCACTTGGTGAAGCCTGGCAATATTTGATCAGTAGACAGAGAACTCAAGGAAAAGACTGTAGGACATAGTATGAAAACACATGCTTAGTGTCTACAAGTGAAGGCTTCCTCCACCATTTCTTTCATCCACTGAAAAGCAAATTTGCAGCAAGTATGGATGACTGTCCTCATCTCTCTGGAACAAACAGGAAAGGGGACCAGCCAAACCCCTGCTGAATTTACAGAGTGTTGATACGTACTGGCACCGTACACTGCCTGCCAAAGCCACTGCCCCACAGCTTCCTTCCTTTCAGAGTCTTCAGCCCTGTCTCTGGCTGCAGATACTCAGTATGACAGATACCTACAGATCCTGAGAAGATCTCTCAGAAGAGGAAAATTATTGAGAGAGTTGACACTGCAATGAATGCACAGGCGGAGGAGGCAGCCATCCAGCTGCCTTCAGCCTCCTCACACTGGTACATCACCATTTCTCTTACACACAGCTGTTGAGCTTGCAGTCCTACCAGGTCTGTTCCTGGATGCTTTTACAGATACGTGAAGGAAGCTGAACCACCAGCACTAATGAAGTACCACCACTACCATTAGAGTGAAGTGAGCTGGCAAGGAAGCAGTTCCATTAGTGTAACATCTCCTCTCCAGCCCAGAGCTCCTCCAGACACTGCTCTGCTGCTCAGGGACATGATGCAGAGCTGCCCTGGAACCCAGCTACCCCTGAATAAACTTCCCCAACACAGCACCCCTTTGGTAAAGCTGGCCACAGGAAAGCAGAGCTGTCCAAGGCAGCATTACATTCAGAGCACAGCAAACATGACTGCTTCATTACCACAGCTCCTTCCCATGTTTGCAGGGGATCCAAAATGCCTGAGATTGGGTTTTGCTAAAAAAGGACACACTGGGACAGCTGCATTTCCCTGAATAATAGCAAGATGGTGCTGATAAAGCTTAAAGCTTTTTTCTATTTTAGGTCTTTATTAGGTCTCCAGATCTCCTATATTCTTCATCCAAAAATGGTCCTTCTCCTCCTGTTTTACTAAAAATTTTCTCCTAACGCTACAGGTCTCCATTTCAGACATCAATGTCCAACACAGGTGCCATGTTCTGGGCTGCTGGGTGTTTTTTCCCATGTCAGCTACCCTTACAAATTCTAGGACAGTATGTTTTGTATAATCCCTAATCATAAAATACTTCATCTTGCAAAGGCCGGGAATCACAGCCACCCACTGTTGCCAGAAACCAAAAGCAGAGCTGTATCCCTACCCTGCATACAAAGGACACATTATTTATACACTTCCTGCCTCACAGGCCTAAAGAAGGAGATAAACATGTCTGTTGTTAAGTGAGCACTTCTGGAGGCTGTAACAGGACTTTTTACATACACTGCTCTGCCTTCAAACTGATGCTGACATTTTCACATTAGGACATTCATCTTCTAGCCTCCATCACTGGAGTGGTATATGTGCAACAACAGCTTGAAATACCCATGATGCCAAGAAGTAACCACACCCTTCAAGATTTCTTTGATTAGGGAGAGTAACAGAACAGCTGAGGGTGGAAGGGACCTGTGGAGGCCATCTGGCCCAACCCCCTCCTCGAGTCAAGCAAGTCACACGAGAAAATCTTGGAAACTGGTATTAAAAATGCAAGGCAGACAGAGTTACTTCCTTTAGAGAATGCAGCTGTCTAAATGGATCTGTTAACAAACATCTCTCAAAAAGGGGGAATGAGGTGCAACTCCTCAGTGACTGAAATGTGGAAAGAAGCAGGGAAGTAAGACTCAGATGTGCCAGCATTGTTGCCATTGTCCAGGACACATCAGCACAATTCTACACATGCACACAAAAGGAGAGTATAAAGTTGTAAACTGAGTGGATAAAATGAATCAGCAAACTTGGGAATCTAAAATGAACTTTCTCAAGGCTGCCCAGAGACTAGACATTGAAGCTAACATCATCTAGAGGGTATGTAGATCACGATGTATCTCAGGCATCTCCATCTACTGCCTTTTCTCTCTCAGAGCCGTTCAAAACAGATTACAGCTCCTAACAGCCTGCAGGGAGAGTAGGAGTACTAGTTCCATTTTACTCAAGAAGAGCAAAACCCAGCTTGCTCAAGGTCAGAACAGGCTCCAGTTCTTCACAAGACAGCCAAAGGGGTCAGCTGTGTGCTCCTGCTGGGCCATGCCAGCACTGACAGGATTTTCTGTCAGTATGCTGAACTGCACCATGGAGTCAGACGGGCAGTGAAGATGACAGAGAAAAAAGAGCAGGAGGATCTCATGGAAGGTAAAGAAAGAAGAAAAAACATTTCTTTGAATCACAGATCAATTATCTCCTGAAATCTCTTAGCCATAGGAATGTGGCAAATCAGAAATATTACCTTCCCTGCTTCCCATCACAAATCCTGGGATGCCAGAGTTTTCTGTCTCCTGTGAAATGTAAACCTTCTGGTTTTAATTACTTGAGGATGCTATTTTATGGACCAGACTCAGGCATTCTTCTAGAGTGTAAACTACAAGGGAAAACTCTAACATCCATATTCTTCTAATTGCCTTTCCCTTAAAGCACTTTTCATGTTAATGTGCAGTGCAGCAGCATCAAGAGACCTTGTTCCAGTGTTACAATAAGCTCTGTTTGAACATTTATGACCAGCGGTATCTAGCACAACGAGCTTACAAGCGAGCCCTCCAATCCTGCCCCCACCCAGCATGTGTGCACTCTCTTTACACACAAGCAGACCACTGAAATCAAGGAGATTACTCACAGAAACTATACACACGCTTTAGGTATTATTCCTTGTCAGCTGTAAGTCCACTGCAGGGCTCAAACGAGGGACAAAAGCATGCATGGAACATCCCAGAGTTTGCTCTTGAAGAAAATATAAAGGCTTGTCTATACAAGGGGAAAAGTGCTTCACATTCACACCCTGCTTCATTCTGCAGTAACTCCCTGGTGTAGACAAGATCCTACATGCTCTTACCAAAAATATGAAATACCTGGCAAGCCTGTATTTATGAAAATTTTACAGTTGTCCTATTGCTGGCAGCAATTAAACAGCCAACACCACTAACACCTCTGATTCAGAAAGCATTCCCTCCACAGGCAAGTGCTAAAAAGAACATAAAATTTACATCCACACAGCCAGAACTTACCTAGTGGTGGGATGCAAACTTTTATCCTTCAAAAACCTAAATATTCACTAAACACTTAGGTCTGTCTAAATCTTGACAGGTTTGCCAAGAGAGTCTGTTCTGCCTCACCTTGACCTGTTAAAGGGATGCTTTCAAGTCCTGTGTAACTCAGGGAGCAGAGTTCACTGATTCACAAGGAGAACAGATGTAACACCACCAAGAACTCACTTAGCTCCAAATCCTGTGAACAGAGGGAAAAGCTTCAAAGAAATGGAGTTCAAGGTTTCTCCAGGGGAAAATATAAGAACTAAAGAAAGGAGGCTCAAGCCAGGCTCACCGAGGAGAGAAGCCTTTGTTTTTCCTATTAGCAGACATGATAAAAATAGGAAGAAACCAATCTTGTTTCTACCAGACCAGGGGAGAGGCTTGGATTTCTCAGTCAGATCCAGGTAGCCAGATTCTTGGAACACTTTGCTAATAAAAGAAGCTCCCTCAAGAAGCCCAAGTGACCCAAGATGCAGTGCTGGTGGCACACGCTGCTGCAGAGGATGCCTTGGAAGAACCCTCGACGCAGGCACAGGGCAGGGAGGAGAAAAAGAACAAAGTCCTCTGCAACAAACCACTTTTACAAAGCTTTGAACTTTAGCAGAAGAAAATAACTTAATGTCACTTTTGTTCTCTTTTCTTTATCGTCCTGTAAAGACAAAGAGCAGCATTTTTGGCCAGGGAAAAACCCAACCACCATTAATTAGATCTTTTTTTCCCCTGAACTTTCAAAATACGCCGAGCACCCTCTGAATGAGTGTAAATTATCAAGTGTTCCTGTCAGGCACTGATTGACCTACTGCAGACTTACAGAAAACACATCTGGAAATGCACCAGAGAGGCACAAAACACAGCTTAGGCAGAGACCAAACAAGAGGTCTGTACACTCCAGCTCTGTATTCCTAGAGGTTTGAAATGTATCGATGAGTTCTGAAGCTGTAGGTCAGTTGGGCACATCATTCCAGAGGCACAGTGCTCCTACACTCCCTCCTACTTTTGCAAGTATAATTTACCTGAAGATAAAGTGAAGTTTAACCTTGATGCCTTCCCATTGGCTCTTGAACTCTTCAAAGTGATTCCTTGCATGCACAAAGAAAATTTTACTTGCATGCTGAAAATTTTACTTTGTCATAGCAAAACCATGTTTACACTTTGTGGCAGGAATATATTCCTCACTCCATCCTTCAAACTTTCAGTTTCTGGCAAATACTGTAAAAAAAAAAAAATCCAGCAACTCAGTCTTTAACTAATACAAAAAAAAAAAAAACCTTTGTGATCTCCATGGGAATTTAGCCCTGAGTAAAACAGATCTTGAAGGATATTAACTAAATAATCAACACAACTCGAAGGCATTTCTGGTGTAAAACACAAAACCTGTTCCTCTCCAAAATTTGTATTAAGAATATTTTTGTGTTTTGTCATTCTTGATCAAAAAACAATAAAAAGAAGAAGAAGAAGGAAAAAAAAAGGGCACAAAACACCACAGAAAAAGGGGGGGGGAAAACCCCAACTAAAAGCAAGGCTGAATGAAAACCAACCCACACATTAAAGTCTCTAGCAAATTCCATCTCATTTAAGTTTCAAACAGCAAAGGTCATATTCTGCTTCTCTTTATTTTCTTTTTATTCTCTTTATTATTGTTCAAACCCTAACCTTGTTCAAGTCTAGTCAGAAACATACATTCTAAGGAAAGGAAAGGAACATCTATTAGGAAAGAAATGGGTTAGTTTAATTGTAAATGACTACAAGAATCCTCAGATTACTCAAGTCCTAGTATTTTTCCAGGTAGAACAAAGCTGAGACAGTTTAGTCTGTACTCTGTCTTTCCACCAATTAAACATCTCAGCTGTTTTAAGTGCCACAGCTTTGAATTTGACTTGAAACTACTAGCTTTTGACAAGTCATAGATGTTTAATGATTAATACTTAATTGCATTAAGTCCACGGCAGCGACGTTCCTCCAGAGCCTAATAAAACATTTGAAGGTGCAAAACTGCCCTGAGCCCAGCAGAGCTCCCCACAGCCTAACTCCAGCCATCTAGCTGAGAGGTCACGCTCACACAAACACACACATCAAAAACCTTCTGCAGGGCGTTTCCTGTGCTGCTAACAAGTTCCAGCTTCTCTCCTGCTCCATCTAAATTTAACCAAGACTAAGATCAAGTCTTAGGAAGGGGGAAAAAATAATAACAACACAACAAGAAGCCCAAACAAAAAAAATAAAAACAACAAACCAAATTAAAAAACCAAAACCCAACCCACTTACAAAGTACAAACAAGGGGAAAAACGAACCCACACCAGCTATGCAACTTCAGTGCAATGCAGCAAGCATTTCACAGGCACCTTTGCTTTTCAAGCTGTTAATTATCAAATCTGTGATAGTGATACAGAGAACAAGCAGCAGCCCCTCACCCTTTTGCCCTACGCATTTCTGAAACGGTGCTTTGTATGCCAGGAGGTGTAGATAACACAAGCACTAACACCAGCTGCTAATTCAGTAAATGGATGTAGAAGTGAGTGACCTTCACAGGGGAAGTCAGGAGTTCAGCCAGAAGCCAAGGCTCTTTGCTATGGCCAAGTGTGCTTTGCTATCTGGATTAGAGGACTAACCACAGCAGTAGCTGGGATTTAAGCCGAAAAGTCGCCTTACAAAGTCTTCAGACCTTGCTCCAAACGTGCTAATTCTTGAAGGCTTTAATTACAGATTTCTCTGAGCCAGATGGGGATATGCAGATAGAAGGGTAAGAAACCAGGTGAAGTGAAGGAGCTTCAACATCCATGCTGCTGACTCCAGCCACGGACTGGCACATTCACACACCTCCACTGTCCCAAGATGCCAATGCAGCTCCTTCTCCAGACCACCCACACTGGCAGTTTCCACTCCAGCAGCACGACTCCTTCACTTCCCACAGAGTGAGCACACGTCAGACACTCACCTTCCACACTCTTCTTCAGCAGTGCTGGAATACCTTCATCTTGTCTTTTAAGGTGGTAGAGTAATACTTGGATCACTAATCAGAGAAAGTCTTCTAAGGGCCAAAATGTTACTGTGAACCATTGGACCTTAGATTATGGCAATTTTTGTTCTCTCTTAATACCACCCCATAGTTTATAAATCTGAAATGTTTACTGATAATTAACAAGTTCAAACTTAAATATAACACCAGGAATTTAAGGCAGCTGAGAAAAAAAACACAGACACAGAGATTCCAGCTGTGAATCTGTAGCTTTGTACCTGCCATGGGTACAATAGTTAAGAAGACCAGAACTCTAAGCTGTATCTATTTTTTCAGTATCATACAGGTCTAGGTATAGCTGAATTCACATAAGGAAGAGCTAAAGAACTTCAAGACCAGCCCTGCTCCCAAAATTGTTTTGGTCACTGGATGGCAGAAGTGCCCTAAAAGCACTTCACAAAGCAGTGCTTCACCAGGTCAGTCACTGTGCAGAAACAAGAAGACCGTAACCCCTTCACCTGCTGGCACAGAGCATTTACAGCAAAGGGTGAAATGTGCAGTGATTTATTGAGCACTGCCACCAACTTCAACAACATCAAGATCCTAGAGCTGCTCCTGATCTGACCTCAAAGACAATGAAATTCCTGTGAACAACTAAGCAAAGTACTTAGTTACTGCTATCACTGAAGTGCTTCCTTTCTAAGACCCAGGGAGATTCTCAAGCTGAAAGCATGAGACAGTCCCTGAAACCCAGCACGCTGTCCTCCTCCAGCACTTACCAACTGACATCCCTCACAAGACGACACCAGTGAGAAGACACTTCAAATCTGGCAAGCTGGCTGCTCTGCAAGGCATTTAGTCCAACAAGCTAGTGGAACTTTTGCTGTCAAATTGGCACCCTGATTAGAAATTACTACTCTATACCAAGAAGATAAAGGAGGGTAAGTGAAACATGAAGCTGGAGATGGCACTGCCCAGGGAAATCAAACACATATTCCAGCAACTGCTCCCAGTCACACACTGGAGAGAGAACTCCAACAGACACTTTGGTTACTTGGCCTTCAGCCTCCAGACTCTCATGAATATTCCTTAGGTGCAGGAACCTTACACAGAGAGACCATTCACTGCAGTTCAGGTATCAAGATAGGGATCAATACGGGGACTGCTGATGTTCAGCACCTTTGTCGGGGATGTAGACAGTGGGATCAATGCACCCTCAACAGCAAGCTGTGTGGTGCAGCCAACACATTGGAGGAAAGGGATCTATCCAGACAGACCTGGACAGGTCCAAGAGGCAAGTCTATGTGAACTTCATGAGGTTCAACAAGGCCAAGTACAAGGTCATAGAATCATAGAGTGCACTTGGTTGGAAGGGACCTTTAACGGTGATCTAGTCCAACCCCTCTGCAGTCAGCTGGGGCATCCCCAAATTGATCTGGTTGCTGAGCACCCCATCAAGCCTGACCTTGAATGTCTGCAGGGATGGGCTTCTACCACCTCCCTGGGCAACCTGTTCCAGTGTTCCAACACCCTCATAGTAAAAAAAACTTCTACATCTACTCTGCTCCAGTTTCAAGTGGGCTGCAAAGGCACACTGTTGGCTCATGTCCAGCTTCTCATCCACCAGCATCCCCAAGTCATTTCCTGCAGGGCTGCCCTCAATTTCATCATCCCCCAGCCTGGATTGCTAACAAGGACTGCCCCAATCCAGGCACAGGACCTTGCACTTTGCCTTCTTGAAGTTCATGAGGTTCACTTGGACCCACTCCTCCAGCTTGTCCAGGTTTCTCTGAATGGAATGATGTCCCTCTGGCATATTGACCACTCAGCTTGATGTCATTTGCAGACTTGCTGTGGGTTCACTCAATCTTGCTGTCCGTATTGTCAATAAATTAAATGGCACTGGTGCCATTATGGATCCCTGAGGGATACCACTTGTCACCCATCTCCATATGGACATTGAGTCATCGACCACTACCCTTTGGATGTGAACAGCCAGACAATTCCTTACCCACCAAACAGTTTACCCATCAAATCCATATCTCTCCCACTTAAAGAGAAGGATGTTGTGGGGGATCGTGTGAAAGGCCTTGCAGAAGTCCAGAGAGATGACATCCATCCCCACTCTGGGGAGATCCCACATGGAATATTGTGTCCAGCTCTGGGACCTCCAGTGTAATAAAGACATGGACCTGCTTGTGTGGGTCCAGAGGATGCTACAACAGTGATCAGAGGGCTGGAAGCCCTCTGCTGTGAGGCCAGGCTGAAAGAGTTGGGGTTGTTCAGCCTGGAGAAGGCTCCAGGGAGACCTTATAGTGGCCTTTCAGTGCTTGAAGGGGGCCACAGGTAAAGTGGGGAGAAACTCTTTATGAGGGGGTGCAGTGACACGACCAAGGGTAATGGTTTTAAACAGAAAAGGGTAGATTTAGATGAGATGGTAGGAAGTTTTTCACTATGAGGGTGGTGAGACACTGGAACAGGTTGTCCAGAGAAGTCGTGGATGCCCCCTCCCTGGAAGTGCTCAAAGCCTTACTTATTATTCAGCAGTCAGTTTTCCAGCAGCAGTGTCTCCTACACACAAACGTATTTTTTAGCAGTAAGACCTTACACATTCGTTGGGCCATATGCTTTTGTCTCTTTCCACTGCCTCAGCTCTGTCATAATAAACTCTCCAACCTCCCTGTTAAGTCTTGGGAGCTGAAAGCAACCAAAAGAAATGAACTAACCCAGATTTCTCAGACCTTAGCCACACACAAAACAAAGCTGACCTTTCTCTTTTCTTTTTTTTTCTGGAAAACATTAAGGTCTACCTCCTGGTAAAGCCTGAAATACCATTTTTTTTAGTCAAAACCACATCTCTCATTTTAAACCTTAATTTAAAACCCATTAATATACATTTCAACTTACAGATGTTTATGGGTGTCATTACAAATAACCAACAGATCAGGCTGATGTTCTTATATGCAAGAGTTTGAAAGCTTGCTGATTAATCTTTCATCTTCAAAGAAAGGTTTAATCTTGATGACAGTAAGAAGTTCAGCTAAAGAAAAACAGAACAGCTCTGCTGAGGCTGCCTAGTTGCCTTCAGATCACAAATGCTCAGATCACAAAGTTGCTATGGCATCAACTTCAGGACTGTGGTCAGACACACAAAACGTCTTTTTCCTACAGACTGTTATGGGAAGCTGAGCAACTCTGGCCATGAACCAAATATGTTTTGGCTCCAAAGCAGACATAATTCATCACCATTTGGACATTCCAATGGTTAGCTAAACTGAGAAAGCAAGACAACCAGCACTTTAGAGCATCCCTGTAAATGAGGCTCTGAGTACACCGCAGCAAGACGAAAGAAATTGCATTTGTGCTGACCTTGTTTAGGGGAATTATCTAATAACGTAGCTTTATTTTTCCAGCACTTAACTGTCAGATCAGAACAAATGGAAAGGTTCAATTTCGGCAGCTCCACATCAGGCTACAGCAGGAGAGAATTCTGTAGGATCCAAGCTATCACATGTATTCCCTTTATTCCCTTGGTATTTTTTATTTTATAAGCATCAGGCTATTTTAAGCAACAGCTATCAAAAAATACCATCTAAAACAGGACTGTTGCTTGCACTGAATAATCCTGCAAAACTCTGAAGCAGCTTGGATGAGCAAAACATTCAGCACACTCGAAGGCAGCACACCTCCTGCAAGCTGACAGGCAGCAGTGACAGGAGCCCAAAGCAAACCTCCCACACCCCCAACTGTTTAGCTCTCCAAACGCTAGTGCAGCGCTTGCTGGCTCAGTCAGAACACACCACCTCTGAGGCAGACCAGGCAAGTGCCACTTTCACTCTGGCACCAAAGGGGACAACCAGGTGGGTACAGAGCAGAGAATGGGGTCGAGGGGACCCACTCAGATCTAAACCCCCTTTTTTCCCGCCCACGCTCATCCTCACAGAAACATCTTTAGATAGATTCTATTTTTCAAAGCAATCCTTTAGCAGTTATTCTCTGCCCAATAAACATTAAGAGGCTAGGGGCAAACAGTTAACTGAAATAACACTGCTGAGAAATGAGGAAGCTTTATAGAGCACAGGATAAAATACAGATACTATACATTATTAGCATTAAAGGACAAATCAAATTATCATTTTATTCTCGAGATCACAGCAGGCAACAGTAACGACCACAAGGGCAGGACCTTCGATTGCAGCAGTCACAGAAAAGTCCTTGCCCACGGCCACACATCCCTGTCAGTCTGCAGGGTGAATGGCTGAACTTCGCACACCTCTCCCCCTGCCAGCACTGCCCAGGACACCCCAGCACCCGGCTGCGCACCGCGGAGCTCCCCTTGCCGCCGCCGCCGCTAACTTCAGTGCCATCGCCCCGGCAATCGCGGCTCCTGTCCCTGGCAGGGGCTTCTTCGCATCTGACTACCAAAACCAGCCGCAAAACCAAGTTTTCCTGAAAGCAGGATCTTCCTCTCCACAATCCCTGCTAGCCAAGGCACCGAGAACTGTGCCAGGCAGAGACGGAAAGGTGTGTGCGAGAAGACGGAAACCGCGGCCGCGCAGGGAGCACCAGGCCTCGCCCCCGCGGCAGCGCCCGGCAGCGCCGCCGCCTCCTCCCTCCCGCCCCGGGCCCCGGCCCCAGCCCCGGCCAGCTACTGCCGCCAGCCCCGGTTCGCGCTCCTCCCCACCCTGCCCCCACCTGTGCCGGCCTCGACACCGGTCCCGGTCCCGGCCCCGCCGGCGTGGGGCAGTCGCCGCCTCCGTCCCGCCACCTTCCACCCGCCCCCCCGCGCCGCCTCGGCCCCAGCCCCGGCCGCGGCCCCCGCCCCGCATCCGCCGGGCGCGGCCGCAGCCCGGCATGCCCGGACTGGCTGCTCGTCCAGAAAGTTTCTGTCGCGATCGCGCTCCGCCGAGCCCCCGCGCAGCCCCCGAGAGGCCGGGCGAGGGCGCGCCCCGTACGGCGAGGGGGCGGCGGCAGGACTCACCTCCGCCCGCGGGGCCCGGCCCCCGCGCCCAGCGCTCCTGCGGCGCGGCCCAGGCACGGCTGCTCGGCGGCCGGCCCGGCGCGTCGGCGGGATGAGCTCACTGGGAGCGGGCGGCAGCAGTCCCCGCCCCGCGCACCCCGCGGCCGCCCCTCCAAGGGACCGGCTTCGCGGGGCGGAGCGGGGCAGGTCCCGCCGCTGCCTCAGCCCCGCACATGGGTCCCGCCCGAGGCTGCGGTTCCCTGTGACCCCACAGGACGGCAGTAAGGGCGGGCAGCGGGCACGGCCCGGCGGCGCCCGTCCTCCACGGCTTGGTGCGGGGCACCTCGGGCCCCCGCTTCACCGCCAGAACTTACCGGGGACGCGCGGGAAGGGCCTCGGGTGTCGCCCCGGGCCGGCTGAACGCAGGCGGGGCCCGCTCCGACCACCTGCACAGCCGCTCATCCCGCACCTCCTCAGCACCTGCGTTACAGCTCCCTCGGATCTCGGGGACCTCAGCTCTGGGTCGTGGGCTGTGAACCGCACCACAGCGACCCGTCCCGGAAGCCCCGCGCTGGGGCGGGCCGAGGCCACGGGGGAAGGCCCCGAGGGCTGCGGGTGAAGTGGTCGCACCCCACAGCACTCGGCCTTCCCCAGCCGTACCCTGAAATAACATCACTGCTTACGAGGTCTGCAAGGGACCTAAAGATGTGTGGAGTGTGAATAACAGTGACAGGCGAGGTGGAAGTGACCCCAGCGACTGGTCAGCCTGGGCCGCTGGCTTACCAGGAACGTGGTCCCTGCCCGCAGTGCAGACAGGGACGAACCCTGGAATCCTGCGAGAGGCTTTGGGGCCATGACGGTAAAGCCTGCAGCATGAAAGCTGCTGCCTCGAGAAATCCTTGTGCGTGCCTTGCCCATTTACAGCAGGGATCAGCGAGCATGTGCAGAAAGCTGGTGCCACCTCTGAGCCTGGCTTTGGTAAAACCAGCCCTGGAACACCACTTGCAGTCACACTATCCGTATTTTCCAAGATACTGAAAAATTAGAGAAGAGAGCAACACGAGTGATCTGAAGGCTGAATATGACACCTAGCAGTAAGTGTTAAAATACTCAGCTCTGAAGGGGCTTATCAGAAAGAAAAGGAGGTTCTGGTATTTTCATGTTGGTGGGCTGGAGGTCAGTGCTTCCTGTGGTGACCCAGATGAGATACATCAGAGCAGCCACCACAAAGCATTATCTCTAGGTGTGTTTTTTTTATGTTTCGATAACCATCTCATAGAATCACGGAATGGGTTGTGTTGGAAGCAACCTTATAGATCATCTCATTCCAACCCCCCTGCATGGGCAGGGACACCTTCCACTAGACCACATTGCTCAAGGCCACATCCAACCTGGCCTTGAACACTGCCAGGGAGGGGCCATCCACAAGTTCCCTAGGCAACCTGCTTGAGATTGCCTCAACCCAGGTGCAGGACCTTGCACTTGGCCTTGTTGAACTTCATGAGGTTGGCGCAAGCCCTCCTCTCCAGCCTGTCCAGGTCCCTCTGGATGGCATAGAGGGAAGGGGGATTTGGACTAGACAATCTCCAGAGGTCTCTTCCAAGCTCTACCATTCTGTGATTCATTCTGTGATCCTTCTCACACCAAAAAAGGAAAACACAGAATCAATTTAAGATATATTTATAAATAATAGTAAGGGTTTGCTGGGCAAAGTGTGGTTTATTTTCATATGCAATTCATCATAGAAACTGAATCAGAGGCAACTGCAACAGAATGATGACAGTGCCAGAGTACTCTAGAACGTTTTCCACACTACACATGCATTTCTCAGGGCATCTCTCCATGTGTCTGTAAGGGAAACAAGAGGATCCATGTGTCTTCAGAAACCAGTCACAGGCTTGCACAGGAAGAGCGCATCCTCTTCAGCACATCAGACACAATTGCCTTGTATGGTGCTGGAGGAGCAGAGCCTCTTGATTACCCCGCAGAGCAGCTGGTTGTCCTGCACTTCTGTGCCTCGTCCCAAGGCCAGGCCAAGATGCTGTGTGTGCCCCAGCCAGCAGCCTCTCTCTTTTGTGTAGAACCCTCTAAATCATGCTCTCTGCCCTCCCTTGTGGCTGTGTCATGAGGTGCATGTCTGGAAAGAAAGCTTTCCCTCTCTCAGAGGAAATGTCTTCGTTCTGGCAGCCTTTTATAATTTAGTCTTTGTCTCTGAAATCTGAGACAAAATACCGAGCCATGACTCCACCGTTCTGGGATCTATTCCTCATCAGGTCCAGTGCCCTCTCTTCCTCTGAACCCAGAGGTTTGGGAATAGTATTTACAGTCAGCTGGATTTAGGTCCTGCTGTCCCATAGGAAAGCTCTGAACCAAAGTATTCCTAACTAGGGCTTGCTTTTAGCCCTTCCCTATTTGCCTCAGCAGCTCAGTGTTTTTGAAACCAGCAATATAAAGAGTTTTGCTCTCAACAAGTAGCTTCCTTTTGGGAAGAATTTATCCCACAGCTGTTTTTCTGCTTTAACTGTGCTGCCCTCTGCTCTTTCCATGCATTTGTTCAGACGATTTGTCCGTTCCCAGCCACGGAAATTCTTCAGCTCTTTTTGTTTTGGGTTTTTTTTCACCCTCACAAAGATTATGGCTGTTCTCAGTCTCACACATGCCATGCAAGCTTCTAGTAGGTTTAATGCCTTTTTTTTTTGTTGCCTTTTTTTTTTTTTTAACAAGAGCTTGAGAGCAAACTGGAATATAATGGCAGCAGTGTTCACCATAATGCTGGGGACTAGGGAAGTAAATCAAGATTCCTCACTTCTGCTCAGCTTCAGTGTTGTTCATCATCTCTTGGGCTCCTCTACTTGCCATACCAAGTCTTGGTTTTGGAGGGCTCCTTCAAAGAAGATGACTTTGTAAGTTTTAGGAGCTTCCTTTCAGTGTACTGCTTTGGTGCTGCCAGGTCCATTCTCATGCAAAATTGTAATGTCTTAGAAAATTCTTGATGTACTGATTTGAAGTAAACCAATTTGCTCTAGAACTAGTAGAATCATCGGCACTTGACACTCACAGGCTGCTACCAAAGCACTTGCAGCTGAGTTTTCAACTTAATTGGAGGGCTCTTCATAACATATTTAAAGGTTCTGTCTTTAGAAACCTCAAAATGCTTATTTTTTTTATAATACAGGAGTTCAAACTCATCACACTGTGGACAAGCAATTCTGTGCCTACCCAGCCTGGACTGGCAGCTCCAAAATGCTCCAACAAAACCACCTCATTCTAAATTTGGCCTTTTGACTTGTTATAGTTTTTAAGGCTGAGATCCACCAAATAAAGCAAGTTAAAAGTTGTCGGTAGGTCATCTTGATTTTCATTGGGTTTGACCTTTATTTTATTTTTTTTGATAGTAGGCTGGAGGTGGGGAGAAAGTTCTTCACAGAGAGAGATTGGCCATTGGAATGTGCTGCCCAGGGAGGGGGTGGAATCACCGTCCCTGGAGGTGTTCAAGAGGGGACTGGATGTGGCACTTGGTGCCATGGTTTAGTAGTCATGAGGTGTTGGGTGACAGGTTGAACTTGATGATCTTTGAGATCTTTTCCAACCTCATTGATTCTATGATTCTACAAAGAAAAAGGTTTCAAGCTTGTGTAAGATAGCTCAGAGTTCACTCCAACTCTTTGCCTCTGAAAAAAAACCCCAAAACATACCAAATATGCTCTCTGCTAAATAAACACACACAAATAATAATTAAAAAACAAAGTAATAAAAAAGAGCTCCTTGTAGGAAAATAACTGCTTTTGGAGGCTGGCTCAGCTGGCAGAACCTCAACCAGCTGTAGGTGCACAGCAACCTCTTGTGGCCAAGATAGTGTAGGCGCAGGATTGAGAGCTACTGACATTTCTCAAGCTACTCATGATAGAGAGTCATAAGCCTCTGTGAAATCTTGAGTGTTAGCGAACAGCTGGAGAGTTGGAGAGCCTCTGTTAGCTGGACACTCACCAATCCTCAGACTTCAACATTGCAACAGACCTTCTGTTCAATTGAAGAACAGACTAAACATTGCTAGCCTGTTATAAATAAAGTGCCAGATTGAATTTTCTGCTAATAAAACAATCTGAAATTCAGCATGAGTGGAATAATGGGCAGGAGCAGACTGACAAGAGCAACAAACATGCTGTTGTGCTGAATCATTCAGTGGCTTTGCTGAACACAGGGAAAGCTGTGACTGGCCTCACTAGGGAAGACCAAGTGTCTGCAGAGCTGACAGTAGCTGAGCAGGACTAGAAACAGAGTAGCTGTCTGGTTCGATAGCGCAGCACACAGGCAGAGCAGCAGCCCTTCGGCTGGCAGCAGGGAAGAGAACAGTCAGACAATGCCACGGGCCTGGAAGGCAGAACAAAGGAACCCTGCTGTCTGCCAAGAATCCCATCCCCTTGAAAAGATTGAGCTCACCAGGTGAAGTGCAGATCCCTCCAGCTGAACTGACAAATACCTGTCCTGCTCATGCTAAGCCAGAGAAAACAGTCCAGAAGGTGCAGGAAAGGAGCAATGGCAGCATGTTGAAACAAGGGTCTCAGAGGAAAGTGGGGGTTTTAAAACAAGAGGTGCTTGGAACTGCTGCACAACAGGGACATTCACAAGGAGTATTGCAGATGACACCAATCAGACCAAGGAGTTTTTTTACATTCCAGAAATAATTCCTCCACCACTGAAACTAAAGATGAGCTCAGCAAATGCTTGGCTTTTGTGTGCACCAGTTACCAGACCCTGGGGCTTTGCACAGCAGGGTGAGGTTACCATGCTCCAAATCATTTGCAAACCTGTGGGGAGGAACAGGCTGAACAAGAACATCTTGGAAGAGGTAGAGGCTTGAAATATCAGCCAATACTTATTCAAATTAAGTCTTTTGTTCTAATTCTTTTATGGTAGCTTCCCATATCTACCATATGTAATTTCTCCACCATTTCATCTGCTGCAGTTTCATCAAAAGTCTGAAGTCAGAGACTCACAATGCAGACCTCAGTCTGTACCCTGAACAGCAGATCCTAGGGCTCATTCCAGAGTAGTCCATGCCAAATTCCCAAGCAGCTGTCAAGCACCACACAGCCTGGGAGCTTAAAGGCAAGGACATTCCCTTGCCCATGAGGAAATTCACCTGTGCAGAGAAGTCCAGGAAAACACCTCTGTGTTCCTGAAGCCATCACACAGAACCTGGGACATAACCATTTACCAATATGTTACATTGATCTGAACCAGTGAATGTGGTTTATCTTGATCTCACAAAGTATTTTGGCACTGTCTCCCACAGCATCCTTGAAGCTAAACTGAGGCACTGTGGTCTGGATGATTGGGTAGTGAGGTGCATGTGGACTGGTGGGAGGAAAGAAGTCAGAGAGTTGTGGTCAATAGGACAGAGTCTAGTTAGAAGCCTGTATCTAGTGAAGTCCCTCAGGGGCCGGTACTGGAACCAGTACTATTCAATACATTCATCAACAACCTGGATAAGGGCACTGAGGGCACTGTCAGCAAGTTTGCTGATGACACCAAAGTGGGAGGAGTGGCTGACACACCTGAAGGCTGTGCTGTCATTCAGCAAGAAGTGGAGAGGTTGGGGAGTTGGGCAGGGAGAAATTGGATGAAATACAAGGACAAGTGTAGAGTCTTGCACCTGGGGAAGACCAACCCCATGGACCAGCATAGGCTGGGGACTAGCCTCTTGGAAATCAGCATAGGGGAAAGGTACCTGGGAGTCCTAGTGGACAGAAGTATTCCCATGAGCCAGCAATGTGCCCTTGTGGCCCAGGCAGCCAGTGGCATCCTGGGGTGTATTAGGAGTGTGGTTAATAGGTTGAGAGAGATTCTCCTGCGCCTCTATTCTGTCCTGGTGAGGCCACATCCAGAATATTGTGTCCAGTTCTGGGCACCTCAGTTCAAGAAGGACCTCAGGGAACTCATTGAAAGAGTCCAGTGCAGAGCCACAAAGATGAGGGAGTGGAACATCTCCCCTATAAGGAAAGGCTGAGCAAGCTAGGTCTCTTTAGCATGGAGGAGACTGAGGAGTGACCTCATTCATGTTTATAAGGATGTGAAGAACAAGTGTCAGGAGGACAGAGCTGGGCTCTTGTTGGTGATGTCCAAAGATGGGACAAGGGGTAGTGCGTGCAAGCTGGAGCATCAGAAGTTCTATGTGATAATAAGGGGAAACTTTGTCCAGGACTCTGAAACAGGCCTGGAGCCCTGGAACAAGCTTCCCAAAGAAGTTGTGGAGTCTCCTTCTCCAAAGACATTCAAAACCCATGTGAGTGCATTCCTCTGTGACCTCCTCTAGTAATCCTGTTCTGGCAGGGGGGGTTGGACTGGATGATCTTTTGAGGTCTCTTCTAACCCCTAACATTCTGTGATTGTGTGAATGTAGCTGTGGTCCATCTTAAACTCAGGTTAAATATCCATGAAGTACATTGCTAGTTTTGTCCTGGAAAACAGAAATATTTTAGAAGTAACTTCCACTCAGTTAAGGAACTTGGGAGAAACCCCAGACTTCTCCATAGAAGCAGGAGGATTGAATTCTTCCTCCTTATCTGAGGTGTAACCAAATTACTTATTGCACATAGTACTAATCAGCAGCTCCTGTGATCATACTTTCATCATTAATCAACATGTAAGGGGGATGGAATCAACATGTATGGAGGGGTGAAATGAAGCAGACATTCATGTGACATGGTAGCACTAACTCTGGATAACCCAGCCGGGATCCCTGTTTAAGAGGGAGTTTCCTACACGTTCATAGATTTCCATTGTGGAAAGCACACTATAAAAAGAAGCCTCACTGACTTTTTTTGAGCATCAGCTGTTATATCAAGTCAATGTGGATTCCTTGGCTACAACTTTAGTGGCTCTGCAATCACTACCTGAAAAAGAGTGGTCCCAGAAGAATTAAATTCAGAGCAAGAAGTCAGCTGAGCTATCCAAGGAACTACCGACAGTAGGAGCATTAACCTCTGGACTAAGCAGGAACAGCTGTTTCTGTTGCCTTCACTAACAAGTAGAAGCAGGCAAGACTGAGGGATAGATATTTCCTGTCCTTGTGTGTACAATTGCTCCTCCCCATTACTAAGCCTGACCCCTCAAGACCCTGTTATTACCATCTCAGCCTCATTTCCCTTAGTACCCATCCTAAACTCTATGTTTGACTGGCTGCAGTCTCTGTACCCTGACTTCTTCCTCACACCTGCCCTCTTATCCCAGTCAGGTGCTTCCTGCACTCTCCTACCTCAGTGCTAAGGGTCACACAGACAGAATACACTTGGTTCTCTCTACTCCCTGGATGCCAGCAGAGGAATCTCTGCAGAGCAGATGGATTTCCTTACAGAAAGGAAGACAAGGCAGGGAGGGGGAGAACATTTTCTACTGAGTGGAAATCTTTCCCAGGACCTTCTGAAGTTTCTTCTAGTGCAGTAAGCCCAAGGCATACACTCAGCATGGAACACTCCAGCCCAGATTAAAGCAAAGTGCAGTTGTGACATGCTTTCTTAGGATCACACTTCAGCTTTTATCATTGAATTAAAGGAAGAAAATAAAAAAGGCAAGAGGGTTGACAGTTTCCAGTGCTTCAGTCAAAATTCACAGCAGAGTGAAGCTGTTGTACTTCTTGACACCGAGTCAGTGCTGTGCACCAGCAACCTGAGGCTAGGCAGGAGCCCCTGTATTAAAATTAACCCCCAGCAAATTCAGTAACTTTTAGAAAGTATTTTATTGCCAGTAACAGAATTACGATAAGATACAAAGCATGCAGTTTGTGATCATTTTACCAGTGTGCTAAGTGCTCCTCAGAACAGAAACTCACTTTTAAGTAAACAGAGTATTCCAACAAGTATCTTAACATCTCCGTGGCTGTTGAATCATGTAAATTCTTTTAGGCAGTGTGAACTTCTCCAAGGCAGGCTGTGGCTTTTGGTGAGCCACCTGTAATGCTGCTGCGTGAACTTTGTGGTTCATCTGTAACATAAAGGGGAGAGAAACAGTTGTGATAGAATACAGCTTCTCTGCTATTCTCCCCCTAATTCCATCATGTAAAAGAAGTTTAAAAACAAGATAAAACCTAACTGCACACGACTTCATGTTATCAGTACATAAAACTCAGGGACTGCACACTGAAAGCAGAAAATACAATGAAAAGTTCTATTAGCCTGAGTATGTTCAATGAACTGTTTGGTTTGTTTTTTTTCCCCTGCCTTTTTTTCAGTAGTTCCCAGAATGAGCTGTCAAGGAAGGCAGAGCAAGATGCTTCAAGTTATTATTTTTCCAGATTCAAATCACCATCATTACAGTGTCTTAACTATCACTCCCTAAACTACTGAGGAAGCTTCATGTATGAGATTCTGGAAACCAACAGAAGAAATGATAGGTCCGAAGAGAGAAGATGGGACAAGTGGAAGAGAAACAGGGTGAGCTGTACCTACTGCTTGGGCCACACCTTGAGTCCTGTGTCAGTTCTAGGCCCCTCAGTTTAGGAAAGATGTTGAGATGCTGGAAGGTGTCCGAAGGTGTCCAGATAAGGCAACAAAGCTGGGGAGGGTTTGGAGCACAGCCCTATGAGGAGAGGCTGAGGGAGCTGGGATTGCTTAGCCTGGAGAAGAGGAGGCTCAGAGGAGACCTTATTGATGTCTACAACTCCCTGAAGGGAGGTTGTAGCCAGGTGGGGGCTGGTCTCTTCTCCCAGGCAAGCAGCACCAGACAAGAGGACACAGCCTCAAGCTGCACCAGGGGAGGTTTAGGCTGGATGTTAGGAAGAAGTTCTTCCCAGAAAGAGAGATTGGCCATTGGAATGGGCTGCCCAGGGAGGTGGTGGAGTCACCATCACTGGAGGTGTTTAGGAAGAGACTGGATGGGGCTCTTGGTGCCATGGTTTAGTTGATTAGATGGTGTGGATGATAGGTTGGACTTGATGATCTCAAAGGTCTCTTCCAACCTGGTTAATTCTATTCTTAACAAACAAGCCTAAGTAAAAATGCAAGATCTACATACTAAGGCTATAATCACACATGTTGATGAAAGGCTTACATTGAAATGTTGCAACTGATGTTTTTCACCAAGCTCTATGGATGAGGAACTTTTATGTGCTTCAGAATCTGAAGACTGCAAGTGTATGAAAAAATAGGTGATAGCTGTTGGATCTTCAGATTAGCATGGGAATTTAAAGAGAGCTGCCTGTGCCTGCTGTCCTGGGGCTCACTTGCAGTGGTGTGACATGAACTGAGCACTTGTCACTGACGCTACCCACCTCATTCAGAAAGCCATCTTCTCACTCTGCCAGTTGGACCCTTACACAAGTTGAAGCCATTTCTACAGCAGGACAACCAGAACAAGAGGACACAGTCTCAAACTGCGCCAGGGAAAGTTTAGGCTTGAGGTGAGGAGAAAGTTCTCCACAGAGAGAGTCATTCACCATTGGAATGTGCTGCCCAGGGAGGTGGTGGAGTCACTGTCCCTGGAGGTGTTCAAGAGGGGATTGGATGTGTCACTTGGAGCCATGGTTTAGTCATGATGTGTTGGGTGACAGGTTGGACTTGATGATCTTTGAGGTCTTTTCCAACCTTGTTGTTTCTATGACAAAGAACTGAAAACAAGGTTTTCTTCTGGGTTGCCATCCCAGCTCTGCCACACTGTCAACTCTTCCCTGACTTTCCATAAATCTGAACCAACATGGCGCTTGAAAACAAGGACACACTTTCCTTCATACCTTGCTGTGCTTGTCTGTGACAGGCAGACATAACCATGCTAGAACTACTTAGTGCTAAGAAGGAATGGAATCAGGGTAAAGGAGGGAAGGCTTCTCACTTGTTAGCCATCTAGCATGTTAGCTATCAATTGCTAAAGAAATAGATGGCAAACCTACAGGTTGATCTGTTAGAGGGCAGAAGGGCTCTGCAGAGGGACCTTGACTGACTGGACAGATGGGCATAGTCCAACAGGATGGCATTCAACAAATCATAGAATCATAGAATCAATACGGTTGGAAAAGACCTCAGAGATCATCAAGTCCAACCTGCCACCCAGCACCTCCTGACAACTAAACCATGGCTCCAAGTGCCACATCCAGTCCTCTCTTGAACCCCTCCATGGACAGGGACTCCACCACCTCCCTGGGCAGCACATCCCAAGGGCAAATTACTCTTTCTGGGAAGAAATTTCTCCTTACTCCAAGTGCTGGGTGCTGCACTTTGGCCACAACAACCCCATACAGTGCTACAGGCTGGGGTCAGAGTGGCTGGAGAGCTGCCAAACAAAGGGACCGGGGGGGTACTGAGTGACAGCTGCCTAAACATGAGCCAGCAGTGTGCCCAGGTGGCCAAGGGCATCCTGGCCTGCATCAAGAATAGTGTGGTCAGTAGGAGCAGGGAAGTCATTGTGCCCCTGGACTCAGCACTGGTTAGGTCACACCTTGAGTCCTGTGTCCAGTTCGGGGCCCCTCAGTTAAGAAGGACATCAGAGATGCTTGAGCTGTCCAGAGAAGGGCAACAAGGGGAGAGGCCTTGAGCACAAGCCCTGTGAGGAGAGGCTGAGGGAGCTGGGGTTGTTTAGCCTGGAGAAGAGGAGGCTCAGGGGAGACCTCATTGCTCTCTCCAACTACCTGAAGGGTGGTTGTAGCCAGGAAGGGGTTGGTCTCTTCTCCCAGGCAAGCAGCACCAGAACAAGAGGACACAGTCTCAAGCTGCACCAGGGGAAGTTTAGGCTCGAGGTGAGGAGAAAGTTCTCCACAGAGAGAGTCATTCGCCATTGGAATGTGCTGCCCAGGGAGGTGGTGGGGTCACCATCCCTGGAGTGTTCAAGAGGGATTGGACGTGGCACTCGGTGCCATGGTCTAGTCATGAGTTTGGGTGATAGGGGACTTGATGATCTTTGAGGTCTCTTCCAACCTTGGTGATACTGTAACAAATGTGTTTAAAAAAAAAAAAAAAGTGACATTTCCTTATGTTTAGCTTCGTGGAGATGCCCTGGCCAACAGGTACCTTGTTCTCCAGACTTACCTTGCTCAGCACTTCTGCAAGCAAGATATCCACGTTCCGGTGTTTTGCCAAACTGGCAATAGCACTGCAAAGCAAAACACACACGATTAGCATTTTCATCTCACAGGAACACTGTCACTTTCACTGCACAGACAGCACAAAGCATTTTGTAACATACATTTAGGGTTTGGAGCTAAATCCTTTAATCACATCGTTAAAAAAACCAACCTTCCTGCTGCTTCAGAATAGAGCAATGCAGAGTCGGTGTGGTAGGCCATTTAATTAGATGTAGTTTTGCACAGAAATCTCTCTATAAACCATCAAATATCTTAAAATGGGATTACTTTTTATTTCTTGTCCACTGTGGAGCAGCTCCAAAGAAGCTAAGCACTGATAACTACAAAATCTGACTTAATTTTCTTGATTCCAGTTGAGACCCATGGGAAAAAAAAAATCCCCTTTCTGCTTTCAGGGAGCATTTTCTTTAACAACTCCAGCTTGCCAAGCAAGAAGTTGTAGTGCAAGGTACCACTTCTAGCTGACAGCAGGCTAAAACTCAGTCTTTCATTTCCTCACAAATCTCCCAATCATCCCATGGAGGAGATGTACACCGCTTGCTTGCACAGCAAGGTCACAGCTATCTGGAGACAGCAGATTTCTTCCAAGACCAAATCACTGCATCAGGCTCCTTTGAACAAACTCTTATCAGTGCACTGACTGGTGTCTGAAGTCACAACAATGGAGGGGAGTTTGGTATCCAACAATAACTGTGCAGTTCTAGATATGCCCCAAGAGAACTGCAGGCCCCTAAAGGGGATGTTTTGTGCAAAAAGGGGGGCGTTGCCTCACTACTGAACTTTTAACTATGGGGCAGGAAGGAACAAGCCCTGTAGTGCAATACCTTCTCTTGTCTTTTCCTGGAGATTTAGCATTTTTCTCAATGGGTCTGTTTTCTTGCTTTTTAGACACTCTGATACCTCCAGCTTTGGCTGCAAGTAAACAAACAAAACCGCCACCAATGTAAGTAAAAGTAGATACAGAATTGCATACTACATTGTGTACACTTAGAGAATTAAAGAAACCCCAACACCTAGACCCCGGATAACTGTTAACAAGAACTCATCTTTCCATGTTTAACTCTGTACTTCCCTTTTAAACACACACACACAGAGCCGTCAGCCACAGACATCCAACAAACACTTTAAAGCTTCTCTACCATGGCCACACTCAAAGCAGCCCAAGCACTGTGATCAAGGAGTCAGAAAGGCTTTTGGTCCCTACTAGCTATATTAAATCTTAACACCTTGTTATGTTAATCTCAGATGTAATAGTTCCCATTTTAAATTCGGGAAAGCAAAGGAAAAACCAACAACTTGTAAACAGTGTCAGGTTGTGGAACAATGTCACTAAGAGCAGTAGAAGTGTCATGAGTGTATTCCAAAACAAACCTAGCAATGCAGATATGACCCAGCTGCACACTCATCTTGTACTTGGGTTCTGACATGTTTAATTACATTTGATTAAGATATCTGCCAGTCACAAAACCAATGAGTTCTAATTAAGCTACAGACGACCTAACAATAACAATTTAAGTTCTGAGGCGTGTCAGAAACATGCAATCCTGAACAGAGGCCGTGTGAGGTTACCTAAAACATCCTGTTGAAAGAAATACTTTCTCCCTCTTCATGAGGGCATTCTGAGTTTTAAAATGGTGAGAGTAAGAAATAAGCTTGTGTGCATTTCTCATTATTTTGAGAGGTTACAGCAAGGTTCCTGTTCTTACCACGGAGAATCCAGAGCACTTTTCAAACTGCATGGGAGGGTGGACAGGAAGGAGAGATACCCCCCATGAGACCACTTCTCTAAATGCTAAGTGGCCAATCAGGAATTGTGTGTTCCATCAACAAGCTCATGGAATAAAGTTATTTATCATTATTAGAAACAATGAAGAACCTACTTTAGTATTTTCACTGAGTCAAAACCAGCTACTAGTAGTGGCTGCCAAACCTGCTCATACACACCCATGGCAGTAGAAGAGTTAAACATGGATGCTTCTGGAATGCACCAGAAAGCTGTTTTGGTTTGGTTGGGTTTTTTGGTCTGATTCTTGGGTTTGTGTTTGTTTTAGTTTTGTTTCCAAAGCAATTAGGATGCTGTAGTTCCAACAAGCAGTACATTTTTGAATTCTTCTAAGTGCCAAAGCTTTATTCATTTCCATATTAAAACACCACCTACATGTAAAGAAAGTAAGGAGGAACATCCCCCTTCAGCCCCCCAAAAAGAAATCCCAACAAAACAAAGAATTCAAAAACCTGAAGCAAACCCAAAAAGTCCTGAGCTTTGTTGAGGTCTTACGGGCACCTGGTTGGAATAAAGTGTCCACCGCTAGCCTGCTTTGGTGACCAAGGGGACAAAAGTTCAAACAACTAAGTTGTTACCAAAGCTAAGTTGAAACAACTTATTGTTGCCATCTCTCCTCCCTTGCCAGAGCTGGTCACCTCTGCCGCAGAGACAGATAAGCCTCGCCAAGACACATTCACTGCCAGGCAAGTTAAGGAAAAAACAGCACTACACCAGGTCCGTTGGCTGCGGCGAGTTCCCACCCTTTCAGATGCAGCCCAACCATCCTGCAACACGCAGAAATCCAGGAGTGGGCTAGGGACACGCCAAAAAACGGCTCCTATTCCAAGGGTCAATCTCCAGCAGCTGTGCGTGTGCCCGGCACAGCAGGAAACAAAAAAGCGCTAGCGCCGGCTCCTTGCTTTGGGACACCAGCTCCACAGCTTGCGAACGGGCAAATAGAAGCTGCTCGCTGTCTGTCTGCATTCGCAAGGTCTCCAGCAGCACGCCCAGGTACTACACTCAGTACTACACCGCTACACATTGCGCAGAGCGGTTCAAGGCTCGGTACTGTGCAACGCCACCCTGTGAGCCCTCCTCAGCCCGCGCTCCAGACTCCCTTTGCTCAGCTAAAGGGACTGCGAGAGAAGGGAAACAGATGAAAAAGGCTTTCAGGTTACGCTGTGAGGCCCGAGGTGCGGCTTTTCAGATGCCCAGGAAAAGGCCGAGCACAACGGGCTCCTTCTGCCCGCACCGGGGCGAGTGACGGCGGCACGGAGCTGCCCGAGCACTCCCGCGGCAGAAGGTCCGGCCACAGGCACCGCCAGCCCGCCAGGAGTAAGAGACAGGGCGGCTCGGCCGGTGGGTACCCCCCCTGCCCTGTTCTCCCGACCCTTGCCGCCCTTCCACAGCCCCCAGGAAGGGCGGGCTCGGAGCCGCAGGTGCGGGAGCACCTGTTGAAGCGAGGCAGCGCGGCCCGTCCCAGGGCTACGCATTTGCTGGGGACGGTCGGTGTCGGTGGCCCTAAACCCCAGAGGCCCATGGGGCCAGGCTGTACGGGGCACCGGCTCCCCTGAGCCCACCCACACCAAGGAGAGCGGCCGCCACGGGCGAGAACATCCCTCCCGCTGTCACCTCCCGCGCAGGGAGCCCGGGTGGCCCCGGTCCCAGCCCTTACCTGCAGCGTGGCTGCGCGGGCTGCCCATGGCGGCCCCGGTCCTGCCTGCAGCGAGGCGTCTGCCAAGAGGCGGGAGCGCTGGTACGCGCCTTCGCTGGGCCATGGCGCGGCGGGACGGGCACGCGGCAGCGCCTTTGGGGCGCGGGGCGGGGCGCGGCCTAGGGCGGGAGCGGCTCCTGTGAGGGCGGAGAGGAGGGAGGGAGAGAAGGAACGCGAGGGCGGGGAGGGAGCGTGAGGGGTCCGGGAGCCGCGGGAGCGCCGGGAGCAGTGGTGGCGGGTGTGCTGACCGGCAGAGCAGGGAGAGGGAGATCGCTGGGGCGCCGGATAGGAGCCCAGCGGAGCGGCGCCCGGGGCGGAGGCGGCAGCGACCGAGCGGCCGTTCAGCCCTGACAGGTTAACCCGCGGTGAGCTCCCGGCTGAGCCGGCAGCGCTGGACTGGCTGGAGCGCTGCGGCGTGAGGGCACCGTGTGAGTCGGGGGAGAAGGAGGGGGAGGGCGTGACTGGAGGAAAAAAAACGAATCTGTGAGGGGCTGGCGTTGGACAGGCTTCTGTCCCACCTCGCTCTGGACAGCGTCGCCAGCTCTCAGCCATCTCGCCCTGTCGGGTTCCTTTTTCTTTCTTTTGCCGTGGCTGTTCATCATAGACTTCTAAATGACTATTAACAGACTTACAGTTTCTTTCAGCCTATTTTACTCGCCGTGGTTTCACTTATTTTCCTCACTTGCATGCATCTCATTTTTTCCTCTTGTTTTTTCATTTAATTTTATCATTGCGTTTGTTGATGAGGAGCAGAGTGTTCAACTGAAAAGATCACATTCCCTTTTGAAAGCCTGACTGCGATCTAAACAGCAGCAAGACTGTAGCCCTTGACTGACAGAAGCAACCCTCCTGC
>CM026887.1:43860199-43922722 GCA_015227895.2 Colaptes auratus
TCTTTAAGCAAATCTGGTTTTGTATGGTTCCCTTACAGGCTGTAAGTGGATAGATGCCCTGGGCTTGGGTGAGTAGTTGCTCTGTACAGAGCTGCTTGGCTTTGAGTGGGGGCATCCAAATATTCAGAATTGGCTGTTTTCAGGCGTGGTGGTGGGTGACAAGTAGAGCCAGGTGATTTTCATGTACTGTGTTTCAGCAGCTTGTGTCTTGCAGGACAGGAGAGAGGAACAGGAAAAGAACAGGTTGCACAAGGGGGCATGGTGTCTGGTGGACTTGCTTCAGGCAAGTCTGTGGAATTGGTATTTTACTGCAATAGGCACTCCCTGGTGCTGGGAGCCCTCTACAGCTGCCTCTGTCTGGCACAATCTTAACTGGATTAGCAAATAGCTGTTGTGTCAAGGAAACAAGCCAGCTCGTAAACAAGCTCTTTGATGGGAGGAAAGTTGACATCTGAGCGTGAAGCTGTCAGACTGAGAGCAGGAATTGCTGCCAAGTGTAAAATAAGACGGGGTTTGCATTCCAGCTGTATTCAGGGGGGAAGTGCAGATACTACCAGCGTTTTCATCATTAATTTGTAATGTTCAGGTCTAAGGCCAGGAGATTTTTTTTTTTTCCAACTTTTGAGAGATCCCTGCTGGCAAATTGAATAGAAGTAGCTAAGAAGCCCAGGACAGTGTAATTTCATCACATTCTGCAACAAACTCCTGAGTCTGTATACAAAACTAGAAATCTCCTGCTCTGAAGAGAAGCTGTGTTGTTTATCTCGGTATTGCCTTGCTGGTAGACCTCAGCACTCAGAAGAGGTGGCATGTGTTTCCCAATGGCTGCTGAGCTTGCTCTGGTGCTGGGTGTACAATTTTATCTAGCTACCTACACACTAAGCTCCTACATCCCTGATTTTGTAATTAGTCTTTTGTTATATTTGGTCATTCTAATATGTGTCCACAGAGACTTGTAGTGATAGGATGAGTGGGACAGTGGCATCAAATGAGAGTAGATGTAGATTGCATGTTAGGAACAAGTTCTTTACCATGAGAGTAGTGGAACCTGGAATAGGTTGCCTAAGGAGGTAGTTGAGCCCCATCCCTAGAGATGTTCAAGGTGAGGCTTGACAGGCTCTGGGCATCCTGATCTAGTTGAGGATACCCCTGCTTACTGCAGAGGGGGTTGGACTAGTGAGCTTTGGAAGTCCCTTCCAACCCAGACCATTCTATGATCTCACTATGGCTATAAAGAAGTTGCTTTAAACTTCTGTTAGTATAATTGTGTAGAAGAGAAAGGAGAACCAAAACCTTTACACAGCAGTTGTTTTTCTTGTAGCTGTAAAATGAAATCATGCCAAGCTTCTAGAATGAAATAAGGAGGCTTTTGTGAAGTTTTTATATTGTAGAGATAATTTCTGAAAAGACACACAGCTATGGCTGATATTGTTGTTTGTTGAGGAACTAAAAATCTATGACCAGCTCTTATAATGACTTGGACTGAGCAGAGAGTCATCAAACTTAAACAGACAGACCAGATAGTAATGCAGTCCTGTGTGCTGGAAATAATTCTTTAGGAATGGTCCTGCACCTGTGACTACTGGATCCAAATTTGAGCTGGTGTTGCTGGTGAGGTGATGGAAAGGCTGCCTGTGAGTTAGGTCATCTGGGGGTCATGTAAGACACACACTGTGCTGTGAGTAAAGGGCAGTTTCAGAAAACTCTTCTGCTCTCCTTAGCCTTTATAGGTATTTTAAACCAATCCAGCACAGAGTAGGACTTTATGATCTTTGAGGTCTTTTCCAACCTTGTTGATTCTTTGATTCACTTATTTGAAGTGCAAGTGGACAACCTGGCAAGGAATGGATGCAGCATGCAGCTGTAAACACCCTTCCCCTCCCAGTGCTGAGCTAGGTGCAGCTGGGGCAGAGCTGTGGCTGTGGGATGTGGTGGGTGACTGAGCTGGAAGTATCCAAAATGCATGTGTGGAAGTGTGAGGTGGTAAAAAGCCTACACTGGGTTTCTTCTTAGTCCTCAAAGGCACCATGAGGTCATTGTGCTTGCTGGGTGATGGAGGAGTTAATGGGACTGATGTTATGAAGTAGCATAAAGGAGACTCACATGTCTATTGTCTTGGTGACTGGCAGGAGACCTGGAGCAGTGCTATTCTGCTCAGAACATTGTAAGGAGCACTACAATGTCTCAGAGTGGCCTGCCTGAACTTGGACTCACTTTCTGACCTCCAGGAGTTTGATTTTATTCCATGAGACAAAGTAGAGCTGGGGGGTTTAATTGGCTTTGTGGTTCAAAGCTTATGTTTTCCTGCTGCTGAACTTAGAATAAATCAAGGTCACTGCCAAGCCATTTGAAGTTCATCTTTTCATTTTGTGAAAACATTTGTGATGAAACCTTAAGGGGACAAATGAGTTACTAACTTGAAAAGCTGACCACAGGCAACTGCTGAGCTGTGTGTGCTCCTGCTACCAGCTGTTGCGGTGGCATTGTCCAAGTTTACCACCTCTAACTGTCACTTTTTGTGTAGGATGAATTATTTTCTTTCCAAACTTCTGTGGCAGTAAAATGAAGATAAATATGTTAGCTGTTATTGTCACTTTATTTGTTGTGGTTTTTCCTCTGTAGAAGCAAGCACTGGAATAATAATCAGCTCCCAATGCTGGTCACTTTCCTTGTGCTGGCCTTAAGCATTTGAGTTTCCAGTTTCAAACAGAACATTGCTGCCCAGCTCCTGTGGCCACTCAGGTGGCTCTTTCATCTCTTTATGATGCATGTCAATACCTGATTACCAAAAGGAAGGCACAGTGTGATGTGGGCTTAGCTGTAGGTATGCCTCACCCCTATGAGAAGCTGTGTTTGGACATAGCACTCCCTTGTGAATCCTCACAGCAGTGGAGAGATGGCAACGTCTGGAATTCATCTTTTGCTGCTCCATATTGCATGGGTTTACACATTTTCTGGTAATAGTAGTGTGCATTACTCAGAAATGTCTTTCATGAGTGGTGCTATTCCAACTGGCAAATGCATTTCTGCACCTTTCTTGAAGCTAAACTATAGATGCAGAATAATGTTTTGAGTGGAGGTTCAAGATGTTTCCTGGGTTCTTCTGTTTACTACAGAGGTTGGGCAGCCCACCTCATCTGCCTCGATTCACAGTAACCTGCAGAGTGGCTGCAGTGTTTTTCCCAAAACTGCATATAATTCTGGAGAGATACTCAGATAAACTCTTGCGCTTGTACTGTAGAAACTGAGGATGTAGTGCTTGATATGGAACATGGAACACTGATGAGGTTGGGAAAAGTTGTGGGTGGGTTGGTTGGTTTGGTTGGTTCTTTCCCCTCAAGTTAAAAAAGATCAGGAAGGAAAGACTAACACAGAAGCCCTATGGAACACAAGCCCTATGAGGAGAGGCTGAGGGAGCTGGGGTTGCTTAGCCTGGAGGAGACAAGACTCAGGGGTGACCTTATTGCTCTCTACAACTACCTGAAGGAGATTGTAGACAGGCAGAGGTTGGTCTCTTTTCCCAGGCAGGCAGCACCAAACAAGAGGACACAGTCTCAGGCTGCGCAGGGCAGGTTTAGACTGGATGTTAGGAGGAAGTTCTATACAGAGAGAGTGATTGCCCATTGGAATGGTCTGCCTGGGGAGGTGGTGGAGTCACCATCATTGGAGGTATTCAGGAGGAGACTTGATGGGGTACTTGCTGCCATGATCTAGTTGTTTAGGTGGGTTGGATTGGTTGATAGGTTGGACGCGGTGATCTTGAAGGTCTCTTCCAACCTGGATTTATTGTATTGTATTGAAGCAGCCATTTTCACTTCTCACAGCTCAGAAGATGTGCTGCTTTGTGGAGATCCAGGACAATTACTTTTTAAACATCTTATCAAGTTGTTCCATTTTTGTAAGGGAACATTAACTGGAGCACTGGCTCCTAAGCTGTATGCTAGGTCTGCTTCCTGGTCTTCTTGTTTGGGTGACAGATCCTGGGAGAAAGTTTGCAGCTCATGATTTGGAGGCCAGGTTGTATCTCCCCTGGTTTTGTGTTGGGTGATTAATCTTTCACTGCTGAACTGAGGGACTGGCTCTTCCTTCTGCCCTTCCCTGCCTAGCTGGGGTGAGCAGCTCCCAGCTCTCCCAGCAGCCTTCACAGACCTCAGCTTAGTGCTGCATGCGAGGATGGATAAACCTAAGCAGGTCCTTGGGGACCCAAGTTCCCCTGCTGAGCAGAATCTAAAAACTCTATAGACTGCAAGAGCAACAGCAAGCCACAGCTGCTCTGTTCACTGTTGCTGTCATTCAGTCTGAGGTGTGACAAGTATGGATGGTAGGAACAGCTCTGCAGCCCTTTCTGCATCCACTGCTGGTACTTCAGCCTCAGCTCCCACCCGTGATCTACAGAGCGCCATGCAGACCTCCTTCTGTTTGCACAGGTGGGCTCTGCACCTCCTGCCCTTTTTCAGTTCACCTGCACCCTCTTTGGGTCACCTATGGTGGGTGCCATTCCTTTGCATAGTTCCTGGAAATCCATCACTATAGCAAACCCTGCCAACCTCTGCTAGAAACTTCCAAGCCTGTGGCATGTCTGTGCTGTGGTTGTTGGCACAGTTTAGTGCTTTATATTTGTTGAAATCTTCCAAGCATAGGTGGGGTCAAGGTTTAAACATGGAGATCAGATTACATTGTCCTCTCATCTCCTTTCAGATAAAAATCCTGTAGACATATGCTCAATACTCTGTATTATGTCTTATGGGAAGTATTTTTGATGTACTGATCTCTGAAGTTTAGTTATTCAAGACAATGAGACTCTGGCTTTTCTGAGGATGATCTATTCTGAAGCTGTGCTTGGTACCCAGGGAACAGGAATTTCTAAACTGGCTTGAGATGGGAAGGCAAAAATGTGTCCAGGTGTCTAGCTTTGTGTATCTGGGCACACATACCCGAAGTGTCCCTACCTCTCCCTTGCAGCAGATCCCTGAAGCTGGATGCTTCTGCTGATGGTGCAGCAAAGGGTCTGTCAGTAGTGGCTCTGGTCTGAGATGAACACACCACCCCCCACCTTCCCCCCACCCCCCATCTGGCAGGGTGCTGATTAGTTTGAGTTTGGTTTTGTTTTCTTCAATTTCTAAACTCTGAGAGTTAGCCAGACTGAAAAATAAGAAGCCTTGCCCTGAAGAATGGTAACAGATAACAAATACAAAGCATCTGGTAAGACTCCAAGGAAGCCAGAAAATAAGGAAGATGGAAGCATCTGTCGTAATGAAGATTTGCCGCTGAAGCACCTTGGGGTTGGAGGTGGGCAGCTGGCCTTACTGCAGCATGGCTGTGCTTAAATATGTATTTACTGGTCATGTTAGAGTTGTCCGAGGAGGCTTTGCCTGGTGTATTTGCAGGCACGATGCAGTCAGGGTTTCACTCTCAGTTTCACACTCAGCCACTGGATGGCGCATTCCCACAAGTAATCCTGCACTGCTGCAGCCTGGAAAAGCCTTTGGCACAAAAACTGCCTTGGAAAAAAAAGTCATCTAATTGAAAGCATCTGGTAACAAACCTTCATAGAAGGGCAGATGTCTTCTAGTCACAACAAAGTGAGGAAGATTAGAGCCTTGTCTTCCCATTTGGAGCCAATAAAGCAGTGTCTCCCTGCAGATGTGAGTGCTCGGATGCTCCAGGCGACAGAAGTGGTGTGAGGTCAGCTTTGGATGCTGAGCTGGACTGTGTCCCTCAGTGCAAGGGGTGTCAGAGATGTGTTGGAGAGGCATCAGCATATAGGGAAATGTAACACAGTGCATGAAGCCACTTCAGAAGGTAACTATGGGGAGGCCTTTGTACTCCTATTCACTTCTGACTGAATTCAACCTTTCTTTGTACCTTATGAGACCTGATGCACCCACAAGCAGAGATAAAGCTAGGCAGAGTTCTGCTCTATCGGAGTCTGGATAGAGACCTGTTGTAAGCAGGTGCCATTAGCGTTGTGTACTTGTCATCCATGAAGCGTAGATGATGATAATATTGCCCTGATGTGCTGATACTTAGCACACAAATGTCACAGTATTGTGGTGGAGCTTGTCAAGCCTGTCTGAGCAAAGCATGCTTTCACCTGAGTTGCTCTGTAAAAGGGGAATGGTTGGTTATTCCCCCAGAGTTTCCCATCAGCATGATGTTTCCATCAGGAACATTTCTCTGAGGTTTCCTGTCAGCAACCATCTCTGGTGCAGGCCCAGCCTCGAGTTAAGGCACTCCCAGGCCCACATCCTTTTTGCTGGAAAGGGCAGTGTGAGTGGGATGGCTAGCTCCTGCCCATCCATTCTAGTCTCTCTCTGTTGTAGCTGCTGTAAAGCCATAGCTAAACCTCATGCTCCCCGTGGGTGCAGGGAGGAGACATGGTGAGGGGAAGCTGGTGCTGGTGGCTCTCATGCAGCTGAGCTTCCCCAGATGTGGTCACACAAGCCTGCAAGCCAACCTGAAGCACAGGCAGTGGAGTCCCAGCGGACAGCAGGGAGATCAAAATCTATGAAGGTACATCAGGAGTTGCTCAACAAGAAAGGTGGCATTATGGAGCCACATGCCAAGACAGTCCTCTCCTTGCAGCCCTCTTTTGAGGAGGTGAGCCATAACCAGGCTCTTTTGGTGCAGTCATATTACTGAGGCTGAGCAGATAGTGTGGAACTGGGCTGGGACCATGCAGCATCTGTGTGCACCTCTCACCCTTAATGGACCACTGTATATTTTTAGAAGTCCTTTAATTTTTGCCTAATGCACTCTGATTTTATCAGTCATGACCTGATAACCTTCTGCTTCTCTCTCACCTCCATTAACTCGTCTGATGATTTATTGGCTAAACCATGCAAGCTGGCAGCAAGCTTCAAAACCTTCAACTAGGAAGCACTTTGAGGTGGGGGATGATTTTGCTACATCTGTACCATCACATCCAACTGATCATCTGTCTGCTCCCCTTTTCCCTTGCTCATTCTGCATGCCCTTCTGCAGGACACAGCTTGCTGCAGCACCCTGGAAGTTGCTGAAATCTGTCAAAGTGAGATGAACAGGGACTGTAAGATTGGAGTGAGAGAGTGCCTGGTGCCTTGGGGCTGAGTTGAAGGGGCTGAATGTGGGCTATGGAGTTGGTGAGGAGTTGCTGCAAGGATGTGGCACAGACAAAGCTGCATCCCCTAGTGCGTTTCCCCTGGGTAATGCTGGTTTCTCCCGTGGACTTGGTCACTTGATAATTCAGCTCCTTGCTGCATGGATGTTCTGCACTGGCCAAAGCAACTGAGGTTTTGCATTGAGAGATTAAGGTGACAGCATCTCTATGATGGCACAAATAATGCTCTTAAACACCTACAGTGCCTCACTTTCTCTTCTGCTGTACTTAGGGAAAGGCTTCCTCATTTATCACCTTTGCCCTACAGAACTAAATAGGCCAAAATTAACGATTGCAAGTATGACAGGGGACGATGCTGCACAACCTGTGGGGTTGATGTCTTATTTTGCAGTGCTCTACAAATGCCTTCCTCTGTGTTTTTCTTTTTCCTTTGTGCCTATCAGTCCCTTAATGAGTAGGGTGGGCTTGCTGTGGCAATGTCACCAGAGCTGAGCATTAGGCTGAGAAACTGGAGATGGTGCTGAGGACTAGGGGCTCTGTGCCATTTGTGGTGAAGTCCAGGCTATGGTTACTGGCTAAGCACACTGGCATTCCTCTTCACTCCTGCTTCACTCCTCCTTCTATCCTGGCTGATAACCTGGCTGGAGAGCAGGGCTATTTAAATCCTTTCTGCAGGTAATGGCTGTCAGAGACAATATGCTGTGACCCAGATCACCCCTGTTGAGAAACCCCATGGAAGCTTTTCCAGCCTCCAAAAGACAGAAGCAGAATGATGTAGTATTGTCCAATGCCCTCAAAGTTTAAATGCATTGTGAGAGGGTGTGATAGAAAGAAAGATAAAAGAAACCCAGAGCTCATATACATAGAGGTCAGTACACAGTACAGTGGGGTTTGAATCGGCAGCCCTGTGGTTGCTTGGCTCCATCACTCTCCTTTTCAGTATGGCAGCTGGGGTTTCCACAGTTTGCCCAGCTGCAGCCTGGTCCCCTGGCTTTTATACCAAAGGTTAATTACCCTTTAAATGAGAAATCTATTTGGCCCCAACAGCCAGAGCAAGGTTAAGGAGTTGCACAGAGTGATTACATGGGACTGAATCCAGTGCAGGGCCAGCCCGGGAAGAAGGGGTAGCTGCTTTACTTGCTCACTCCTCAGCCCATCCCAGCATCTTGCCTGACAGCTTTCATCACCAAATACACACTTCCTGATAGGCTGTTGGTCCTTAGGAATGGAAATTAATTTTCCTAAACATATAGCTGAGTAACAATTTATTAATTTTCACAGAGTTGGTCTTTGGGACAGGTTGGTGTTAGGAACTCATGTGAATTGGAGTAGTTTAAGTAAAAAAACCAGAGGCAACATTCACTAGGAAAAAATATTGAAAGTTTCATTCCAAATGTACTGAAAAAGATGAAATTTTGTTAGCAAGAAACATTTGAACCTGTCTGATTATCTCTGGTGGGCTGCACTGGCTTTTCCTGGCAGACTCAGCCCTGACTCAGGCAGATGAGGTGCAGCTGCTGCTGCAAGGCTGTACAGCTGCTACGAGTCCTCTGAGCCTCTTTGTAAGCATGACCCCTGCTACCTGCCAGGGCAACTAAGGTGAGAGTAATGAAAGTCACTTTGCTGCTTCCTTTGCTCTCTTTTCCCCAAGGAAAAATTATTCTACACTTGAAAAACTTGAGGGAAATGACTAGAAATGCAGGATTGGTTTTCCTCCATTGTGAAAACTTGTCTGGGGGGGATGGACCATTTTGCAACTGGAAAATTTCCTTCTCTGGGCGCAAGATTCGTCTGTGTGTGTGCCTTTATCTGCTGTGTGGCTTTCAAAAGGTGCTGTCTGTGCAAACTGCAAGGGGCACTCAAAAGGATTTTAGAGGTGCCAGCTGAGCAATCAGCTTGAGTTTGGATGGAGGGGCAGCAGCATGCACCAGGAGCTGGAGGTTCTCTGTAGGTGACATCCCCTGGTCTGAGGCAGAGACAGCACCCTTCTCTTTTGGCCAACTGGATGGGAGACCCTGGGATTGTCTCCCTTTTCTTGCTCAGGGAAAACTTCACATGTTTTGGGCTTGGTACGTTTCAGCAGCAGAGATGTGGACTGGGAGTTCCTAGAGACTGTCCTGAGACAGGGGAAAACAACTGCCCAGACATAAAGAGCAAGGTAATAATGGTCCAGGGGCTGCTGCTTACTGGATTTGGATGGTAGATCAAGAAAGGCACTTTTCCAATACCTGAGAAAGTCAATATCCACTGAGGAAGCAGAAGGCAGGAGCTGGCATGCCTGGGAGACTTGCTTCAAAACACATGCCTCAGAGTTTTGAACACTTTAGTGTGGCACCACCAGCCCAGCTCAGTGACTTCCATCATCCTCCAGGCTCTTGCCCAGTGCTTTGCTAGCAAGATCCAGAGCCATCTTCTTGGGGCTTTTGCTTTTTCCTCTGCAGTGAGGTTATCACTGGAAGTGTCAGTATTGTGGCAGAAGAATGGCACTGACACTTCACATGGGGAATGAAAATGGAGCAGGACAATAAAAAATAAGAGACGACTGCAGAGAAAGAAAAAACCCTGAAGTTTTTCTATAATATTTGTATGCATCTTAATAACACCCTTGGGTTGCCTCTGAAATAGCATCCTGGCTTAAGTGACCATATAAAATCCACGTGCTAACCAGGTAAACAAAGCTGACTTCAACATTGTCTTTATGTTGATGGGAAAACAAAACGCTGTACAGGCAGTACCGAATTGAAAGGACTCATTCATGGTTGGATCACACACCACAAAGTTAATCATGTATATTAAGGCTTTAGGTAACAGTGACTTCAAACAACTCTAGATCTGACCTTTCAAATTAAAGCATGGAAAAGACCATTTAACAGCCAGGTCTTTACATGATGAGCACAAGTCTTCTGTGACTTACTGTGTGATGTTTATTTATATGGCTTATATGATACCACTGCACCATGATTTTTTTTTAGGTATTACATAAAAATAAAGTAGTAATTAAAATTCAGTGTGGATTTGGGTAAGTCACATGGTAGAGGACAGTGTCACTTCTGTCACTAACATGCCTGAGCTATTTATGCACAAGTAGGGATGCTAACCCTGCAGCATGGCCGTCTTAGCCCCAGGGGTTATAACCTGTGTGCCCAGGAGGCTTTCCTGGATTCCTCCATCCTCCTCCCCTTGCCCAGCTGGTGGCTCCAGCAGGGTCTGCCTGAGGTATCTGCTGCTTCACTGCCTCTGCATGGGGACCTGTAGATCAACTGGAGTTCCATCCTGTGTGAGTGACAGCAGATATCTGCTCTGTGCCTCAGTATCTGCCCTGGTCCTGGGACTGAACAGCAGTAGGACCCTTTTAGTTTGTTGTACTTTGTGGTAGTTCAGTGCAGAGGTTGGATCGTGGTGCTGTGTGTCTTCAGGAGTTATTTCTCCAATAATAGCAGCACAATTTCCCATACCCCAGCAGCACTGCTGAAATTTCTGTAATACTTCTAATGCTGCATCACAACCAGGTTTAGACTTGAACAAAGCAGATCTGTCCAAGGTGAATGATTCATTGACACCAGCACTTTGCCTGTTTTCATGTTATTGCTTTCCATGACATTTGTAACTAAAAATATCGGGAGCACTGCCAGTGACATGTGTAAGCGATAAAGGAGAGCTCCCCTGTCCTTGCCACTCCACTCTCTGTCCAGCAGTAAGGCACAGCTTCTAGACACGAAGCACTCGCCTGAGGTACCAAAATGGCCAAAGGTAGTCCTGGGGCAGCTGAATTTCAGATGGAGTTTGAGACAAGTAGCTCCAGAGTAGAACTGTGAAGGCAACTAGGCAACTAAGAGAAAAGTAGGGGAGAGAGCTGACTGTTCTTAGTGGCTATAAAGCAGTAACAGTAAACAGAAATTTAAATTAGACTGCTCCCCAAGATCACTACACAATGATTGCTCAAGGAGCCACGTAACTTACAGAAACCTGATTTTTCACTTTTATGTCTACAAAAATGCCTGTTGATGCCTCTTCTCTCTATTCTTATCTTGCAGGAGAACAGGCTATTTTATCAGTTACGTCTTATGTCAGATTAAGATGCTAATACCACTTGAGGTGTTTGTCTTTATGCATTTATTACACAACGTTATTTTAGGGAAGACCACAAAGCCTTTAGGATATGATGTACTGCAGCAGCAAAAAGTGCTCATCCCTTCCTTGACTCACTTGAGTTTAAAGTACCATCTTCTCTTAAAACAACCCTGCGGACAGTTGGGTATAATTCAGCCCACAGCTTGTACCACCTTAATTCACAAAGATCAATTTACAGAGTGGAAACCTACAGCTAACCTATTTCAAGTGGTGGCTTCCTGAGGTAGGGGGTGACAAATACAAGTGGCCTGAAACAAATCAAGGGATAATGCTGTGCTGCAGAACAATGTCAGATGCCTTCTGTCTGCGGGAACCTAATGCAGCTAATAAGCAGCTAACACAACTGCCTGATTTGGCAGGAATTATTACCTGCTGAATAACTTAATAGATTTCTAGTCCCTATGTGTTTAATTTTCACTTGTCCCCAAAGAAAAGCTGTATAATGTTTGCCACAGTTGTTTGTAGAATTGTGATGCACCACAGGTGTACTTTGAACTTCATAAAGCACTCTAGATTACGTCCCATTACACCTCTTGTGGGGCTGTAATTACTGTGAGCTCTTCTGGGGCAGTGGCTGCTGCTTGAGATGTGATTTCCAAAGCAGGACTTTAACCTGCCTGGCCTCTCTTTGTCCCTGCAGTATTGGCGTTGATTAGCTGTAATGCATGGGCATTGTTAAATCAGCCCATATAACTCCTGGGCAGCTTGGAAATATGTTTAGTGTTTTCATTCAGAGGTTTTTGTGAGGGCTATGCTTTTAAATAAAGCAGGATCTTGAAAAATGGCCATGGAGAGATTGTAGGGCTTTTTCAATAGCTTTTAAAAATAGTATATTTAATTAAACAACATGGTCACAGGTTTAATCATGTAGGTAGCCTACCTTCTAGGAGGATAATTCAGCATTTCAGATTCTAGTTCAAGAGGAAGAAATAAATTCTGGCCATTGACAGAAATAATAAATTAGATTCTGACAAGATGCTGCATACACCCATCCCTGGTGGAGAATGATATGATGTGGGTGTGAAATGAAGAGAAGGACCCAGTCATTGAACAATCTCAATGAAGATTATTGCAGCAGCCAAATATTTGATTAAAAGGGTGTATAAAAATAGACATGGAGGAAAATAAGCCTGCAGGATGTGGTGCCTGGGAACGCCATAACCCCGGAACCACAGCGTGCATAGCCGGTGAAAGGTCTCTGAATCGCCCACCTAAGGGAGCAGTGAAAATTAATGGCAGAGCAGAAAAGCTCTCTAAAGGTCAACCAGAATCACATGTGGAGGCTTGCTTTTGAAAGTAGTCACTTAGCACAGGACTGCCTGTTGCAATTGTTTTCCAGCAAAAGGATTTTGATTACAGTAACACTTGGTGCATCTGATAGTGCTTTTTTTCCTGAGGAGTTCAAGGAACTCTCCACCTCACAAACCATCCCCAGTCACTGCCTGCTCAAGGTTGTTGTGTTGCCGCTGTTACTGGTGGTTAAATGAAGCTGTGTTGGGACTGATTGACCTGTGTAGCTTTGCACGTTGTGAAGGAGGTTATGGGTGAAGGGCATGAAGTGGGGGAGATTTGTCTGCTCCAATGTCACCCTCTGCAGTGGGGCTGGGACAGCGGCTTGTTGCACACCAGCTCCCTTTGCAGCAAAGGGAGAGAAATAGGGCATAACTCATCAGAGTCTAAAGAAGTCCTCTTACACAAAACAACTGCAAGGGAGGACAAGGGCCTTGGTTTGTGTGGGTCCCTTGGTTATAGCTTGCTGAGGGCTCGTGGTGGGATATACGTATCCTACATCTTGCACACAGCTGTTCTGGCCAGGCTGTGATCCTGTGACCCCAGGCTGCTTCAGGGTACCACCAGGTGCAGCCCAAACTATGCTTGTGCGAAATGGATTCTGCTGTGATTGCTTGTGAAATGTCTCCTTAAAATTACGCCAGGAGTCCTGAAAAACACTGCCTTGGATATATTAAAACAAAAAAGGGCAAAAAACTTTGTTGCTCTAACAGCAAAAATGAGGAAAATCAAGCAGCTGTAAAGGCTGTTTTAAAGCTCCATTTTCATTACTGCTGCTACTAGCATTGCTACAGCTATCTTAAAAAGAAATGGCCAAGTCCAATGGTTTCTCCAAGTAGGAAATGGAATGAAAATCCAACAGCTATTTAACAGTGAGGACAATCACTATTTCCTGGGAAGAAAATCATGTTTCTATGCTATAGGCAAAACCTGGAAATTATCTAAAAAGCTATAATTTTTGCAAGGATTTTTCATGCTGAAGCTTTGCCAAAAATGTGGAAAAGGCCTAATGGAATCTGCCAGAGCAGCACTGCCTTGGGAGGGTGGAGGTAATCTCTGCAGCAGCAGGAGCAGTGAAGAGGTAGCTGGGCTGTGGGCATGCCTGGGTGGCAGCACCCATGAGGAGACAGAATCACAGAATATGTCTGGTTGGAAGAGACCTTGAAGATGATCCAGTCCAACCTTTGACCCAGCACTGAGGGATCAACACTAAACCATGTCCCTAAGCACCAGGTCCACACACTGCTTCAACACCCAAGTGTGAGGCAGCTCACACTGGTCCAAAATGAATGCATGATGTCCCATTCTACCTCTTGGAAGCTGCAAATCTTTACACACAAGTTGATCTGCCTGTCAGGGAGGTTTTCCTGCTCTTTCAGGTGGCCACTTTACATTCCCTCCACACATTGAAACCTGCTGGCATTTCTTTGGATACTCTGATTTCACAAAATCCTCAGGAGTGTAGCTGTCATGTCTCCTACATAGCCCTCCAAGGCTGTTCCTGCTGCTCCTCAGCAGTCCTTGACATTCTGCTCCCTGACCCTGCCAGAGCATCCATCCAGAGCTGGTACCACCTGCCTGTATTCCTAGTGGGGCATCAAAGCCTATGGCTATTCCAGAGAATAGCCCCAAGTCATGGTCATGTTTTGGTGACATCTACCAGTTTCTGCTTACACTATTGTTCATTCTTGTCTTGGACAGCTTGTCTGCTATGCTTTACAAGCTTCACCTGCTTTCTGAATAAGAGTCCCACATTTTGGATTATATTTTCTATAGACACAAGGCAGCCTTTCCCCTCTCTCATTTAGCTGATATCTGTCTAACGTCATAATCCTCTCCAGAATTCTCAGCATCTGAATTGGTCTCTTCTACAAATGTTACGAATCTGCTACTAACTCCCCAAGACACATGGCAAGGGAACATCTTAAATAATGCTGGTCCTAAATGGTCCATTTGGTGCCCCACTAACACTTGAGCCAGTATTACTGCCTTACATAAGAGGCAATGAAACAACCCAGGGTTGCCCTGCTCTCTGTGGTAACTTGGCAGGCACTGGAGGTGGGATGAGAGCAGCAAATCTTTCCTTTTGGGTATGGGGATCGGATGCTTATCCTGCTGGTCCTTTTTCTTTTCTTAAACAAGTAACTGAGGTCTAAAACTCACACTCTGCTCAGACACCTGGAGCAGGGTGCTGAGGATCTGCTGCCCTGGAGTAAACAGACAGCATTTCTTCAGGAAACCTGGGGTGCAGCATGCTGCCATGCAGCTCTGGCCCCTATGCCAGCTGAGACTCCCACTGCCAGAAGGAAATGCCAGCTTTTACTTGCATCATTAACCTCTAGATCTTTGTTCCTTGCTTTTCTCTGACTGCTTCTAAGGACGCTTTTCTTTATCCCAGGTGAAAAAATGGGAGCTCCTGAAGTCCCTTTAATTCCTTTGGAGGAAAATGCCAAATCTGTCCTGCCAGATGGACATGAACAAGAGATTATAGCATTAAGTGAGGTTAAGAGATGGGATATCCGAGACTCATGGGGTGTGGGCTGCTCTTTCCTGCATCTGTTAGTTGACAGCATTTCATATGTAGTTGAGCTAGAGGAAAAACCTTGAGTCTAAATGCTAAGAATAATAAAAGAATAATTCAACAAGGAATATGATAGGAGCATGAGGAAAATGTAAAGCCTTTTTGCTAGATGGTCTGCAGAGCCTCAGTGTACCCTGGAGAATTTCATAAATCTAATGAAGCTTTCATACCTTCGGGACAGGGCTTAAGCTGTTGGGCTTCCTATCCATCTTGGGATCAATAGTGCAGTTAAGTAAAAATCACCTGCAAATAAAGAACACAGAGCTGGGAGTGCAGCTCATCTCTCACAGAGGAAACAGAATAATAATCAAAAAAGCTCAAGCCAGTGATGTTCAAACTCACAGCTTCATCTGTGGTGGTGCTTTTACTGGGATGACCCAACAGTAAATCAGGAAAATGATTGTGGGGGTGTAGGTAATTTCACATGTGGTAGGGCCCTTAACTGACATGTGAAAAAAAAAGGAGTGTGAAGATGTGTAGGAAGCACAAAGGCAGTTGGCAAACTTCCTCCTTCTCCCCTCTCACCTGCCATTCACTGCATCCTGCTGATCTTGCAGTCCTTCCTGTGCAATTAGTTGTGGGTCTGCCTTAGATAGTGGCTCCTAAAATTGCTTAAATGGAGAGCAGACCTTGCTCTCTCATTCTGGGGAAATGGGGATTCATTGCTCTCTGCCGCTGTGGCCTTGCCCACCTGGTGACTGCCTGCTCTGGGAAGCCTGGGGCTTAGATCAGGTTTAAGGATGGAGTTTGGCTCACATGTTCTGTTCACCCAGTCACAGGCATCCTTGTAAAAAGCACTTAGCTTGCTAAGGTGTTTGCACGGTGGACTTTACCAGCCCTTGGCTTTCAGCTCAGTTGCTGTGCGCTCATCTGCTTGGGCAGACGAGGCAGCTACAGTTCCCTCCCAGAGGGAGATGTCATGAAAGTACGGACCATAGAAACCCTCTGAGTTGGAACATGGCAGTGGAGAGATTGCTGGTGGGAGCAAGTTTCCTTCCACATGCCCATCTCCCTTTTGGTGCCTCAACTTTGGTGTCTGTATCTTCGAGGCACTTGGCATTCAGTTTTTATTATGAGGTAGGACCCATTCTTCCTTTCCAGCCTAAACAGAAAACCAACTCAGATTAATTACCTAATGACTGAGGTACCTCACAGCATAAATAATCTTATTTCCTTTGACTGTGGAATTGCTTTTCTTCCTTTCATGCTGTGCAGTGTGGCCCTGACAGTGGGTAAGTGCTAACATAATGGAGTTGGCAGAGTCCTGCCTTAGGAAAGCAAATCAAATTTTTGCTTTTGCCTTTGCAGGGGTGGAAGAGCTATAAACTTATTCATCTCTGAGAGGTCACTGCATAACAATGCTCTGCCTTCTGCTGAAAAGAAAAAGTAAAACAGAAGTTATGTTCTAGAGAGTGAAAAGTGAGGGAGCTGACAGTAGTGGTTAAATACATTATGCATCCCTGGGTGATCTAGTTGACATGAACTTGTGTGATGCCCAGAAGTGAAATCAAACCATCTTGGTAAGGGAGAGATCAGAAAAGAAAAGGAACAGGAAAGTAGAGGACAGGAGTGCTCAGCTACAATGAACAGGGACAGACATCAGTGAGTGTGCAGGGTCTTCCCTCCAGGCCATTTGTTTTTCCCTCTGGACTGGCAACCCTGCTGAAAAGGGATATTAAGCTTTAGCCTTGTTGATATTAGGGAATGGAGAGGGAGGGCTGGTTGTCAGCCCACTTGCATAGGCTTTTGGGAAGCAGATATGCTGCACGAATCATGGTCTTGTGTCTCTGGACCAGAGGTGAGAGCTAGCAGGGCTGGGGAGGGTGCAAGCAGCTTGAAAAGGAGGCAGAGGTGTGAGAGAAGACCTTGGAGGTCTCCATGCCTCTACATGCATTACACCCCAAAAGAAATTAATATCTTCATAGTTTCTGCCTGAGTAATAATCTTGTGTTGCTGTAATCATCTTTCAGGTCCTGAATCTCTATGACAAAGGATTGGATAGATAAAAATTTGGCCTTTTTGTGGCTTCTTTTCTCTTTGCACACTACAAAACCTATCCTATGTGAATAATGTCTACTGGAAACTGGAGCAAAGGATGGGAAATTAAATGTATTGTTGATACAAGATCAAATTTCATGGACCATCAGTGTCCCTTGGTGCGTAGGGCTGCATGTCTAAGGCTGTCAGTGCAGTGGGTGTTCACAGAAGGAGACGAGGCTTAGCCATCACTCCTTCTGCCATGCTGGGGCTGTCTGCAGACAGGTTTTATCTTAAGAAACACAAATGTAAAGATAACTTTTCCCCCATACTTTTTTTCTTTCTTTCTTTTTTTTTCTTCTTTTGCTTTGGTTTTCTGCCTGGCACCAAAGCTAGGACATCTACAGCTTGTCACAACACACAGGGGGAGTGTGTAGGAGAATAATGACCGAAAAGCACAAGATCTGCTGGTAACTGCTTAATAACAGAGTGGTTTAAAATGCATCTCTGACACTTCCATTTTTTACTTGTAGAATGTGGAGTGCAGGCAAACTGAGTGTATTTGGGATTGCGTGCTGAGCCCTGGGGCATTCACAGATACCAGCTATAAATCTGGAATAAGGCAACACAATGACTGTGATATTGGCACTGGTGTAATAAACACAGTATGTTTGCTCTTTTCATTCTTTTCCTCAGTCAAGGTACTCCAGACCTCTTCTACCCAGTCCAGGAGAGGCACCATCCGAAGACATCAGGGCTTTCAAACTGGCTGGTCAGCCCTAAACTGCTTGATTCCTCTTAAAACCCATGGAAGTTAGGGCTCAGGTTCTCAAAGATATGAAGTCATCTAACCCATGTTAATAGCAGGTGGTGACAGCAAGAATTACTAGGTGAATTGACACCAAAGCCTTGCCAGCAAAATAAATTAAAATGCTGAGAAATAAAAAACACTGGGGAAAGCAGAAGGTGAAAACTAATCAGTAGAATGATCACAGAATCACAGAATGTTAGGGGTTGGAAGCTACCTCTGGAGATCATTGAGTCCAACCCCACCTTGCCAAAGCAGGTTCACCCAGGGCAGGTCACACAGGAATGCATCCAGATGGGGCTTGAAAGTCTCCAAAGGAGGAGACTCCACAGCCCTTCTGGGCAGCCTGCTCCAGAGCTTCAGCACCCTCACAGCACAGAAGTTTTCCTTCATGCTGAAGTGGAACAGGACTATGATGGAGTGATGGAGACACTGTTGGTCTTCTCTTTCACCTCTGCCCTCCTGGCAGACTCTCCTACCCCCATATTCCCAGTTTCAAGACCCTAATTTAGTCCCATAGCCCAACAGACTCAAAAGCAGTGGAAATATGATAACATAGTAAAGGATAATGTAAAACAATAGGACTACAAGGCAACTGTCCGGAGATAGAAAATAAATGGTATGAAATGGAGTGAGAAGGTAGTATGAGAGGAGATGTGTAGGACCATGTAAGGCATGATGAAGCCCTGCCTAGCAAACTAAAAGAGACAATAGCATGTAGGCTGGTATAGACATGATAAAGAAGAATGATAGGGAAAGATTAAAAGTAAGGTTTTGCTGTGCTGCAGTGAAGATGAAGACAGATGTTGTAGCTGACAGAATGAGACAGAAAAAACCTATATTATGCAGAATGGCATGGAGAGCAGTATATTGCTCTACCCTCTCCCAGTGATGAAACAGACTCAGACTTCACACCTGGTCACTTTTTTCAATATGGAAAAGTTGTCTCTGACTTCCCTTTCTACAGCCAGCTGAAACAGCATCCAGAAAACCCCAAGAAGTAGCTGTAACATCTGATACCACTGGGCATGGCATGGGCTGACTCAGGTGAAGGTGGAAGCAATAGGTAGTGTGTGACACTCTTAATAATTCCTCATCTGCCTCCATGGTTTTTAAAGAAGTGTTTCCTTTGGGTTTTCCCACTTACTTGGACAGGAGATTTGGAAGGCAACAAGCAAAGAAGCATTGCTCAAGGAAGACCTCAGCTGGGGCTACATGTCTTGAAGAAATCCTATTTTCTCTATTATCTGCCTCCCTGCCAGCTCTACACTAACCAAGAGACAGCTAGTGAAGGCTTTCAGTTTTTAGTCATTCAAGACATCTCCTCTGCAGATATCTCTTCAGCCTTAGAGAAGAAGTGAGGTGGTCCCTGTTATAGAGAAGCTGCATGTATTTTATGGCAACAGGGAACAGCTGACAGGACATCTATGTCATGTGTTTACACTGAGCAAATGGATATCAGAAAATTTAACAGTGATATTCATTTGGAGTTTAAGTAACTAGGGGAAACCCTTACAATTCAAGAGGTAGTTTTTCTTTAATGTAAAAATTAATCCAGCTAGTAAAAATCTTCAAGAGATAGAATAGGAATCTATTTAAATAATGTGTCAGAAAAATTAATAGCAGTAAGCTGTGTATCATGTTGTAGTGATGCAATGACATATGAGAGAAAAGGAGGGTTGTGTCTCTGAAGAGATCATTGCTCATGACTTCACAGGGTGGCTTGGATCATCAGAGAATGCCTTGAAAAAACAAGTGCTCAGAAATGTCACTTTGCAGCCAGGCCTATTCCTGAGAGCCTAAAAGAAATGACATGCAGGCAGCAACCAGACCAGGCTTAAATTGGTCCAACTGAAAGATCTTCCCTGGAAATACTGACAGGAAAGATGGTCCCTTGGACCTGTAATTTATATCCCAGTCTGCCTCCTCCAAAGTTTTTAAGGTGCAAAATATGCATTTTTGAGAAGTGCACTCCCAAGTTACAATCCAATGGGACAGCAGATGTCTACAAGGTGGCTGTTCAGTTGAGCTGCTTCAACACAGGTATCTGGTGTCATTTGAGATGCTCCGTGCAGCAACCTGCTCCACCTGCAGCTAGGTGGGTGTCTGTGGGTCCTGTGCCACATCTGACTTGAGGATATTTCAGATGCCCTTGAGTCACACCTCAGATGGGACTAGCCTTTCATATAATTGCTGCACAGAGTAGCCTTCTAACATGACAAGATGCCAGTGCATCATATGCTAGATCTGTTTGTAGTGAAACAAGAGTGGTGAATTACTGTCAGAACTGAAGGAAGTAGGTTCAAGCCTCTCTGTACCACTTTCCTAGGATGCTCTCTGTTTGACATTGCTCTGGCTGTCCCCAGCACTGGGTGTTGAGCCTTTGGGCTTGGCCCTGCTCCATTACAAAACCATCCTGCTGTTAGCTAGGGAAGAGTTAAACGTGCTTCTGCCCCTCACCTCAAAGAAGAAAATGGAGCAGAAGCACTGTTTGAAATGGAAACAGCACACAGGGTTGCTGTCTTGCTTGATGTAAGCTGTGCATTATTAAAGGCCCAAGTCGTGTTTATCCCAGGGCTCTTTGCTGAAGCTGCAGCATGGTTAGAGATGGGAATGAGGGCACAAGAATCCCTTCCCTGAGGCAGCCCCAGGGCTGTGCGTCATCTCCTCAGTCAGCCTGTGTCCCAGAACTGACAGAATGTTGAATTTCTCTAGTGTTCTCCAGGCAAGCCTTGAAAAGCCTTTATTTGAGACTCACAAACACACCAGGGGGTGTGAGGAAACCCTCTTCATTTTTTCCCAGCATTCGGTGACAGATGTGTCCAAGGAGCAAGGAAGACAGCAGTGTTGAAACACAAGGGCAAGTATTATTGCTGATGCCTACTCACTGGGCCACCTTCACCAGTTTTCAACATTGCTTTATGCTCAGAATGCTTAGAGAAGCACTTTAGGTGTGAAGACGTTGATGTCTGTGTAACTGCCACCCTGGGGCCTCTCCTCTACTGTGCTCTGGCCTTTGTGAACGGGTCTGGGAAGTGTAGCTGAGGAGAGAAGGGGAAGGTATTTACCCTTTCAGGCATGGGTTCTTGCCTATGACTCCAAGTTAGACAGTGCTCCAGGGCTCTGGGGCTGGTTGTTGGGGACATATTTTGGAGCCAGAACTCTCCAGGTGAAAATTCAGGGCTCCTAATTTGGTTTCAGCTTGGAAGTTCTTACCTGCATAAAACCTACAAGAAGATCAAGCACAAATGATGAAACAGAATCAAGAATTTGTGCCCTACAGCCCATCCAAAATGGTCCATCTGAGTCAATGATAATATAGGGCTCAAGGGCAGCAAAATGCCACATTAAATGAGGAAGCATGAGCTGTGCCTGGTCTGAGCCCATTGGAAATACCAGATAGTATGATTTTGTCCATCCTTCCCTCCTGCAGACAAAACTGAATCAATATTTTCCTCTGTGACTCACACTGAAAACATGGACATAGACAGTTCCTGCAGCCCAGCTGCTCCTTGTAAACTTTCCAAACCAGGGTAACTTGTTTTTCAGTCCAATGTTTTCTGCTTATTTCTGTTTCTCTGAATCTCAGCATGCTGTGTAAAAGGAATCAGTCTATTAATCTGTTACTGAGATCTACAAAGTGAATTAAATGTGCTGTGTACTGATTGGTGATCTTGCTGAAGGAAAAAGCAGAAAAACAGAGAGAAGATAAGAATGATCGGGCTTGATATCGTAAACAATTAACATTTTGAGGCCCTTTAAAATGGAAGAGAGCATCTGTTAATAGAAGAAAATGAGAAAATCAAACCCCCTGCAAACAATTATGCAAACCAGCAGCAAGGGCTCAGATCTGTCATATGTTACTTTGAGTTTTCTAGTAACTTTTAAAATCCTCAGTGTGGAGCCACAAATGGGTTTATTTGCATCTAAAGCAGTTTCCCAATTGTAGAAGGTGACCAACATGCACAGAAGTAGTAGAATAAATAGGAGAATGCATGCAGTGAGAGGCAATGCTCTGGCCACAGTCAGAAAAGAAAAAGGAGAAACTCCAAGTTTATCATTAGAATCACAGAATCACAGAATGGTCTGGGTTGGAGGGGACCTTCTAGTCATCTAGTCCAATCCTCTCTGGAGTAAGAAGTGACATCCTCAACCAGAGGTAGTGGTTGGCAGAATTGATGGAAAATGGAATTTTTCAAGCCAAATGCAAATTAGATTCTCAGGGGAAATTTGAATGGTATTTTAAAAAGCCCCCACAAATTAAAATGAAGTGGAAATACCTGCCCAAACACATCAAAGTACAGATCTGACCACTGCCTCCAAAAGGAAATCCCACCAAATTGGTGTCTCTGCAATGTGGCTGCACCTTTACAGACCTGTTTTTTCCTTGCTACAACCATCTTTCCACATCCCAGGGAGCTCCCTGAGTTTTGGCCTGATTAGCTGCAAACAAATGAGCTGCCCCTAAACACAGCAGTGGGGCACTGGTACGCTCCCCAGGCTTTCTGCCAGGGCTTCACTTAATGCCACTTTTTGCTTTTCTGCTCCTCAAGATGTGCAGTTCTTGTAACTGCTGCTCTTCTGGCAGTGAAGAGAGATAATTTTGCTATCTGCACAATGAAAAATTTCTTCTAAACTTGAGAAGGCAGAATTGGATTGGCTGCACCTCTCAAGTTAACAGGATGACCTACAGGTGGAGTAATTTGAGTTAAAAAACAATTACAGGAAGTACTAGACAGAAGAGTCCTTGTCCAGGAAAAAGAATAAAACCAGAAAGAACTTTCCAAAATGGTAAAGAAAATACATTTAATTGATATCAGAAAGATTAAAACTCTTCAGACTCTTATTGCAGTGTGATAGGGAAAAGGAAAATATATTCTCTGTCAGCACACACAATTCTAACCATAGACATCAAGTTCTGGAGCTGACTTTCAGCACTCCCTCATGCTGCTTTACACCCTCAGCACTCCAAGGCAGGTGTGTTTCATCAAGCATTAAAGCTGCTTCTTGTGATTGCTTTGACTCCATTAGCAAATCAAACAGTAAAATTATTACAGCTGCGTGGTTGGAGCAGGAGGGAAAGAGAGAAAGAGAGTTCAAGTGTGTTAGTACTGTATGGCACTTCAAACCATCTGCTCTACAACTGTCTGCTGCTCTGAGGGCTGAGCTGGCTGTATGGTGCATCCTTCAGTGCTGTATCAGTGCTCTCATCACACAGTGAGAGTGAAGAGCCCCCTGCCACATTGTGATCACACCAGCCCAGAAAGCTTGGCGTTTGATAAGAGTTTTGGTAAGAGCTTCTCTGATATTAAGAATAGAATAGAATTAACAGGTTGGAGAAAACCTTCAAGATCATCAAGTCCAACCTATCACCCAACACCAACTAATCAATTAAACCATGGCACTAAGTGCCCCATCAAGTCTCTTCCTGAACACCTCCAGTGATGGTGACTTGACCACCTCCCTGGGCAGCACATTCCAATGGCCAATCACTCTATCCATGAAGAATTTCTTGCGAACATCCAGCCTAAACCTTCCCTGGTGCAGCTTGAGACTGTATCCTCTTGTTCTGATGCTGGTTGCCTGGGAGAGGAGACCAGCCCCCACCTGGCTACAACCTTCCTTCGGGTAGAGAGCAAGAAGGTCTCCCCTGAGCCTCCTCTTCTCCAGGCTAAGCAATCCCAGCTCCCTCAGCCTCTCCTCATAGGGCTTGTGCTCCAAACCCCTCCCCAGCTTTGTTGCCCTTCTCTGGACACCTTTCAGCAACTCAGCATCTTTCCTAAATGGAGGGGCCCAGAACTGGACACAGGACTCAAGGTGTGGCCTAACCAGTGCTGAGTACAGGGGCAGAATGATTTCCCTGCTCCTGCTGGCCACACTGTTCCTGATCCACGCCAGGATGCCACTGGCCTTCTTGGCCACCTGGGCACACTGCTGGCTCGTGTTCAGCCTACTATCAACCAGTACCCCCAGGTATCTCCAAAAAACTAATTCCTAAAGTATGAACTTCCTCCTTCCCAGAAGACCAGTTGAGGCTTTTATGTTATCTTTAGTTGTAAAACCCTAAATACTGTCAGGCTTTGCTAGTGTTGACCCCTGTGCTCCTCAAAGGATGGTGTGCGTGACCAGAGGCCAGCACTGCTGCTCATTTTCACACTTGCAGGTACCTGCCTCCCTGACAGCCACCTTCTGTGTACATACAGTCCTCTGTCTGCCAAATTATAAGCTATGACAGGCTCTTGAGTAATGGCTGACCTAACTTAAGACAACACAAAAAACAAGTTGCTGTAAAGAGCTTCCTACAGAGTCTGTTTTCCAGACGATTTTGTGATAGAAAGATGCTGTCCTGTTATTTCTTTGAGGAAGCCCAGCAGGCTCAGCTTGGCACTCCCATTTACAGGAGCTGCCTTTTGCTGAGAATGGCAATAGTGTCTTTCTGGCACTTGTTTTATTTTTATTATTTATTTTGTCTCTGGTTTCTAATTCTGCAGCTGCAGATCCTGTAAAATGTAGAAGCTAAATCACATTACTCACTCGTGACTGAAGGAATGAAAAAAAGGGGAATCCTGGGAAGGATTTCACAAGGCATATTCTGAAAAGATGAACAGGTCTTTCACTGTAACCCCATTTTCCTTAATTTAGATAGAATAGAATAGAATAAACCAGGTTGGAAGAGACCTTCAAGATCATTGTGTCCAACCTATCATCCAACACCACCTAATCAACTAAACCATGCAACAAAGCACCCTATCAAGTCTCCTCCTGAACACTTCCAGTGATGGTGACTCCACCACCTCCTCAGGCAGCCCATTCCAATGGGCAATCACTCTCTCTGTATAGAACTTCTTCCTAACCTCCAGCCTAAACCTCCCCCTGGTGCAGCTTGAGACTGTGTCCTCTTGTTCTGGTGCTGGTTTCCTGGGAGAAGAGACCAACCTCTGCCTGTCTACAACCTCCCTTCAGGTAGTTGTAGAGAGCAATAAGGTCACCCCTGAGTCTCCTCTTCTCCAGGCTAAGCAACCCCAGCTCCCTCAGCCTCTCCTCATAGGGCTTGTGTTCCAAACCCCTCACCAACTTTGTTGCCCTTCTCTGAACACACTCCAGCAAGTCAACATCCTTCCTAAACTGAGGGGCCCAGAACTGGACACAGTAATTGAGGTGAGGCCTAACCAGTGCTGAGTACAGGGGCAGAATGACCTCCCTGCTCCTGCTGGCCACACTGTTCCTGATGCAGGCCAGGATGCCATTGGCCCTCCTGGCTGCCTGGGCACACTGCAGGCTCATGTTCAGCCTACCATCAACCAGTACCCTCAGGTCCCCCTCTGCCTGGCTGCTCTCCAGCCACTCTGACCCCAGTCTGTAGCACTGCATGGGGTTGCTGTGGCCAATGTGCAGAACCTGGCACTTGGATGTTTTCAATCTCATGCTGTTGGATTCTGCCCATCTGTCCAGCCTGTCGAGGTCCCTCTGCAAAGCCTCTCTACCCTCCAGCAGATCAACTCCTGCTCCCAGCTTGGTGTCATCCGCAAATTCACTGATGATGGACTCAATGCCCTCATCCAGATCATCAATAAAGATGTTAAAGAGCAATTCCCCCCTGAGACAAACAACACTCAGTTAATTATAAACACAAACCACAGTAGGATTGTGTCTGCAGCCCCAGAGACATCAGGGCATAGGGTCCACACTTCTTTTACGTAGTTGAAGTCCAGAAGTTCAGGCATGTAGCCATGGCCAACACTGGGTATGCCAAATCTGTGGCTCCAGGTGCAGCAGACAGGATATCATGAAGTAGTGAGGGCAGCAGCAGAGAGAAACTCTTTTGCTACTACCCCTCTGTCATTCCCCAGCCTTCATTTTCTTAGTGTCACTCTTGTTTTACAAATAGCATTTTTAGCTAGGCTAGGAAAATGCATCAGGGAAATATTTCTCATCTTTTTGTCTTGACTGAGCTGGACACACCAACACCACTGGAAGAAGAAGAAAAAACCCAAGAAAACACAAAAAACACAAGTACTGTCATAAAAAAAAATAAAAATGCAGTGGTTTGAAAAAAAAGGATCTCTGTAAAATGTTGAACAGCTGAAGTTCGCCTCAGAGTTACAATTGCTCGTTTCACATCTCCTCGTGGCCTAAAGGGTATTGGCACACAGCAATGGGACTTCTGTCTGCACCAGACACATCAGCAAAAACTTTGTGTTGTGTGCCTTGCTTGTTTATTTATTATGCTGCCAGCACAGAAAATGCCTTGACAAAAGTAATGGGAAGTGAATGTCACTGTATTACACAAACTTAATGGTTCTTGTGAGACAGGAGAGATGGCTGGAGCTGATCCAGAGTGGTGCAGGGGCTGCAGTTTGCCTGGTCCATATGGCTGCACTCTAGAGGGTCAGGCACAACCCCCATGCACTACTTCAGCTTTCTGTCATTGGAGGGACAGGTCATATCTTTGCAGATCAGGCTGGGAAAAAGACAGATGTCATGTGGCATGCAGAGCTGCTACCTGCCCCAGGTGGCTCTGGGATCACTGGAGAAGAGCACCCTTCAGCACTACTGCACTTCATTGAAGTAGATACAGCAACAGAGATGATAAACTTGTGGCTGGTGCAAAGTGAGAACTAACATGAGGAGAGGGAAATCTATGAAAGTCATGCAGATCAGCTGGGAGGTATGGCTTATTTGGGCAAAATGCATTTTAATCTGATTTTAATGAGACTGGCACTTTCAAAAAGATGTTGAAGAATACTGCTGGAGATTTAGGGGTGAAAAAAAAGCTGTAGAGAGGATTGTTTAGGCTCCACCTGAAAGCGGCAGCCTTAAAAAGTTTATATTGTTTAGATTATTAGAAAGGAGATGGAGAGGTAACTTGATTACAGTGAAAATCAACAGGGGAAAAGTAATGGTTACTATAGAGTTAAGTGGCTCAAGGAGGAAAATTATATATAAAAAGAATGAATAGCTGAAAGCTGAAGCCAAATAAATTCAAATGAGAAAGCCAGCACAGTTTCTAGCAGTGAGGATGATTAATCACTGGAACAAATTACCAAGTGAAGCAGCTGATTCACTGTCTCCCAGTGCCTTCAAATTGTAACCAGTTGTCTTAAGCCCAGAGTGGACATCTTTAGTTAAACATAAAGTATTTGACTTAATAATGAGGTAAAAGAGTGGTATTTAATTATTGACAGCATGAGTGGTCAGGCTAGACCTGCAGACTTCTGTAGTCAGATGTGAAGCCACTGACCTTCCTACATCCTGGCACCGAAGTCTGCCACTGTCCAAGCATGCTGTTGACCAGGGATGGCAGGACCAGGATTCACTTCCCATTCCTGCAAGGGGTCCAGGGATGGGGGCTGGCACTGAGACCAGCAGTGCTGGAAGCAGGAACAGAGGCTGACCAACCAACCACCCCTTAAAGTTCAGCTCTGGCAGCCTCTAGCCCTGCCAGGACCCCATGGTGCCTGGTGACATCCCATACTGCCAGACACATCCCCAGGCACAACTCTTGAGAGCTGCCTGGATCAGCTAGCCCAGGACAGGTTTGGAAACAAACCTGGGCTTTACCTCAATGTTATATTGCTTGCCACTTTTCCCTGGGTTTGTTAAATGTGATTATGTTTTAAATATCACACAGAAATTTGGACTGGAGATCTCTCCAAAAGGAAACCTACCCAAGTGTACTGAAAAAGAGAGATTCCCACATGCAAGGCAGTAACTGACAACTTCCATCTTTCCTCAGTTTCAGTGCTACATTTATAACATTGGGTGAAGTAATGGGTGAAATAATGGGAGGAAATAAAAGCCAGACCCATCCTCCCACAGCCTGGCAGAGTTCATTAAGAAAGCCCATTGGCTCTCCGGAGAGCTCACAGAGCACAGCACTAAGATGCCACTTTTAGAAAGATAATGGATAAAGGTGAAGTCAGTTTCTCAGATGAATCTTCCCTTTCCACAGGGGCTGTCTTTATGGTTTCAGTGATGCTGAATAAAAAGAATGAGTATTCGCTTCCTAATGAAATGAAAAATTTCATTAATTTGGGGATTTTCATTGCTTTAAGAGCTTCATTCCTTGACTTCATTAACTCCACAGATGTGGCTTGCACCGATATTGCCCTGCAGTCTTTGCCAAGATTTTCTTTCTGTTCTCTGGCCTAGGCCAAGATGCAGACAGTTTGCCAAGCCCCAAGGTAATGACTGCGGTTACCAAGCAGATACACAGAGATATTTCCTATTGAACAATGAGAGAGAAATCCTCAGATATTCTCAGCTGCTGTCAATCTCAACAGTTGAATCTGGCTGACTTCTGCAGCAATTACAGTGCTCATCCTGATCCTGCAGACTCTCCAGAGCTTGGTAAATCATGAAACTTTTAAGGAAAGTTTTGTAAGCTCATTTGCAATGAACCATGCAAGATGTGGCAGCAGACTCAGCTGAGCAGCTGGGAAAGCCTGTGTGCAAGTGCTCTGCAGAGCTGGGGAGCATCTCACTGGGGCTCCTGGAGACACTTAGTTACACAGGATCCCATTAGCAACACTGGGCATTGGCTTTTGTTAATTTGATGTAACTAGCCATCAGTGTGTGTAAGGATTCAGCAACAGCATATGATTTGGAGAGTTTTTCTATTTACAGTATCAGAAGTGGACCATAGAACAAGCATAAGTACTTGAATTACTCTTTCCCTGGAGCCCGTATCTGGGGCTAAACTGTAGGAGTTGTTCTGTCACCCAGTGGCCCCTTCCCAGCTGTGAAGGGAGATCAGGAAAAGGAGAGGAGATCCATGGGTTGAAAGGAAAATGGGTTTAATGGAATATCCAAACTAATACCAATGGCAGTATAAAGTCTACAAAGTTATACCTGGCCCAGTGAATGCATGGTGGTCACATTAAACAGGCAGGAAAGCAGTCCTCAGGATCAGAATGGTAAGCAAGCCACTCCAAGGATGGGGATGAGAGGGACAAGAAGGAGCAGGAGAAGATCCATCCTCAGCAAACTTCCCCCTTCATACGGTGTGTGACTTTTCTGGTGCGGCATACACCTGTGAGACAACTGGGGTCAGCTGCCTGGGCTGATTAGTCATGAGGTCTGTGGTGACAGGTTGGACTTGATGATCTTTGAGGTCTCTTCCAACCTTGGTGATACTGTGATACTGGGATTCAAAACTGCTAACAACTGGCATAGCATGTCTGGATGATCATTCTGTTCCAGCAAAACCAGGACAATGGCAAAAAAAAAATTGTGAAATTGTTTTCTATGTAGTCAAAATGGTGAAGAAGAACATGTTATAGAGACTTAAAACTGAACTTCTGATCATCACTTTCCTCTCCCTTTTCTGTCTCATTCATCGTAGAACACTTGGGAAGAGAGGGGTTAATAGAGAGTGCCAAACATCTACTGGCCAGCCCAGCCCTAACCCTTGACAAGAAAAAAGAAGATGAATTCAAGACAGCAGACAGTTCCCTCCAATAATTGGTAAGATTTCCTCTTGAGGCTTGGTGGAGGAGGCTTGGTAGTTCCTCAAGGAATTTAAGAGAAAAGTGTCCTGTTGTGGAGAGGAGGTGGGGTGTTGAAATGTGAGCCTTTTAGTGACCAGAAATTTTAAAAGGACTTGTTACATAAAGTAGAAAGCAGGTGATAAATGATGCCTATAAAATGGAAGTTTGAGGGACAATGACTTACCCCCCAGCTGTTCTGCTATGTCAGCAAAATCATAAACATCATACTCTTGCACCTCTCCTTCTCCCCTCCAAAATAACAAATACTGCAATATTTAAGGACAAATGTGACATTTGAAATGTTTGAAGTAGTTTGTACACAGCACTCTGGAAGGTCTCACTGGTGTACTTAGTGCTATCCTTAGTAATATGAAGTGAATCTGTCCAAGAGAGTTCAGAGTTAACTGAAAGGGAGATGTATGAGCAGACTGAGGTGCTGTATCTGTGTCCTGTAAAGGAGAGACGATCAATAGAAAATCTCAGCCCTGCAATATAGCTGAGGAAAATGTGGCAAAGAGAAAGAAACTCTTTCCAGAGATATGACAGGTAAAGGGCTTAAATGCAATGAGGACCTAGGTATTAGGAAGATGTTTGAACTTCTGCACTAGCTAAGCACTCTGATTCTATAAAGATGCTTGAAATATATCATGGTCTGCTAAAATATAGTCTAAATCAATGCTGCTCAGACCTGCATCTGGTTAGTCTGTCACTCTCCCTTGGTGTATGAATCCTGGGAAAGGATTTTCTTCTTTCTCCAAGTCTCTTTTTCATTTGAGCAGCAGTGAAAAAGGCTGTAGGATTTCCACTGCTGAGGTTTAAAGGACAGATTAGAGAGAGATTTGCCAGGATCTTTTTTTCTGCCTGTGTGGGTTTGATATATAGGTTCAATGCCAAGTGAAGAAAACCTGAAAATTTCCAAATGTTCTACCAAAAAATCTCAAATACCCAAATAAAGGATGTTCCATTCCAGCTTCAGTCCTACCTTTGCAGCAAGAATTTGGAAGCTATTGGAGCCCAGCTTGATTCAATACTCTTGAGGCTTTCTAGCTTGCAGAGTTGGAAGACTATTTTCCTAAGTGTATGGCAGAAATGAAAAAGTCTTGGAAAGGCTGACAGAACTTGGAGATAACATCCCCTTTCATAGAAAATTAAGACAACATTAATAGATGAGGGGCGAGCAACTGATGTCGTTTACCTGGACCTGAGCAAAGCCTTCGACACTGTCCCACACCACATCCTGGTCTCCAAGCCGGTGACACATGGGTTTGATGGATGGACCACTAGATGGATAAAGAACTGGCTTGATGGCCGCACCCAAAGAGTGGCTGTCAATGGGTCCATGTCCCAGTGGAGGCCAGTGACAAGCGGAGTCCCTCAGGGATCAGTCCTGGGACCAGTCTTGTTCAACATCTTTGTGGGTGACATGGACAGTGGCATTGAGTGCACCCTCAGCAAGTTTGCTGATGACACCAAGCTGTGTGGTGCAGCGGACACACTGGAGGGAAGGGATGCCATCCAGAGGGACCTTGACAGGCTGGAGAGGTGGGCACAGGCCAACCTCATGAGCTTCAACAAGACCAAGTGCAGGGTCCTGCATCTGGGTTGAGGCAATCCCAGGCACAAATACAGGCTGGGCAGTGACTGGCTGGAGAGCAGCCCTGAGGAGAGTGACTTGGGGGTGCTGGGGGAGGAGAAGCTCAACATGAGCTCTCAATGTGCACTTGCAGCCCAGAAAGCCAATCAGATCCTGGGCTGCATCAGGAGAAGTGTGGCCAGCAGGTCAAGGGAGGTGATTCTCCCCCTCTCCTCAGCTCTGGTGAGACCCCCCCTGGAATACTGCGTCCAGTTCTGGAGTCCCTATTACAAGAGGGTTATGGACATGCTGGAACATGTCCAGAGAAGGGCCACGAGGATGATCAGAGGGCTGGAGCACCTCTCCTATGAGGACAGACTGAAGGGGTTGGGGCTGTTCAGTCTGGAGAAGAGAAGGCTGCGAGGTGACCTCATTGTGGCCTTCCAGTATCTGAAGGGGGCCTACAAGAAGGCTGGGGAGGGACTTCTCAGGCTATCAGGTAGTGATAGGACTAGGGGGAATAGAATGAACCTGGATGTAGGGAGATTCAGGCTGGATGTGAGGAGGAAGTTCTTCACCCTGAAAGTGGTGAAGCCCTGGAATGGGTTATCCAGGGAGGTGGTTGAGGCCCTGTCCCTTGAGGTGTTTAAGAGCAGGCTGGATGAGGCTCTGGCCAGCCTGATCTAGTGCAGGGTGTCCCTACCCATGGCAGGGGGGTTGGAACTGGATGATCCTGTGGTCCCTTCCAACCCTGACTGATAGTATGATACTATGAAAATCTGCCTTGTAGCAGATCTGTACTAGATCTATGGATCCTGGCAAGGCCCGCCTGGAAATTGGCTCTGATCTGTGAGCCAGGCCAAGGATTTGGCAAAAGTCCACTGAACTAAAGATGTTTAGAGAGAAATATTTCAGCTTCCATCCACTGTAGCTATTTTCTGATGAATGCTTTTGATTACATTTGACCAGTTCCTGGCATGAGCTGTTTCTCACTTCTGATCTCAGAAACACATTATTTAACAACATTGAATTCCCTAGAAACCTGCTGGGTTTTTTGATACAAGGGAAGAGTCTTATGCTCCTGGAGCACTACAAGATGTGTGGTCCTCGGAGGTTTGCCATACCAGCTTGCTTTGAGCTGGATCCTCTTCATTTTGAATTGTGCCAGAACTGCAGCCTAAGGTGTAGTGGATATGGGCCTGCTGTAAAGACAGAAAGGCTAAGAATCATAAATGGTGTGTTGCTGATGGTGAGGAGGGTGTTGCAAAACAAGTTGTGCTCTAAATAACTCAGTCAATCAACTGAAGTAAAACATCCTCCATTTTAGCATGTTGAAGATGTGTGAGGTTACAGTCAGTCCACCACAGCTCCTCCCTGCTCTTCATTCCTCTTGAGACGTTTTGCCTGCTCCACTGTGGGCTCTCCATGGCTGTAGCAGCTTCAGGCAACGTTCACCTGTGCCAGTGGGGAGTCCTCCACGGGCTGCAGCAAGGGTGTCTGCCCAACATGGTCCTGTCACAGTCTGTAGGGAAATATCTATCCCCTCATCCTCCTCCCTAGCCCTGGCCACTTGCTGAGCTGTTCCTCATGCTGTTTTCCTCACCACCTTTGTGGTGTTTTGCTCTTTCTGAAGGGCTGCTTGCACTGCTGATGGGCTCAGCTGTGCGCCACAGTGGGACTCTCAGAGCCGGATGGAACCAGCTGTGTCTGGCGTGGGGCAGCCCTGGCCTCTCCTCACGGAGGAGCCTTTGCAGCCAGTGCCTGGCCGTAGGCACACCTCGTACAAGGCTTGACTATAAACAAACTCAAACTTTTAGTCACAAGTGTAAAACGAGACAGTGAGCATGCAAGAGCTGGCAGCCCAAAGTGTCTTCAGGAGCAGTCCTTGGCAGGCTGCTGCCATTTCCACATCTTCCTCTGTAAGTTGTTTTTACTATTTTTTTCTCTCTCCTTTTTGAATTCCCACCCCCCCAGCTGCAGTTCTTTAATGATTCTCAGACACTTTCTCCCTTTAGGAATTAAATTTAGGAAAGCAGTGCTTCCTCTGTAGCCATGGCTGTAAGTAGCCTGGGGCCCTTCTTCCCCAGTCATTCCTAAAAGGGCTGCAGCCACCTAAATCTCTAATGGGGCCATGGCCAGCCCCTCAGGGCTGAGCCCAGCTGGGCTGTTACCCATCTGCAGCAGCTCCAGGGCCTTCTGAGTGGGCTGGCAGGGGAGTGTGAGGAGGTGCTCTGGGTTAACACAGCTAGCTCTCACAAGCCCCCTCTCCCCACACTGATGAGAGGGAAGGACACACACCTGACAAAAGTGGAGTGAGAGGAAGCCAGCGATAAAATGATTCCCCCAACCCAACCACGCAGAAGCCAGCCCAGTGGAAATGACCAACAGCTCCAAACCAGCAGCAGTTTAATTTTGAAGCTGGCATGATGGCAGAATGATTTTGAACATATTGATCAGCAGATTCATCCCAACCCATGCCAGGAGGGCCAGGCAGCTTTGTGTAGTCAGGCCTTGGGAGGTCAGCAGTGGGAGCTGAGCCAAGCCTGGAACAAGCAGTGCTGCCTCAAAATGGAGGAACGAAGGTACGTGTGTGCACTTTGGATGCCTCTGTGCCCGCCCAGAGCCTCTAGACAAACATTGAACCATGCCGCTCTCGGGATTTCTGTTGGCAGTGATCTCAGCATGGCCAGCACACCCAGCTGCCAATGATGACCTCTTTCATTTCTACTCCTTCTTTCAAGTGGGCTTCTGCGTTATAGCGAAGGCAAGGAGCGTGCAAGTTGTGAAGGAGTGACTACTTTGGCCTTGCTCTACCTGTTTCAAACTTGCATGTGCTGTAGTGTCTCTCACTGATGCTAGTGCCACATTCTCAGCAACAACAAAAAGGCCACAGAAATGATTAAAGAATATCTTTCTGAATCAAATCTGCTTGTCCATAATTGCAAAAGATACAGTTAAAATGACTGTGGAGCAAATATGGATGAAAGCTAATAATTAAAACTTAAAAAAATTAAATTTGTATTAAAAAGTTTTCTGTGGAAAAAATTGAAATTTAATTTATTTCAATAGCTGTATGGAATCAAAACTTCAGCTATTTCCTGTTTTGTCATGGGGAAGATGATACTATTGACTGCAAGGAGCCAGCTTGATGTCACAGCTAGTGTAATTAAAGTCATCATTTCTTCTAATGTTGGATGTGGTCTAGCATCCAGACTGAGTAGTGTAATAATTTATCATCAGTGTAGACATTTCCAGTAAAATGGCAAATCTAATAAACCATAATTACTTCTTGGCATTGGAACTGCTATACTGAAACTCATTTTAGTAGTCATTGATTTCTGTCTTTAAAAAACTTGTAGTATTTGTTTTAAAATTAAAAACATTGGCAAAATGACTTACCTGGAAAATGTTAGATTAGTTTTTTTTTTCTATGACAGATAGGCAGTTGTGGTTTAAGAAGTTGTGGGTCTGAGTGTTTGTGGTGTGGCACCAGTCTTTCACAATCCAGGACAGCAATTCATTTCATAAAGCTGCAAAAACCAGGACACCATTCAAACAGAAATGCTATAACTGGTCACAGATGTCTAGCTTATACTTTTGATTTCTTTAATTGAGTAACTTTATCCTTTGTTAAGAGTGTTAATTCTTTGAGTATTCTTGTCCTGTCTACAAAACAACTTCAGCTTTGATCAGTTGTGATCTTTTGTGCAATGTGGTGGTGAATAAGCAGCTTTAAACAAAAGCCAGTGTGAAGGTGCATAGTAATCAAACCAAGTTTCACAATGCACAAATCTAAATATGCAAGATATACATTACAATTTCACTGGTTGAAGGGAAGCAGAGGTTTTATGTTTAAGGTATTGGATTTTTTTTTTAATATGTTATCCTAAAATGAATAGATGTGTTTAAGGTCTGTTACCATTTGAATGCTATTATGCTGAGCACCTCAGTTCAGCAAACACTTAACTCTACCTGTCACTGAGTACTGAAGGATTTAAGAACATACTGATAGCTAGCAGGTCTCTGTCACCTGCTGTGAGCCTTACCAGCCAAGCACTGCCTTTCTATCAGTAACACTGTGATTAAGTTACCTGTACCAAAAATTCCCTCTTGACCATATTTTACAGGATAAATGTGCACTGTGTGCTAGGTGGGTGTGATAGCAAAAGTACTTTTTCCTGTAAAACTCTTTTTCCTTCACTGAAAATGGTGTATTCATCCGAAAGATGCTCTGGAAAGAGAAGCTTCAGACATCTCCTCTTTGTGCTTTCAGAGACTGCTGATAAATGTAGCTGTAAATGCTTTTATTTTGTGATTGTAATGAAAGTGATAGCCTAGGTATCTATACTCTCTGACAAGCTCTGGAGCTGCTTCTGGCTATTGAAACAGGTAGTTTCCCTGATGGTGCAGCAGTCCTGAGAAGGCAGGATGCTAGCAGGATTGCAACGAGAGGAGGAGTTTACCAGAACACTGCAGAAAAGAACTTTTCCTTCTGAAATTATTCACCAAGTGCAGAGATTGGAGAACCCTTCTTATCCTGTGGGGACATGGGCAGCAGCTGCTCTATTTTCCTCCTGTGTGTGGGTGTGCATGCACATATGGGTCAGCTTCTCAGCCTGGCTGGATGCAGCAGTGAGGAGTGCTGAGTCATCTGAAGAGACTTTCTCTGAGTTTCTTTAAAAATAGAAAGGGAGGGGGAGAAAAATATTGTTCCTAAGTGGTTGCTTGGAATTACTTCTGGTAGGGGCCAGATTGCAATTACAGATGTGCTGAACGCAGTGTCAGCTCTCTTGACAAATTCACTATTTGTGCTGCTGTCCACAGTATCTATTTCAGACAGCTTGAGCCATAAAGTGTTCTGCCTGTAAGATTGAGAGCGTGAGGAGAGCCTGCAGATGCTGGCAGAGCCTTGGGTTTGTGTTCCTCATGTATGTTCACACTGATTGCTGTAATGAGGGCACCAAGCAATTTTTAAAATGGTGGCCCTGTCATGTTGCCCTTTTTCCAGCAAGCTTTGTGCCTTTCTGCCAACTGAATACAAACTGAAACTTAATACTTCAACTGTCTTTGCAGTTAGGCTTGCTCAATCTTTATATTCTGAAAGCCTAATATTCATCTGAGCACATTATTCTATTTTCAGTATTTTCTATCCCATTTTCTAGGCATCCAATTGGTTGATTGGATTATTTTTTTGACCATTGCTGTGCCTGGAGCAGAGAATTTTATTGTGCTACTCTGGAAGACACTGTGTGAATTTAGATTTGTGCCACATGTACAGGTAGCTCTTGCAGACTATATGGCTTGAGTTAGTCAACACTGACTCTTATCTGATCTGTGTGAATAAATAGAGTAGCTAAGCCCCTGAAACCTAGCTTCCTAATAGTGAATGCTCTTAAATGAATTTTCAGGTATGTTGGAGATATGGAACTCTGATGCTTGGTAAGACTCAGAGAATTTTAACTACTCTTAACCCTGCCAATGCCACATTTTTGCTGTCTCCAATGCTTTTTGCTATATGAGAACCTTCTCTTGCAATTTTAGCTGGTCCATCCATGGCAGAAAAAAAACAAAGGCTGAGTTCATGAAACTACATGTGATAGTTCTTTCCTGAAAGCAGATTTTAAATCTTAATATCCTTAGAGCAGCAATTCTTACTGAAAGATCCCTCCATACTGAGTGGCCTTTTCAATCTTCTAGAAAACATTCCTCTAAGAGCAGTTCTTCTAGTTGTGAGCTGGCTTCTTATGAGGAGGTGTGCATTCAGACTTGGTTTGATCAGTTTCATTTCCAAACACAAAGTGAATGAGAGTCAGTATACAATAATACAATACAATACAATAAACCAGGTTGGAAGAGACCTTCAAGATCATCGTGTCCAACCTATCAACCAATCCAACCCACCCAAACAACTAAACCATGGCACCAAGCACCCCATCAAGTCTCCTCCTGAACACCTCCAATGATGGTGACTCCACCACCTACTTGGGCAGACCATTCCAATGGGCAATCACTCTCTCTGTATAGAACTTCTTCCTAACATCCAGTCTAAACCTGCCCTGGCGCAGCTTGAGACTGTGTCCTCTTGTTCTGGTGCTGGCTGCCTGGGAGAAGAGACCAACCTCTGTCTGTCCACAACCTCCCTTCAGGTAGTGGTAGAGAGCAATAAGGTCACCCCTGAGTCTCCTCCAGGCTAAGCAACCCCAGCTCCCTCAGCCTCTTTTCATAGGGCTTGTGTTCCAAACCCCTCACCAACTTCGTTGTCCTTCTCTGGACACGTTCCAGCAAGTCAACATCCTTCCTAAACCCTCCCCAGAACCCTCCTCTGCCATGCAGGATCACCCATTCTTCACTCCTTTCTGTGTTACTTTTGAAATAGTTTATGCAGGCTGAATGACTAACAGAAGAGTATGAGACAGCATTTGGTGTCAGTAAATAGTTCATACCTCACCTGTCATCAAATGAGTTGTTGTTGAACAATAAATTGCAACTTAGACCAAATGCAGTCTCAGCTGAATTGCAATTGGGAAAAGGGAATGATTGGAGGGGAAATATCCACCAGAGGTCAAATAGGTCATTCATCACAACATTTATTTTTGAATGCACTTAGAACCTCTAGATGGGCTATGAGAAGGAAAAGATGTGAACTACAGAGGGGCATTTTATGGCTTGGGATGTAGAAAAGGATGAGAAACTGATCTTTCACTGCTTTGAGTAGAAAATGTATCTCAGATTATCTTACTGTGGGCTTGAAATGCACTGCCCCTTAGGCAGGTGAGGGCCAACTGCCTGAGCTTGAGGATGAAGGCTCTAGACAAGGAGGTGCAATGACTTCACACTACCAGGAAGGGGGAGTTCTCTGGCTGTGGGCTCCTCCCACCTGTCTTGTACTTGCTCTAGTCCTCACTGCATCACTTTCTGCAAAAAGACAAAATCAACACAGGAAAATTAATACTAGTCACTTAATTTAAATTAAAGTTTGGTGATGGGTAAATCTCGAGCTGGCAAAGGAGGGAGGGGGATCCGCACAACTGTCATAAAGCAGAGGGAGGCTAGAGAGCAATATGGTTCTGCTGTATTGGGGTCATAAACAGCCAAATGAGCTCTTCTGCCTGTGAAACCTTTGCTAAGCACCTAGTATGTGAGGCTCAGAGTATTTGAACACCATGGAGGAGCAAGGAAAATGTTCTTGTTTCTGTAATAACTCCAAACATAGAAATTAAATTCATACTTGACAAAGAAATAAAAAAAGCAATTCTAATTTAAAAATAAATGTCTGTGAAGCTTAAAACTACTGCAACTGTTTTTTCCATCTTTTTTTGTTAAGGACCATTTGCAAGTTTCATTGCACCATTATCCTCAGGTTTGTCACAGTTTACAGCCCGACTTGAGTTGAAATTTGTGATATGCCGGAGCTGAAATTTCTAAGTTCTTCCTAAAGTGTTTTACCTAATGAGATGTACCTTTGAAGTACCATTTATACTAACATGTATAGCAGAAACAATTTAACTAAAGTAAGAGCACTGTTATCTGAGATACTTAGATATCTAGGATCTAATTAGAAATTGTCCTAAAGTTTAGTTATGTCAGTGACCAGTTATTTCACATCCTTACTCATATACTGATTATATGACTTGCAGACTTATAATTTGTTTTAAAACTGTCCTTCAGACAGCAGAATTTTATGAACATTTTGTTAATTCCTCATTTCCCCATGAAGCTATTTCACTTTAATCTTGTCCTCTTCTGCTTTTCTACTGGCACAATGAAATGTCTTCCAATCAGGTTTTCCTCCGCTTGTATGAGTCAATATAGAAGTGAATCACATTCGTGAATTGTGTCTACATGGATACTTTTTCTGCTCCTCTAGATATTGTGTGATGTGTGCCTTTGGGAAACAGTAAACCCTACACAATGGCTTGTCCAAAGGAAAGTGTGTGGACTACGGGCTTGTGTACTGGGGACCTGCCTTCAGGAATTGGAGTATAAGGTAAGAAACATACAATATGACACCTAGGCCAAGGAAGATGGCATTGGTGGTGTTTATCACAACTCCTCTCATGCAAAGACTGAAAGATGAAATGAACTGTTAGAGACTGTACTGAGAGCAATGGGCACTGGGACAGGCAAGACCTGGGATGAAAATTTAGCCAAAGCCAGTTGACTAGTTAATGCTAGAAGCTGTGCTAACTGACCTGGCCACGCCTTAGCCAATCCACTATGCTGTGCATGGAGGTGAGGTCCCAGCACTGATTGACAATGACCATGTGGGTTCCTTTGTTCTTGAGAAAAGGCAAACCCATTCATGGGATTGCTTTTACTCAAAGACCAAGGTACACTTCATAAGTAATGCAGAATGATAGTAGATCTGATGTAAGTCTCAAGGAGATGTAATCTTGGGGAAGAAAATATCTGGCATTTAAGTGAGGCCCCATGGTTAACTGGGGCCATGAAGGGGTAGGTGTGAGTACAGTTTTTGGGGTCCAGGACTGACTCCAAAAGTATTTAGATTTGGGGATTGGTCCCTCATTCATATGGTGCTGGTGAGTGCAGCTACACAATTGTTGGCATTGCATTAGGAGGTTTTGTTGGGGTCATGGGGTGGGATACAAGTTCTTTGGGTCAGAACCCAATACCTACAGTACTCGGGGTTGAGTATTGGGTAAAGTATTGAGAAATGGGGGGGGGGGGGGGGGGGGGGGAAGGGGAGGGAGGAGGGGAAGAGAGGTCATGGGGGAGGAGATGTCTCAACAGTCATTTAGGGATGGAGGGGAGTGGATCCTCAGTTATCTGGGACTAGAGGAAGCAGCCTCACAAACTTTGGGATCAGAGTTCTGTTGTCAGGTTATATACAGGATTAGTGGGGTGGGATCCAACCTGCTGGAACTGGAAGGAGGGATGGCCTCACAGTTGTTGGAGTTGGGAGACAGTTTCAAAAGTGGGTGCAGCATGTATTTGCCAAAGGGGCATAAACAACTTGTCCCCAAAGCCTGATTCCTGGATTGTGTGGGAATGAGGGCTTTGCTGTCCTGCAGCACTGTACTTCTGCCTTCCTGCTTCCTGATTTTGGCTCTCTTCATGTGACTGAGAAATGGATACCAGATTTTCCCCAGAAGATTTGTTACGTGTGTGTTTGCACATTTTTCTCCTCTCTATGTATTAATCTGAATCATGAATACCTTTTAAAGGTGAAATGCAGTTCTTCATGTGGTACCTTCTAAATAAAAGACACTTTTATTAGGAAAGCATTGAGTCATAGAGCTGCAGAGACACAGGAATAACATCCCAAAGTTTGATGTGAAGTGGATGCCTGTGAGAGACAAATCATGCCAAAACCACTTGTTATTTCCTTGAAGAAACCTGGCATGAATCACCTTCTCATTGGTATTCTAATGGGCTTATATAGTACAAATACTCTGATTAAATCAGAACAAGCATAATGGCTTCATTATCAGATACATTTTTGTTCTATTGAAATTCATCCATCTATCAAAAATGTTCAGTGAAATACTAGAAGGGCACTCACTGGTTGCAAAACAGATTAATTTCAAATCGTAATGGACAGGAATTGATCTAATCATCACTCCAGGATTCTTGGAGAATTAAAACAGCTTGTCTTGGATGAATGCAGAATTTCAGACCATGAGGACTGGTTTGTGTTTTGAACCAGGGGCTCACCAGAGAACCCCTAGGACCTGAGTTTTAGTCCCTGGACATGTGATTGTTGTTGAAGTGCCCTGTGAGTCAGAAGTGCCTGTGAGATGTCTGTCAAGGTGAGACCAGGAGTTTCTACCTGTGGAGAAGTGTCCCAAATCATGCAGCCAACCCTGTGAAGGGCCGGTATTGTGGGCATGGTTCCTCTGCTGGTGGCAATGTGGTACACCTGGGAAATTCTTTCTAGTAGGTTTGGTTTGGTTCACTTGATCTTAAGCCATACTGCTAAATTTTGATGGTCTTCAGTAATCTTCTGTTTTCGAAAGAGTGGCCTGAATTTTTGGAAACCTCTTCTCCTTCCTTCTCTGTTCTCTGGCCTGTTTCATCCTCAAGCTGCCTCATCCTGTTTCCCCAACTCAGAAATATTTTGCATTCTTATGAAGTTTGTCTCAGCTCCCTCAAACCCTTTCCTCCCACCAACCAATTTCTCCCAGGAAAGTTCTTGCACCTTTTCTTGCTGCCCACAAGCCATTCTATGCAGGGACCCCAGTTTCTCAAGTACCAGTAGGTCCTTCCCACCGCTAGCAAAAGGCTGCTAATCTGCAACGGTAGAGGATGTTTAGTGGACCTGCCTCACCCTGCAGTCAGATTGCAGAGTGCCCTCCTGGTGAGTCAGCTCCTCTCGTAGGAGACATTCAGGCTTGCTGTCAACAAGCCAGCTTTGGTGGATGAGACCTGCAGTATGACTGCATGAAAGGCAGTGGAAAGGAAGATGGGCAGCCAGCAGTTGAATCAAATTTGTCTGAAGCTCCTTGCAGTTCCCTTCTTACATCTGAGAATGTCTTGAAATAGCTGTGAAGTTTATTCCCTTATGGGAATATTAAACTGCAGTTAACATTTGATTGCCTTTTTGAATTTTTCAAGCTGCTCTTTGAAATATTGTGGAGAATAGACAACCGCCTTATGGTTGGCATGGTCCACTCCACTGCACTCAGGTAACTCTGCTTAGCCATGGCATGCTAACATGTCCAGTAAAAACTAATAAAATTCCCTATTCTACCTCATAAATAAATGCATGAAGTTCACCTGTGTAGTTGCAGGCTTTTACCCTTGTTACTCTTATCTCCCACCCATACTTCAATGCCTGTTACACTCATTTGCAATTACATTACATAGAACTAATGTAATTACTTTGCACAACTGATTAGTATCTAACACCTGCTGTACTTGTAATTTAAATAACTACCTTAAAATTATTCATGAGGACAGTATTTTGCTGATGCTTCTCTTAGAGCTAATCCTTCCTTTGGCAGTATATGTTTGCTTATAGCTCTGTCCAAGTGCCAGTCCTTTAGTGTGTCACAAGACTTGTTTTTCTTAGGAATACTTCAACTGAATGTGTTGAATCAGAACAAAGTTAAAGAAAAAAAAAATATCTTATTTTGTTAATACAAAAAATGTTCTCATGGGTATTTTTAGCAGTGTCTGTATGTGTTATGGTCATCTGAAGGCAATACATCATTGAAAAAAAATCACCTTTTTATACAAAGAAATATAACCTCAGTCTGTAGGAGGGTAGATGTTGAATCAAAATCCAGTACAAACATGAACCTTTCCAGTGAATTAATTTGTACAGTATAGATAAGTGCTCCCCAAGTAAGTGTCTGAGCAAGAGTTTGTACCTGACAGTGCCACAATCCACAGTAGTGATCTCTTCTCAATTCTGCTCCGGCTTTCCTTCTTTCCTGGCTGTCAGGAAGGACAATTGTGGGATGCCTGGCTCCCCTCCTGCTGTCTCAGCTGTAGGATTTATCTGTCAAGTTCTGAGCATGTCTAAACTTGCAGAACAAAAGATCCTGAAGGTTTGAGTGAATAAGGTTACATTTTCACTAAAATAGCAAGGAGCATTCCTTATCCGGTGTTCCTCTGCCCACCTGAAAGCATGGAGACAGCAGAATTTATCAGCTAAGCACAGAGAAATATAGACTATCACTAAGGAAGAACTAATATAATTTTCATCTCACTTTCAGATGAGTAGAAACTTAATTCTGGTTGAAAATAAATGCTTATCACAAAAATTATCAACCCAAGTGTCTGATCTGGCAAAAATTGCATGTTAACTGGGTGATGTTATCACCTCATGTTAAAAGTATGACCCCACACTGTGGGGGTGAACCCTCAGATGAGAAAGAAGGGCATGAGCCCTGCGAAGTACCACCATGGGAAGTATTAAAGATATGTTCATAAAACCACACAATGTGTGAGCCCTTTAAACACTTCAGTATGTAAAAACATTTTCTAAATGAAAAAAGAACATGGGCAAAGGTGTTAGGGAGACCTCTCAGAAAGCATCTACAAATCTTCTACAAGTATTACACCTTTTGCAAATTTGCTGTTCATTTACCTGGGGAATCCCTAGGAGCTGATCTCTGTGTGATTGCTTCTCAATAGGTCAGCTCAAACGAGCCCACAATGTGTAAGGCTCTGTTTTTAATTATGTATGCCAAACCATCTATTTCTTCCAAAGATTCAAAATTTAGATGTATTACAATGTGTAACTTCTGCAACTAATCAAAATATACATTACAAATATCAGAGTTGTATTAATGCATTTCACAAGGTGCCAATGGACTAATCTCCTTGAGTGATTTTAGTACAGTAAGTGAATACTGAGATTAAAATTACTGGGTAACCCCGTTTGACGTAATAACCTCTATAGGAAAGGTGATTTCTTGTGGGAGACTCTTTCTGTAACACTTGTATTGCTAACAGGAAAAAAATGGTGCCTAAATTTTGATAACAGCACAGTGCATTTCTCCCCATGCCAAGTTTTTTAATTGTAAATGGTGCTCTAGCCACAGAGGTGAATGTCAGACACCCTTTTCCTCCTCCCTTCAAAATGAGCATGGCCTTTGCGCTGCGGAAGGCTTGCTACATCCTGACTCCCCTTTTCTTCTGAACTGCTACTTTTTCTCCTAAACCACTTCCTTTTCTGAAGTCCTCTTGTCATTGGTTCTGAAATATTAAATGTTCATGTTCTACAGATCTAGTATTGCTGAAAAAGGACTGAAGGCAAACCAGATTAGAGCCTCTCCTTAATTAGATTATGATTCTAGTACCCACACACACACTTGAAGAATATATTTTTATTCTAATTAAACCTCAGGAAAATTGTCATAGGAAGAGTTTTCATCTTTCTCCACACCAGATATGATTTGGCAACATGCACCAATAATTTCTGGATGTATTTTTTTGTATGACTGTATAAAATACAAATCTTCTTCTAAATGTCACAGTTTGGAGTTAAAGTGCTGCCACAAAAATTTTCAGTGCCCTTTCACTGAGCTCAGGCCATTTCAAATGACATTTTACAGGTAGCACAGGGACAAATCATCAGCAGGGCAGTCATGTTTAGCTGCTCATTAATGAAATCAGTGTTATGAAGCATGGATTGGCAGAACGAAGAAAGCTAAAGCAATTACTAAGCTCTCTGTTGAAATGTGTAGAAAATGGAGGGTCTCATTTAAATTGTTAACATCTTACCAGTATTGGATTTGAACCCAGAAACAATTAATTTGTTTCTCTGCCATACATATTAATTATAAAGGTGCTGAAACAACTGAGAAGAGAATTGTCTTCCCATACGGTAGGAAGAGGAGGTAGGAAAGTCATGCAATATGTAGATGGTAGGGCCACTCTTAAATGGAGCAAACTATTGAATCAGTTTCTCTTTTAAGCAATTCTTTCCCCTTTTGGTGGGAGGAAGAGCACATAGTGGAGGAACAAAGGGAGGGAATGCCAAAGATGCCACTATGATGCACATTGCTGCGTGCGCCTGTCAATTACTGTCACTAGTGGCAGTCTCTGAGCAGCAGAGCTTGCTCATCAGAGCCAGCGAATCACCAGCAAAGAGCCTTTCCCAGGTGTGGGAGTTGCATTCTCACCACTTACTAATCCCAAATCCCTTGAAGGAGACCATTACAAATGTTTCACACCACACCAGCCACATCATTAATTTTCTGTTTAATGACAGTTCTTACAAAAAGAGACTAAACTGTGCAATACTCTAAACATAAATCTATTGCAGTGGCACTAAATTGGGTAGGAGTAAGTGAAACAGCCCAAATGGAGCTTATACCTTGCTAACAGGCCAGTTAGGTAGACAGGTCATAACTTTTGAAAAGCCTGGAACAGACCTATGACATATAGAGTTTCCAAAATGCCTACATTATCTATTGCTTAATCAGTGGTTGTGTAAGAAATCGTTGTGGTTGTTGGAGTATAGTAAACAGCTTTACTGCTTCCATTAAGAAGCACCATTATGTTATAGCAACACCTTATTTTCATAAATCATTTGTACTGGGAATATATTTGTCAGGTTTCAAACAGATTGTGTAATTATCACATAATTTTACTTCAGGAGTCCATAACAGGGAATTAGGTATGACATTTGGTAATATAAACAGTGCACTCGACTTGCAGAGCAGTTAGCCATAAATGTTTAAAGAACTTGGCTCTAAAGGATTTTCATAATGCTGTTTGACAGCAGGTTCTCAGAATTCATGTTGTACATATAAGATATATAAGAGCAGCCTGTGAGTCATTGGATCAGTGGTAGGTGTGGAGTGCTGTAGGATGAGCCCAAGTACTTTGCACTATATCAGAGGTGCCAACATGATGTCTACGATGCTTCTGGTCGAAAAATTAAAAGGTAAAAAAGAAACCTAGGAAAAGTTAGAAATCTCAAAACTTCCTACATTTACTACCTATTAAATGTGAATGATTCAGAGGTCTGAGAGGTAATGAACCAGTACTACAGCAGCAGTGTTAATGATGTCTGTCAATGTATTAATATTACTTTGTACATTAAACCTTTTTTTTTTGAAGAAACAGACAGACTGGTATAGCAAAACCCCCAGTGATGTGTCATGTCCAGCTGTGTGTCACATGCTCCTGAAACTGAACAGTGCCCAGAATCTTTTTTTCTTATGAGTACTAGGATTTTTCATTTACTGTACCCAGTATTTTAAGGAGCTCTAATACAGCATATAGGGTACTGTAATTTCACTTATTTGCTGAAGTGTCACAAAAGTGGCTGCTTTAGCAAGTTTCCTGATTTAATTATTACTCAGTTTGTTCTTTTGTAAAACAAATGTGAAATCTTTTGCCTCCTGTGGGTGCCCAGGGGAGCTAAACTAAGTGAAATCTTCAAATAAACACAGTGTAAATGCAGTCTTGTTTTCACAGTGCAATAAGGCTATATGGCAAATTGACAAAGGAAAAGTTATGTGTGGAAAGAGCAAGCACTTTCCCCAGCTCCCAGGCCAACAATAAGGCTGGATATCCACACTTGTTACCAAGCACATCCTGCTTTCTGATTATTGCATTACATTGCTCAGTCTGAATGTATGATCTTTCCAAACTAACACTTTCCCCATCCTATTCTCGTGGTAGCCCTTTAAATTTGCAATCCATAGCCAGGGAGCTGGTAGCTCTAAAATGGATATGTTTTTCTGAAATGTTATGATGAATTAGGTATTTAAAAATAATCCTGAAGTAGAGATGAATGTCCAAATAGATATCTGTTGTGGGACTGCACCCACTGGCGTGATAGCAGGGTGCAAATAAAAAGAACCATCATTAAGCATTTTTTCTAGGTAAGTTTTGCCTGTAGATCCTGACCTTCACTGCTTTTGAACTGTTTCTGCATTACTGCCCAGCATTTACAAATTTTTTACAATGTTTTCTACAATTTTTTACAATCACACAGCACTTGCAGGATGGCCAAGGGATCAGGCCCAGCCAGCATGGATTTAGGAAGGGCAGGTCCTGCCTCACCAACCTGATCTCCTTCTATGATCAGGTGACCCACCTGGTGGATGTGGGGAAGGCTGTGGATGTAGTCTACCTGGACTTCAGCAAAGCCTTTGACACTGTCCCCCACAACAAATTCTTGGCCAAGCTGTCAGTCCATGGCTTGGTCCGGAGCACACTGCATTGGGTTAGGAACTGGCTGGAGGGCCGAGCCCAGAGAATGGTGGTGAATGGTGCTACATCCAGCTGGCAGCCAGTCACTAGTGGTGTGCCCCAAGGATCAGTTCTACACAGAGAGAGTGATTGCCCATTGGAATGGGCTGCCCAGGGAGGTGGTGGAGTCACCATCATTGGAGGTGTTCAGGAGGAGACTTGATAGGGTGCTTGGTTGCATGGTTTAGTTGATTAGGTGGTGTTGGACAAGAGGTTGGATGCGATGATCTCGAAGGTCTCTTCCTACCTGGTTTATTCTATTCTATTCTAAATGGCATTGACTTCAATTATTGCTATAGCTATGAGTAGTACAACTTTAAACGAAAAGGATTTTCCTTCTTTTTACATTTAGACAGATGTTTTAATATCTTAAGCTGCAATATTCAGTTGTGTAGCTGAATATTCCAAATGCAGACTTCTGAGGAGAGGACACCCTGGCAGTGGTGTTCTGGACAATTCTCTTTTTCACTGTAGTCCTATCTGATATTTCCTGGCCTTTAATTGTGGAATGGGAGCTGTCTCCTGCTATATATTGCAACTGGCACAATGCCTCTCATGACACTGAAGCAGGAGAGTACCACGGTGACACCAACAAACACTAGAATGTCTTGCTTAGTTTAAAGCAGGTGTACAAGTATCCAGGTAATGGTCTTCAGTGTTCATGTTGTAAGCGGACTGTAAGTTGAGGATAGGTCTCAAATGTGTGGTTGTAGATGATTTCTCCAGGCTAGCTGTGTGTGCTGATACAGCCCATGCTGCATGTCCAGATGCAGACCAGAGCCATGCTGTAGCACTTAGTCAAGTGCAATTGGATGTTTTGGGCCTTACCCACACAAGCATGGCTGCTTTGCTTTGGGTTCAGTGGGCTGGAAGTAGAACAGCTTCCAGGCAGGTAAGCCTGGCTTGGCTCAGCTACATCCAGGCTGTGCCCACTTTGACATTTTCAGCTCTTCTCCTGGTATCACTGAGAGCTGCTCCCATGTCTGTGGTGGGATTAACTTTGGGCTAACTCGTGTGCAGCCATAAAGTGGCTGCAGGGAGAGTGTTTGCTGCCATCACCCAGTGCCCAGCTCTGTTTCTGAAGTCGATGAACCCTATGAGGACAGGCTGCAAGAGTTGGGTTGATTCAGTCTGGAGAAATGAAGACTGAAGGGAGACTTCAGCACCTGAAAGAGGCCTACAAGAATGCCAGCAAAGAATTCTTTACCAAGGCTTGTAGTGATAAGAGAGAGCTGCTTTAAGCTTGAGGAGGGTAGATTTAGACTGAGTATTAGGAAGAAATTCTTTTCAGTGTGGGTGGTGAGACACTGGAAGAGTTTGCTCAGAGAGGTCATGGATGCCCCTTCCCTGGAAGTTTTCAAGGCCAGGTTGGATGAGGCCTTGAGCAACTTGGTCTAGTGGAAGGTGTCCCTGCCCATGGTGGGGGGAATTGAATTAGATGATCTTTAATGTCCTTTCCAACCCAAACTGTTCTATGAATCTATGAATACTTGGGTATGAGGGACCCAGTACAGTTTTCATAGTTTCATAGTTTCATAGTTTCAGTTAGGGTTGGAAGGGACCACAAGGATCATCTAGTTCCAACCCCCTGCCATGGGCAGGGACACTCTACCCTAGATCAGGCTGGACAGAGCCTCGTCCAGCCTGGTCTTAAACACCTCAAGGGACGGGGCCTCAACCACCTCCCTGGACAACCCATTCCAGGCCTTCACCACCCTCACGGTGAAGAACTTCCTCCTCATGTCCAGCCTGAATCTCCCCACCTCCAGCTTCATCCCATTCCCCCTAGTCCTATCACTCCCAGATAGTCTGAAAAGTCCCTCCCAGAGGTTTTGGACACCTCTGAGCTGATTTGGGTGGTTTGACTTTGTTTCTCACTCTACCTATATTCTAAGGTTTTCAGTTTCCTAAGATGTTTTAGACCCCCATTGCTCTGGATAAAATTACCAGTGAAATTTGATGTCTCAAGTAATACTGGGAAATGCAGACACTTCTCATTGCTGCTTACTTTGAGCATGATTTGTGCAGCTTTTGTTATTTCAGAAATGCAGACCATAGCCGGCTGCTGCTGAGGCTTTTTCTAGTTCATCGTTTGCCCAAGGCAATTTGTTTTTACTTCTGTCACTGTCAATTACAGCAAAATCCATTATCCTCATGATTAACAAGTGGTCTTTATTTCCATTTAAAGGCTATGGCAAGGAACTTGGGAGCTTAGCAAATTGGGTTGATTACAGGAGTGACACATGGGTGATGTCCTTGACTCCGACACACAGATGGTGATACTGCCAAACTCTTTATGTCTGATTAATTGAGCAAAGGCCTTTTGAGAAACAATATATCCTGAAGGCACCACGACTTGCATTTTTAATATATTGTTTCAGTCACCTCTCTGGAAAGATGGTTAGTGTTTTATTTTTACAAGGCAAGTAGTAGACAACTCAATGGCAGAATCTGAACTGAAATTGCTGCAGGCTAATGACAAATAAGCTATAGCTGCGTAACTGGTCTTTCTATTTTCCAAAACTTATGTTGCATGTAATTTTACATAACATCACATGATGGTTGGTAATCTGTCTTCCAGCAATAACCAGGAGCCAAAAGCAACTCAGGAAACCAAAGTTTAAAAGGAGTGAATTGAGAATAGGTTTGAGAATCCTAATTAAGGAATACAAAAAATAGAACTACTGTAATAAAAATACATACCTACAAACAAGATCACAAGCAGTATCTGCCCTAGAAATCTAAAACATGAAGGAACCTGTGGCTGGCCAGCCTGAGAGAGATTAACCTTACTCAATCTTACTCAAAATCTTTATCCATCACACTCCAGGTGAACAGGGGTTTGGAGTCAGGGAAAAAGGTTGCAATACTGAACCCTCCCTTTGTTATCTAACCAGTGAGGTAGCACTTTTGTTACACAACCTGTGGTGCATAAGCTGGATCCACCTGATCCTGTCCTTGTTACCATATGTGTCAGGTCTTGTTTCAGACTGCTCTTGCTACTCACCAAATGCCTGAACCGTGCCAATCCCATTCCTCAGGTGAAATCAACTTGGCTGAGTATGAGACACTGACCACACCTGTGGTGGGTTGAAGTTTCCCCCCCAACATTAATTGTGCCAGACCAACTCAGTTAGAAGCAAATGAAGCTGTATTTACAAGCAAAATCTACACTCTATGATGGAATCTAATGAATATGTACACAAAGTATACAGTATTTACAGTATTATATAGATATTTATAGTTAGCAAACAACACAAGCACTCCCCTGGTCAAGAGAACAGGAAAGCCATTCCACTGCCCCCCCTACCTCCTGTCCCGAGAGACAGGAGTGGAGAGAGAAAAGCAGTGGTTTAGACTTAGCCAAGGTCATCCAAAGCATGTTATGTCTCCTGAGTGAAGCAAAACAGCTGAGATCAGAAGAGAAAAGGGAAGAATTGTTATGGTACAACTCCTCTTATTCCATATATTTACCCAGTGATTTTGTTTAGAATAATCTTTTGTTTTTCCTTTTTACACCCAATAGAGATTGATTTATATTTTTCTACTTTTCTGCTCAAAATCTGTAACTAAATTTTAAAGGCATAGCCTAAAACCACCACAACAACCGAAGTGGCTTGACTGTGAAAGGGGTTTTCCACCAGCATCTTCCTATTCTTTAAAGTTCTGCATGGACTCATGTTCCCACAGAGTAAGGTAAGGCCTTTTGAATGGTGTGCAGAAGTCCATTTGCACTTTTGCATCCTGACTGGCCTTTCCATGCATTCTCTGCATGCATGGGTGGGTTTGGCTTGCTATTTGCAGAGCCCCCAATACAAGGGTATCAGACTCAGAATCAGCTCCTGCTGAAAAGTTCACAGATCCTCTGTGCAGTGTTAGTCTGAGCATCTTGTAAGGGTGAGCAGTTTTCATGTCAGCCTCAGATGTATTAGGTCACTAATAGGGATTATTCTTCTTATGTGTGAGATATGCACGGAATTGTAACACCTCACAATCTGCAGCACTTCTTATCTTTCATTACTTGCAGGTGTTTAACAGACCATGGTTAGGATTTTATGGTATGTAGGAAGCAAAGTACTGAGGGTGTAGCCCAGGGAGAGAGATTAAAATGGCTTTGACTGTTCTGCCACCCTCTGATTGTTTCCTGCCCTGGAGCTGTGCGACTTGGGCCACTGCTGCCCACCAATAGCAGAGCTGTGTGCAGCTCCTCAGTCCTGACATTGTCTTTCCAGTAGATGCATTCCCAGCACATACCCAGGTTACAGTTTGCAAGAGAGGGGCCTGTGAAGATCCTCTACGGGGCTTGTGTTAGGGCTCCTCTGTGCAACCCAGCACTTTCATGTGTTGTTCAGAGACTACTTGAGCATGGCAAAGGCCTTGCCTTTTGTAAGTAAGCACACTGCATAAATAATGCAAAAGCAGCTGGCAAAAATGATACTTGCAGGAACTAAAGGATACTGATGTGAAAGACACAAGCACTTAATTGTAGTGTTTTGTTTTCGATTTTGCTTATTTTGATAATACATTGAGGGTGGGAAGCCTTAACTTCTGCATTATTTTGGCCTTGTCAAACAAGATTAACATTTTATACATTAACTTGGATGACTTTTTAAAAGATCTAGCACCATACATGTCTTGGAAAAATCTCTGACATCCAATATTGAGCAGCTCTTTTTAAATGCCCCCCACAAACCTGCCCCAAATCAAATAACTTGCTAGACATGTATACACAAAAGTAATTGCCAGAACTGCTGTTTGGTTTCCCACCATTGTAGTCTGTTTTATGACTACACTGGCAAGAGTATCTTAGAGGTTGATTAGTTTCTGGTTCATAAGGGATGGGGTAGATATGAATTTCAAAGGCCAAGGACTCTAAAGGAGAGTCATATTGACAGCGCTCAGCTCATGAGCTTAACTACAGCCCCAGCAGTTATGTTGCTGGGAAATAGAGAGGTGCAAGCATAAGGTAAGGGTTTTTTCTGATAAACCAAACATTTCTGAGTCATTTGGGAACCTGCAAGAAACAGGCTTATACAGGTGACAATGTAGGCTACCAAATTTTGAAGGATTGCTCCTAAAGAATTTGATATAGGCCTTTCTAAGATTCTAAAGGCCTAGGTGTTTGTTACTTTGTGAGAAGAGTTGCCAAGCCTTCAGGTGATCTTAGCTGGTTATAGGTTGTCTTAGCTGTGGTAATTTCTTGGTCTTTCAGCAGCAACTGAGAGCATACCAATAGGGTTTTAATTAGGTCCTTAGAAAGAAGCAGTGTCTGATTTTTCCTTTAATATCAGTCTAAGGTCATCCAGATGCCTGGCTGTGCCACAGGAAAGCATTAACTGGTTAAGGAAGAGTGAGGGAAGTACCGGATCTCATTAAAACCCTCACAAGTCTTTTTCATCAAGACCAGAGTATCCTCAGACTAATCTTAAATCGTATTTACTTTGGAGCTTTCATTTAGTGGGATAATGAAAGTGATGTGCAGGAATATTTAGTTTGCAAAGGGAACTGATGGATGTAACAGCAATGACAGCACAGAAGTAGCAAGAGAATAAGAAAACACTCTTGAGTGGCAGAGGGTGCTCTAGAGGAACAAGGTTTTCTGGTCTCTGAATGGGGATGAGTACTTGAGCCTAAATATGCTGAGCACGCAAACTATTTTTGTCACGTTCTGGAAGAAAGAAAAGTTGATGTTGCACTGGCATATTTGCAGCCTACAGAAGGCTGTGTAATTCTATTTTTTTCAGCTGGAGGCAGCTGTTGTGCACTCCCAGCCTCTTGGTGGGTGTAAAGGGTGGTTAGCACTGCACAGATAAATTGACCTGCGTTATTTCTCCTCTCTCAGTGTGTTCAGTGAGCTGCAAACCACTGTGGGATGTACAAGTTCTTGTGTTACCCTTGTGTAAAGCAATGAAGAGGGGTAGAGGGCAAGCTTTGGTGTCCCTGCTCTCTGGCCCTCACTCTCCCAACAGCAGAGGTGTAAAATATGTCTTCTCTCTTAGCCTGCCTCTTAAAGTAAATGAAGTTATTGCAGGTAAGCCCTAATAAAGCCTCTGTCAACAAATGTACAGGGAGGTAAAATCCCCTTCCTCTGGGGGGAATTCAGTACAAAATGAATAGGGCTAAATAATTCCTGCCAGAGAAAATTTCTCCCTGGTAAATCATAAAGCTAATACTGTCACATTGTACGGGGGTATACTCTCACTGGTTTTCTACAAGATATTTTGTACATTACAAACTTTCATCTACCCCATTATTCCCATCTGTATTTAAAGGCACAAACTGGACCTGGGGCTTAGTGATGTTCGTGGGATGTGGGCTTTCTTCTACAAGGCACATAGAATCATAGAATAGAATCATAGAATCAATAAGGTTGGAAAAGACCTCAAAGATCATCAAGTCCAACCTGTCACCCAAGACCTCATGACTACTAAATATTTGGCAAATTCTACTCTAATTTAATTGTGAAATTATGGTGATGAAGGAAGTTCTTTGGAGTGAAAAGTTAGAAGAATAAATTCTCCCACTTGCTGTACCGTCAGCCTAGCACATGAAACTGTTGAAGACCAAGGAGGGTTTTAGAGAAACCCTTTGTAAGTCAATGAAAGCTATGGCAGTTCTTTGTTCTGATATCTCATAGGACTTCAGGCATAAAATAAAAATGTTGAAAATCTGAAATGTCTATGGGCAATGAGTCTCCCACTGCAAATTAGAGGGAGGAGATCTTGGGGTGGCTACACTGGCATTGGGGTCTTAATTGCCTTTCTAACATTACACGAGCCTCTTCACAATGACAAGCAATCTTCTCAAGTGCAGAGTTGTAAAGGCAGCAATTGATATCAAAGCCATCTGCATTATTTTTGGTAGTTTGGAAGCAATACTTTGCCGCTACCTTAGGGAAACCTCGATGAGTTTAGTGTAATTGCTAATTTTGAATGCTGATGGATTTAAAAAAAATTTCTTTTAAACAATTTAGAGAGGAAAGTGTTTCACAAACATCCAGACTCTTTGAACTAGAGATTAATTTTTGTATGTGGATTTAAAGTAAGGCAATGAACAATGTATGACTTGGTCGCTCTAATTTTATTTCTAAGGGATCTTTTGAGTTAGATGGAAGATGGAGGCATTTTAGCTTAAAACCAGACTGCAATGTTTGCTCTGACTGGGAAGGCATTATTTAATGAATTGATAACAAGTGGAGAGAGAAGCACATGCTTTATAATATAGAGTAGAGTAGAGTAGAATAGAATAGAATAGAATAGAATGATCTTGAAGGACTAGACCTTCAAGATCATCGCATCCAACCTATCATCCAATACCACCTAATCAACTAAACCATGCAACCAAGCACCCTATCAAGTCATCTCCTAAACACCTCCAATGACGGTGACCCTACCACCTCCCCGGGCAGCCCATTCCAATGGGCAATCACTCTCTTTGTGTAGAACTTCTTCCTAACCTCCAACCTAAACCTCCCCTGGTGCACTGAGCATATTTCAGTACTTGTATTACATGTTCAAGCAAGAAAAAAAAAGTGCCCTAATTTGCCAAATGATACAACATGAGCTGTCAGTTTGTAGGGCTTGCTTTCTTTCACAAAGCAATATGTGTTTAGAAGTGATTGTTTTAGTGAAGGCAGGCTCTTGTTTAAATCTGTTTATGGAAATAAACCATACAGGTAAAAGTACCTTGAGTATTTCTTACAACTACTTTTGTTTTTTTTTAAATATGTTTTTAAGTGTATTTTTTTCCTAAGTCAAGAGGATTAAACAAATTAAAAGCCTTTATTTAGCTCAGTCTACACAGTGAGCTGCTGCCCCTAAAAATTGACCGAACAGATTACCCAGGGACATATAATATGGTAGAATAATGTGTAAAATACATCTTGAAGGGAAACAGGAACAAATTAATGAAATTGTGTGTGGAGGCAAAAATGTAAATGGTGACAACCTTTTATGACAAGCAGCTTAGGTTGTATTTCCATTCTTCTAATGGAAATTGATGGGTGACAATAAACACTGTCAAGATCTATTTGTGTAGCAAAATCACACCCAGTGAAGCTATTCAGAAATTTTTTGAAGGCACATTTCTTGCCAGAATGTGCCCATTTCGTGGGAATATTTTGAACTGGCTTCATCTTTCAATGCAGTGTGAGCTTTGCTGGAAAACTCACCCAGCGTGTGCCAGAAGGCACACCAGGCTTCTGCTCTGAGTCAGGACCTGATGAGTGCCCAGAGCTGACCCAGGCTCTTGAGAATGTATTGTAGTTGGAAAGGTACTTGCTTGGGAAGGTATTTTCTTTCTTTGAGAAATTTATTTTATTTCTGGAAATGCTAAAATATAGCAGAACTCTTTCTGTGTTTGTTTTTATCTCACTTTAATTTTCTAGATAGTTCTAATACAGAGCTTAGAGAAAACAGATTTGGAGATTAGTCTGACATGTTTGTCCCAACCCATACAACAGATGAGCAGAGAGGCAGTCTCTGGAGGCAGGTAGTCTCACAATGGATTATCTGTTTTGTACTGCCTGTACTGTAGAGCAGTTTTTACTGTTGCTGGAGATCAAGCCCTGCCACAAACACTGTGAGGGGAGAAAAACATAATTGTGGTATTTAGATGAATTATGCTAAAGAACTTGTGTAAATACACATTGATTTTGTCAGTGGTTGCATAACTTCAGAATTTATTTTCTGAAATCATCCACAGCATTTAGTTTATTGGCAAGATGGTGTTGGACCAGTTCTAGGTTTCGAAGTTGTATTTGTCACCAACAGTGCAACTGAAGAGAACACATTAATGTATTTATCCAGTCAGATGTTTCATCTAATTTTGCCCTAAAAGGGGCAAAAGAATGACACTCACACAAATGGATTGCAGAAGTGATGGAAACTTTAAAAGCAATTAGTGCTTTACAGAAAACTACAAGCATGGTGACAAAAGAAACCCAAAGCATACAGATTCCCTTACAGCACACCCAAAAAAGCCTCCCATCACTTACTTCCCTTTTCCCCACCTGAGGGTATACCCAAAAGCCTAAGGGGACTTGAGATAACTCCCCACTGTTACCTGATAGGGACCATCTCCCACGAGGGCAGAGAGGGAAGAAAGAGGAAGTGAATGACTTTGCAGATGGATTTGTAGGATGCAGGACATTATGGGAATGAAATAGACTATTTCCTGTGTCTACCCACTGGGCTGGACACTTGGGATGCCAGAGGTGTATCTTGTGTGGCAGCAACAGGAGGAACCCAGCCTAAACTACCACAATTTAGAATAGAATGTACCCAGCAAATACATTGAAGCTAAATAACAACAACAAAACAACCCTGAGATTTATTTTACCAAACAGCTTGCAGAAAATAATTAATCTCTAATAGTTGCTTTTATTTTTCTCTGGTAGCATCTCTCAAAACCTCATTGTGCAAGTCTTGTCTCCTGTCTACTGAATTAAGCTATATTTTGGCAAAAAAACACACTATTATTACTGCTTTCTGCCTAGTAGCTGCTCACAGATGTGCTGGGGGGAGGCTTGGCTCTCACCAGCTTGTGGCTGTTGTCTCTCAGTCACTGTATGTGGTGGTGACACTGAGTATCTGACACCAACTCCCCCAAGTCAGAACAATAACACAAGGATATCAAAATTGCAAAAGGCCACTCTGAGAATGACAGTTTGGTCTCAGAAGTCATTAACTTGGCTTATACATTTAGCCCTGTCTTTCCATTTTACCATCTTGCAGAGAACAAGGGGAAGACATCTCTACAGGGGCAAGTGTGTAGTAGATGCCAGTGCTGCTGGAGAAAGCTGTTGCTTGCCTGATCCACAGAGCACATCTCAGCCTCGGACATGCTATGAAACAGCAAAATTCGGTCTTGCCTCCTCTTCTCTTTGAAACCATGAAACTGGAAGGTTAGCAAAAATTTGAGAGAAATTACTAGGTAACCTGGATTGAATCGCTACCTACCTGCCTCACAAGACTTTATGATTAGATGCTTTTAGGATGAGGCCATGTGAAACTTGCAGAAACTTGCAGTGAGTGGAGCTTTGCTTTCAGAAGCCTTAGTAAGCCCTTGTCTCTGTGTTTTCAGTTATGCCCTTCACCTGCCAGTGTGTGATGTGTGAACTATAAAACAGTGTCAACTCCGTGTGCATCTGAGATGTGCAATGTGATGTCTCATTGGTGCATGCACAGCTGCTGTGGCATTGCTTGTGGAGTCAAACTCAGGGGGGGGAATGGTCTCCAAAAGATTTATCCTCATCTGTGGCTGACAGTTATGTCCTGCAGAAAACATGGGTCGTGGTCCTGTGCCTCAAGGTAGTTGTCCAAAAGCATCCCAGGAGCAACCAAATGAGCATTCTACATGTGAGCAAAACTTTTAGGGAACAGTAGAATCACTGGGGCTTTTCTTCTCTTATAGGAATTTATTTACCTTTTGGGCTGTTGCTTTCTATAACCAAGGATATCACAGCTTTCTAAAAGTTGGAGGAGGCCTTCCTGCACTCCTGTGCAGATTGACTCCCCTGTGAGCGGCTGTGTTGCTGAATGCCTCAATCTCTGAAAACAGTGGATTTTTATGTAAACATTTCTTAAATAACCTGGCAAAACACACAGAGTAATAAGAGGTGAGTGAAGCATGTGCTCTTTACTCCTGCAGTGAAAGCAGCTGGTTATAGATTTGAGGAAATTAGTTGTTGTGTTCTGTGTCTTAATCCTTGTTATTACTGTGTAAATGACTCCATCCAATAAACTGTAATGTGTTGACTTTATTAGGTGATGGGCGATCGTGCTTATGCTTTAACAACCACTGTAGCTCACTAGAAAATAGGTGTGATCCAAGCAAGCTGAAGCTTTGTTCAAACCAATAGTGCAAATATAATTGTCCTCTCACTGTCCTTATCTTAAAAGCCTCTTCCCTTGGTTTGCCTGTGCTCACACTTCTGTGTCAGTTGGAGCTTAGCCACTGACTTTAAAAGGACCAAGCAGAGATCAACAGGAAACAATTCCTGAAAGTGCCACTGTGTGACACCAAGGGGCAGTTTGAGTAGGATGGGTTTACTACCAAGGCCTAGGATGGGGCTTGAGAATTCTGGAGACTTCCCTTATGGATCTTGCTTGGAGATTAAATTCTCTGTCAAGTGGGGTTAAGGCTCATTTGGTTTCTCATTTCATTTATCTCGTGTTTGGCTCTGTTTAGACCACGCTCTGAAGTGGTGTTACTGTGTCTATGTGAGCTGCTTGATCCTTTTTCCCAGGTGTGACAGAAATTTGGTTGTAACATACGCTGCTCTTAATCCTAACTAATCAAAGCACTTTCAGAAATTTCTAGAGCTAAAGTTATCCAGATATTATCCTGTGTCCCTATGGCATATGTAAAAATTTGAAGAGTTGTGACAGCTATTCATAAATAGCATGTAGTGCTCGGTGGTGTATGAATGTGTTGCTTCCTGAAGTTAACAACATACACTGTACTTGATCAGATAATGAAGCTGCAACTGCAATTCATAAAAGTGACTACTTGAAAGAAACTAATTTCTGCAGTTGTTTATGTACAAATTAATTTTGTTCTGCTTCTTTGCTTTAAAAAGTAGCTCTCGGAGATAGCATCTGAGTCCAGGGGGATACTCATTCATTCCAAATCTCTGCAACACGCAGTAGAATCAGATCAGAAGTTTCTGAGTGATAAGAATGTCTCCAGCTACCTGAATGATGCTGCAAATATTTCCAAATTCGTTGGATATTTACATGAAGTTGGAAGAGAATATCTTCAAAAGAACAATTTCAAAGCTGGATTTCCCCCTTTCTCTCCTTAATCAATACACAAGCTGGTTCTCAAATCAGAACTAAACCCTCAGCAGAAGTTCAAAAGGAATAGTGGTGGTGCAGAGAAGAAGGCTTCATCCCTGTGAGAGGCTGAGAGGCTTTGATGGGGAACTGTGGGAACACTGTGCTGCAAAACATTACCTTTCTTGGTGTTTGTTTTAAACTGCTCATGCTTCTTCACAAGGCAGGATCCCCGTCAGGAAGCAGGCCTTTTAACTCTATCAGCGAGCAGTACAGTGTAATTTGAATATCTGGAAAAAAAGGGTGATTTGAAGCTTTTCTGTTAAGATGCAGGTTGGGGGGCTTTGACTTGTTTATGTTTGCCCAAGTGTCGTCTTCTGCTATGGGGAAGTCTTCTCCGAATGACTTAATATTAGGGACTTTGTGGGCCAGTAAAGACTGAAAATGTAACATAAGCTGATAGAGATGATGGTTTAGCTTGGGGGGCTGAGCCCCTGTTTACTGTGAGTGTGAGTTAGCCTGGAGGGAACTTCAGGTGACAGTGAGGGTTGTGGCACCACCTGGGACCATGCATGATCCATCTGTACCTCTGCATGGCTGTTTTTCACATTTTTTTAGAAATCTAGGCTACTGTCTTCAAACAGGGCTGAGAAGGACGAATTTTTAGCTGCCATTTGACTTTAGTGCAGACTGAGTTCCATGTGTTTTCTTGTGTAGGGAAGCAAGCTTTTTAGAAGCTATCTTTTCAGCAGTGTAACTTATATTCGCTAAACTGGTAAAATCTGGAAACCTACCTTTTATTGTAGGTCCATGCCACTATTTCCTGTAAAGTCTTTTAAATGTATTTTATTCTATTGATTTTAGTTTTTATTTATTTTATTTTAAATCAAGCATTGCATTTAAAGAAGCTCTATGAGACGTGAGTGATCTTAACTGATTCAGAAACAAAAGCCAAAGTTCTTTTGTGATGTGTTGTGGTCCTGATTGGTAAACTTTTATTACCTTACCTATTGTAATATTTGATTGGGAATCATAAAGCATTACCAGCAACTTATTAATATTTCTGAGTTCAAATGTTCTTACTCACTTGTGCTGCATTATGAATCACCCTGTTCTTTCCTGTAAGATTCCATGGCAGAGAAGGATGCTCAGGGACTGCTAATAGTATTAAGAGATGCAGAAAATCAGAGTACAGAGCAGTTCTTCAAATTTTGCACAAATTCAAATGAAATATTCCCTATTCCTTCCAGGTCATTAGTTTAAAAGGTCCTTTAGTGAGGATAACTGTGTTAGTCAAGAGAAGGCTGTATTAAGCAACTTGAAAATTGAATTTTTTATCAGTTTTATGAAGATTGCTTCAAGGGTGTGGAATTTTTAATAACTTTCTTTTATGTTGAACTGCCTGCTGCAGCTTTCTTGGGGAAATGGGAGCTGAAGATGAAATGAATGCAAACGTGTCTGCTTCCTGGCTTTACCTTAGCAATTTTGTAACTGGCAAGAAACACCAAATCCTTTTTCTGCTGTAAATCATCAGTGTCTTTGAAAAAAGCCCTGGGACAGTACAATGGGTTACAGTTATTCTGTACTGTACTAATGGAAAACAGAACACTAAGCTAATTGAAAGAGCAAGCACACTGTATTTCTGAAAAGTTAAGATTATATCATTTTTGTATAATGAAAGAGGAAATAAGGAACATTTCTGGCATTCAACATAGTCAAGCTTTTATCTGGGTTTCTGCTGACATTAATCTTTGTGCAGAGGCTACTAAGGTTGAAATGTCTATCACAACTTACCCACAGCACTGCATTTCCCACAGAGGGCAGCTTCTGAGCTCAGAAGGGTCTTTGCTGGGAAGGAGTATAGGAGAGGCAGCTGAGGAGAGCAACATTCATGCTCATCAGCCTGGGCTGGGGCAGATGCAATCATAGGAATTGTTGAGGCTGTGCTGTAGCACAGTGCTGGGGGTCTGCTGCTGCATAAATGCCCTGGAGCCAGTGCTGGAACATATAGACCATGTGCTTGGAGGCGGATAAATACCTGTGAAAGAAGCATTTTACCTGGTATTATTTGTTATGCTATGGAAAAAATTTGTCTCTTGTTTCTTCCAAAAGACATTGTTGGGCTTCAGTTACTGTGAGTTTCTGTTTAATTCTTCCCCTTGCTTTTCCTTTTTGTGCATGTTGGTTTTCTTCCATCTGACCTTAACTTATGCAAAGTCTTAGAAATCAGTGCTCATGGAGCTACTGCTTCCCTCCATGCATCAGTTTGAGAAGCGGCACTGCAGAACTTGCAGGAGTAATATAGCACATTATTTAATGGTTGCAGATCTATTGCTGGTATATTTTGAAGTATTCCTGCTTTCAACCAATCATATTAAGGACTTGGAATAGCAAAGTGGGGCAGGATTCACATACACTTTAGGAAGCAGAAATGCTGGATGTTTTCTTGGACTCAGAACAAAGCAAGCTCTCTTCCTTTCATGGTTGGCTCTCGCTGATTCTTCACTCTTGACACAGCATCAGATTCACTCTGAGAATGCTAAATACAGCTCTGACAAATGGTGTTTCTCAGGTCTGACAGCTTCTATATAAACCACTTCTGTCTCATATACAGGCTTATGGTAGCTGGCATATCTGAAGTGCATTTAGAGTTTGCTTAATTGAATGTGGTGGGATGACTGCTGAGAGAGAATCCATGTAGAAATAAAACTAATGATGCCTTTAACAAATACAGTAAAAAAAACATGAAAAAAAAGATATAGCATATATAACATGAGAGTAACCAAAAATTGAAAAGAATTCCTTAGTAGCTATAACTGTTAAAATTTCCAAGGCCATTTGTATGATTTGAACATTTTAGCCATTGTGCAAGCAGTTGCAATGGCAAATCCAAATCCTTTGTCCTCTTATAAATTCAGCCCTTTGGTTGTCACAGAAACATGACTCACAGGAGAGAGGTGACTAAAAATGTGGTGTTTGGTTTTCTTTCTTTTTCTTTTTCCCATATTTAAATAATGAATTTATCTTTTGCTACTGAAATCAGATGAATATCTCCTATTAGACTTCTAAATGAAAATGTGGCTTGGAGGAAATCTTCATATGTTTATAGGAGAACTTCTCCCAATACCAGGTGATAATGTACTGAAGATAATGTTCTCAGATTCATTTCTCTATGTGAAGAACTGGCTTCTTTGGTCTGTTTGTGGCACCACAGTTGCCTTTCAGTGTGGGAGTTGTGCCTGCCAGCTGCACCTGCTGCCATTTTTGTGTTGTTTTTCTTTCAGTACAAAACCTGCATGTATTTCAAAGGATTTCTGTGTCATGGCCTTACAGATGAGTGTGCATGACATAGAACACATCTATTTATATACTTGTCTACCGTATATAGATGTATAACACTTAATTGGAGCTTTAGGAGTACAAATCTTTAAAAGTGTAGTTACAGAAGAGGAATCCTTGATACACAGCTGTTCTGTCTGTTTCTGACAAGGAAATGTCTCTGAAGTGACAGAATAGCACACAGGATTACACTGGCCCACTTAATGCGTGTATAATACACATGCATGCATGCATATCTGTATGGTCCTGTAATTGTATATGCAGTGTGTACTCCCTCCTGCAGGTCAGCAGATGAGAGTCCTTCCTTGGGCTGGATTTCCACATCTGCCTCCATGATGCAGCTGCTCAGAGTCAAAATTTGCTGGCAAAAGAGCAATAAGTAAAAGTGGTGACTGAAGATGAAAAAGCATTCCATAGCTTTGGTTTTCTCATGTTTTGTACCCTATTTGTTAGTGTGATCTTCAGTGACAGAAATGCCTGATGTATGTTTACTTCACAATCCACAATACTTATTAAATGGTCTTAACATTAAGATTCAGGCTGAAGAAAATACCCTAGTATAGGAATCTGATAAGGGACTTCTGATCTGTGAAGTCCATGATGCCAAGAGGCAGTATTGAGCACAGGTTTCTCCTTTTTTGTGCTTTTGGCTCACACTGAATAAATACTCTGCATGTGTAGGTATGGCTCAATGGTAGATTAATGTGCAGAGCAATGAAAATTAACTAGGAAAGAGAATTTGCTCTCTTGTCCTACAAGACAAATCCCACTGCTAGAGAAA
>CM026887.1:43922732-43974672 GCA_015227895.2 Colaptes auratus
TGCATGTGTAGGTTATGGCTCATGGTAGATTATGTGCCAGAGCAATGAAAATTTAACTAGGAAAGAGAATTTGCTCTCTTGTCCTACAAGACAAATCCCACTGCTAGAGAAAAATGCAGCTTGAAACACTATGGTTTTATATTGGAAAACCATCACTTCTTTCCACAAATCTCATTTAGTTTTATCCCCTCTCCATGCCAATTCAACCAGGCTTTTCTACTCTAGGTTGGCAAGCAGAAAAGATGTAGAAGTCAGCTGTCTAGTTACTACCAGCAGAGAAAAAATGTGGAAGTACTGAGGTTCTTGTAAGAAGTGATCTTGGAAGGTTTTCACTTTACTATTTAAGTCTCAAAGGATTTGGATAACCACAAGAGAAACATAATTCTGAGTGAATCAAGACCTGAAACTTGAATGTCTGTATCATGTTGAGTGAGAAACCCAAACAGCATTTGTTTATTGCTCAATACACATGCTTCGGATACTGGCTGGAAAGAAAAGAGGTGGAGAATTTTGGATTAACTGAAAAGAAATGCAATATGAACAAAGAATTGAAGGCTATTACACAGCTTGTGTACCCTCTCCTTAGAGAAGTGCTGCTGTTTTATAGTTTAGAAAGCACTGAAGACATGGATTTCTAGTTCTTTCCTATCCCAAACTAGCCTATATTTTAAGCCATTTGACATAAAATCAAAGTGTTTTAGGACTATTGAGAACAACTTTATTCCATACTTTGTAGTTTAGACTTTGATACCTTTCAGTAAGGCTGATGAATTTTCCTTTTTCTCTGGATTTCTCAGCCAAAGATACAGAAAGCATTGTGAATGGCAACAACCTGGAAATGTTTTCTCTTCCATCAAGAAACATACCATGTCCTTTCAAAGCTTAATTGAGCAGCACAAAGCTAATTAGCTGTCCGAAGACATGCCATTTAATTCACAATCCAGCATTAATTTGTTCTACAGGCTGAGCTTATCTCATATATAAATGCCTTTGCCCTGTGGCTTTCCAAACAGCTGCAATATACAAAAAAGACTGATAACTCTGTCATTTAAATGTTGCTTGCTTTGTTCACTTGTGCATAAAATACTGAACTGCCTGTGAATTGTAACTGGAAAGTTTTCACAGTCACAATGAAAAAATAATTTGTATTTTTTATTCCTTCCTAGCTGGGAATAATGTTATCACTCTGGGGTGCAAAAACCATCATTTGAGGTTTGTCTTAGATTATCATTTACAACCTCCTAATCTAATGTGTAGTTTTGATGGTATGCTGAAAGTTTCAAAGCTTTTGTGGGGTAACTAATTACCTTATCACTTTCTCTTTGTTGTAAAAATCCTAAGTATATTTGTTAAGCTATTATAGTACAGAAGAAGTGCTACAGTTACTATGAAAGAATTTTTATGTTGCTAATCTTTGAAGCATATAACATCATTTGCAGAGACTATTTAATAAATTCTCTCCCTTCTCCATCTTCAGTAAGGAAGTTGTGATTTTCTTAGGATGTGTAATGAGTGAGTTTATGAAGTATGACTTCTCATGCCCAAATACTGAATTTATAATGTAACACTGGATGTCTTGCTGGACTCATTGTTCTAGCAAATGTTTGAAATTAATTTCCTTTCTTCTTAGTACCCATTGATGCCTTTGTACCTTAGAATAGAATAGGATAGGATAGGATAGGATAGGATAGAATAGAATAGAATAGAATAGAATAGAATAGAATAGTACTCTTTGCCAGTAAGAGAACATTTGCCAGAGATATGACATCCCAAAATGCTCTGTATGAAGTGACTAGGGATAGGAAACAAAAATTTCTGTTAATAATTTTTCATGCAACCTTTTTTTCAGTGGTGGGTAGATGGGAAAGGGAATTTCTGCTGCTTGTGTAAGGAGTGCGTTAGGGCACTTTTGCACACTGTGCACTTTTTCTTTCACAAACAGGAAATGTGATGAGAAAATGTGAAATATTTATAGAATCCACAAAGAAATAGGGCACTTGCCACTTTAAGATGCTAAAGTTTGAAGGTAGTTAAATAATGTGCAAAGTTCCTTTAGCTCAGGGGAGATCTGTGCCAGGGCAGAGTACCAAAAGGGGTAACCTGACTGGAGTGGGAAGTGAAATGGTGATTTAGGTTAAGGCAAGATTTTGGCTGTCTTGGCTATTCCTGGAGAGTGTGTGCATGTTTTTCTGAGTAAGCACTTGATCACTTCATCTAAGTACAAACTACTGTGTCTTGGAGAGTAGTTCACACCCAATAGTTCTTGCTGACTGCATTTGAAAGCCTGGCTTTTCAGAGTTGTTGATTTTTTTTTAGCTGATTTTTAAGCTGCTCTGGACTGGCATGTGATTATAAAAATGTGGTGCATATCTGTCCGTGGTTGCAAGATCTGCATACTGTGAAGTAGCAGTTTCTATGTTGGTTGTTTGTGGTTGAAATTTAGCTCAGCAGTAGATTGAAAAAATCTTGAAAAAAAGAACTCTGACAACAGCCTGACGGTCTGAGCTAAGCAAGACAGGACTGAAAGAGGAAGGTTGAGGAATCCTCTGGGCAATATGTTCATACATTTGGCATGTGAAGTACCAAGAACATGCAGCAGCCAGTTTTATCATGGTTCTTGTTTCTTGTGGCTCTGTACATGCTCTTTCAGCCTCCAGTAGTGTCAAGAAGAAGACAAACATCATTTATCATCTCAGTGCTGTGGAAGATGAGTAGCTAGCTTGTAGCTCTGGAACTGCTTCTCACAACCCAGCTGCATCTCAAATACACCTAAACAAATGGTTGTGCTGGTGACAAATGGTTGTGCTGGTGTGGCATTTTCTGGGTCCTTTGCTGTGGGAAGGAGGCCAGTGAGGGTGACAGTGGTGGCTGTACCATGTTGTGCTTGGATTTGTAGACTCCATTTCTGCTTGTGTCTTTCAGCCAAACCATTACTGATCTGTCACTGTGAAACTAGAGGTGTTCAAGAAACGTGTAGATGTGGCACCTCAGGATGTATTTTTTAGTGGTCATGGTAGTTGGGTTATGGTTGGACTTGATGATCTTAAAGGTCTTTTCCAACCTTAATGATTCTGTGATTCTGATTTTGTTGGATTAAAAGGACACAAACAAGTAGTTGTGTTTCTGACCATTTTTTTGTCTTTGAAGTACTCAGAGAATGTGTTATAATTGTTCCTATTTATATTTCAGAAAAATTTGGATTATCTGTTTTATTACAACCAAATTAGTTCATTTTTGTTGCCAGACCATTATCTGCATCAATAACTTCACTGCACATCCTCAGTTGCAGCAATCCTTCATTTTGGCACCACCTTTAATCCATTGTTTATTCTTATCTATTATGTTCCACATGATATTAAGGAAAGGTTTAATCTTTATTAAATGGCAATAGTTATGGTTGATGGATGATAATTTACAACTCTGCTACCAGTAAGAAAGAAATAAACTTTTGTTTTTATTACGCTCTTGGAACTGATTACGATATATAAAAAAAACAGAACAACTCATATACCAGGAAATCTTATTGCATTATTAGGCTATACACCTGCCCAACTGATGAATAGAACTCAGTCTTGCAGTTAATAAAAACCTGGAGTTATTTCAAGCTGAAACACAGCAGAATAAAATAATGCAAATATTGTTTGTTGCAATTTCACCATCGTAAGAGAATCAGAGGTCTTAGCTGGGAGTTGAAGGAAATTAGTGTTCAGCTCTAAGTCTAGGCTTCTGTTTTTTCAGATTAATCTTTTGTATTGTTTTCTAAATGCCAAAATGACCACTTTATCTTTAAAATTGAAGCTGAAAATTACTCTCTACTAATGTAAGCATTGCAAGTATATAAAATCCTGTGAGTTGTCATTCAGGTCTAGACAACAGACTCCAGTCATGCTAGCAATAGCTAGTCAACAATTGCAAAATTTTGCTTAGCAGTATTATACTGTCCACCATCAGACTACCATCTTGTGAAACTAAATATCTCAGCAGAAGCAAGTCAAATCATTCCCCTTCTGGGCCTCCACCTTTGCCCATAGCAGCAGCACTGTGAAACAGCTTATGTGGTTCCACAGATGAAATAAAAGGACAGTGGAGGAGAGTGAAGAGAGTTCATAAAGAAGAAAACTCAAACCAACCACTTCTCCCTCCCCAGAGCTCCCTTTTCTTTAAGACAGAAAGATACTTAATGAATTTGCTGACCTTTTGGCAAGACACCTTTGCCTTGACTAGAGCCTGAGCAGCTTGTCAAAGCTCCAGGATGGCTTTTCACGCCCTCTTTGTCTTCCTTCTTGCTGACTTCTTTGCCTTGTTTTTTGGTAACTGAAGACAGGACCAGGTCCATGAGATGCAGTGTGAAATAATCCGTCTGGTCTCATTAAAATTTAGACACTGAGGGAAGACCAGGCATGTGGCAGTGCATGTCACACTAAGAGGGAACCCAAAGCCTTTTTTTCATTACAATGGTTTACATGTATTTCATAAACGACAATTCTCAGCTCATGGTTTCCATAACTGAATTTGAGTGAATAAATTTGAGTGAGAGGCTGACCTACTTGTTTTAGGTAGGAGAAACAGATAAAGACTTTTTGTCCTTGTGTGCCTTGGGCAAGATTTCTTGGATGATGTTGCAAAGGAGAGTTGGATGTGGCAGCTTATAAATTCAATCAAAGTGTCTCTTATGTCTTTGCCTCAAATAAATACACCTTCAAAATATATTTGAGGTAATCTTTTGGACCTTCCATGCCAAATATTCTTGTCTCTGTATACAGAAAACTCGAAGAGTATAAATTAACTGTTTCTTCTTTACTTCATTCTTATTTCACTAGATGTTATATTAACTTTTTATGGTTCCACTTGGATACTACATTCTGAATCATGTCTCCTCTGAATGGGTGCAAACACAGTTACCTTGTAAATGAATACTTTTCTCAGTTTAATGTAATTCAGGTCTTTAAGGCCAGGGCAAATCAGTTCAGTGAAAGAACTCCTAGGTGACTTCTGAACCTTTAAAAAATGAAGTAAAGAATTTGTTGGAAAATAGCTGTCAGATTAAAAGGTATTTGGCTCCACTGGTATGCTTACAGCCTTCCCAGAAGTTAAAACAAATTGCTGGTTATCAAAAAAAAAAGGAAACTAGGTCTCAAGTCTCATTTACTTTACGTTGTTCTCAAACATTGACACATAAATGGAATGGGTTGTCCAGGGAGGTGGTTGAGGCCCCATCCCTGGAGGTGTTTAAGAGCAGGCTGGATGAGGCTCTGGCCAGCCTGATCTAGTGTAGAGTGTCCCTGCCCATGGCAGGGGGGTTGGAACTAGCTGATCCTTGTGGTCCCTTCCAACCCTGACTGAAACTATGAAACTAAATGATCATGGAAAACAACCAAATAGACTATTTAATGAAACAGAAGAAGAATTATCCTCCTGGGAGGGCAAGAACATAAAAATTACAGATCTTTTAGTAATTTATTTCCAAGAACCATTCTGGTTACTCTAGCTGACACATTCTGGCTTCTCCTTCAGTCTCTCAGTAAAGAAGGCATCCAAGAATGGCAAATACTAATGTGCACAAGGTGCTTTTGGAGCATGGTGCTCTCACAAATCAAATGTCTGAATTACCTGAAGTAGCATTGTGGTGGGTTGACTTTGGCTGCCTTCCAGACTCTCACCTAGCTTCTCTCACTCTCCCTTCTCAGATGGCTAGGGTGGAAAATAGGATAAAAAAGCTCATGGGCAGAGATAAAGATGGGGGAATCACTCACTAATTACTGACATGGGCGAACAGACCAAACTTTGTGGAAAATAAATTTAATTTAGAGTTGGGTTACAGTTCCTGTCAGGAGTACCTACTCCATCATGGGCTCTCCAGAGCTACAATTGTTTCAGGAAACATTCATCTGCTTTGGTCTAGAGCTCCAAAATTGGGAGTACAATGTAGATATCCGCTCCAATGCAGTCCTCTCCATAGGCTGCAAGGAAATACCAGCTCCAGTGCCTTGATCTCCTCATCCCTTTCCTCATTCTCTGACCTTGGTGCTCCTCACTCCTCAGTGCTATGCATAGTGCCTAGTACAGGCAACTCCTCTAGGAATAGATGCTAGCCCTGCAGCTTCCTGCTGTCAAAACCTTGCTACTTATACCAAATGCAACTACAAAAAATAGCTGTATATGCAGAGCTGTTCTCGGCAGAACTTTGGTGTCTGAAGACTACTATACCATTTCAGGGTTTGTACGGATCTGTAAAGAGCCTTATGGATAAGTTTGAGAGAACCTTAAACTGGACATGTTCACAACTGAAAACTAGGCAAATTTTAAATCTTTTGCCACTAAAACATGTTTGCTGAAGGTAGCACTGAAGGTAGAAGTCTTGCAAGGTTTTGTAGACAGCTGCCAAATAAAAACACTTTTTACTCCCATCTTCTGGATGGCATCTAAATTATCCTTCTGTTGTACTTGCACCACCACCAATGAGGTACATCGAAGATGAGCACAAAAAGAAGGTAAGCTTATTTTATCTATTTGATGCTGCAGAATTCAGACACAAGGCTGTATATTATTTCAGCATTCAGTTCCTCACAATTTATATTAAACAGGGTTCACTGAAGAGTATTCTGTCTCTTGTCATTTTTATAATGGACAATGAATTTTCTAAAAGAAAGCTGATGTAATTCTCTTGGCACTTTTGATGGTATTTCTAAGGCAGCTAAAAGAGTATAAATGAATATATCCCCTCTGATCATAAAAATCCAAGTAAGCACCACTCATTAAGAGCAGGCTGTGACCCCGAAGTTTTAGTAATCTCAGAACAGTGTGTATCACCTAGGTTTTTCATGCTCAAAGTCTTCAGTCAAACCATAAGGTCTTGAGCAGTGTCTTATGTTCTTTTTGAAAAGCTGACATTTGGATTTGACAGAGTAGGACACTGAGAATTAGAAAAGTCCATCTTTTCCTGGTTCAATACCACAACAAACAGCATCAACAAAATACTTGTCAAACCTTCATCTGCTTTAGTGCAAGGTCTTGTTTCCTTTTAGCTCTCCATGGTACTGCATGTTGACATATTTATTCTTGTGAGGCTGAAGTTTCCTCCATGGAGAGAGATTTTCAGTATCTTGAGATGGTTCCAAAGAAAAGAAGCCAGCATTTTCTAAGGCTCAAGCTGTCAAACAGAATAGAGGGGAATGTATTTTCTTGTAACACCTTCCTCCTTAGATGATCAAAGCTGCTGATTTTTTTTTTTTCTCTTCTAAATCACTAAACTCATGAGGAGGTTTCCCTTCCCTTGCTTTGGAATCACAAATTTTCTTTGATCAGAGGTAAAAATGCCTGTTTTGTACCATGATTAACATCTAATAATCTCATTGGTTCCTAGCATAAAAGTAGCAGCTTCAACACTTACCAGTTTGACCTTTCCTTATTGCTTTACAGAAGATATTTTAAAAAGAACGTGCTAGCAATGACTGTGTGCTTAAAACATCACCTGGATAAGTGCAGGTACAAGTTTTAAACTTGACAGTGTATTGAAAATTCTGGAATTTCAATCAAGTTATTTCACAAATTTGGGAAGAATCCTAAATGTCAGCCCTTACTTAAGAACAATCCTACAGGAAAAACATCACAGAATCACAGAATCACCAAGGTTGGAAGAGACCTCAAAGATCATCGGTTCCAACCTGTCACCACAGACCTCATGACTAAACCATGGCACCAAGTGTCACATCCAATTCCCTCTTGAACACCTCCAGGGATGGTGACTCCACCACCTCCCTGGGCAGCCCATTCCAATGGCTAACGACTCTCTCAGTGAAGAACTTTCTCCTCACTTCGATCCTAAACTTCCCCTGACACAGCTTGAGAGTGTGTCCTCTTGTTCTGGTGCTGGTTGCCTGGGAAAAGAGATCATTCACAGCCACAAAATTGAACACAAGAAATACGAGTTTTGTTTTGGGTGGGTTTTTTGTTTTGTTTGTCTGTGTTTTTTTTAGGCTAGGCAAGCTACTAGCTTCCAGAAGGTTTTAGAAATAAGACTGGGAGGGAAAGAAAATGTTTTTAAAACTGAGAAAATACATAACACCTGGACAGCATCATTTAAAACTTAGTAGAAGAAAAGAACTTAATTATATGTGTTATCAGTGAGTGAGCACTCTTTGAACAATTCAGTAAATTTACTGGTTTCTCCATTCAGGAGGAAATTTCTGGCAAGATGAGGTGCTACAGAATTTTTGAGAGTGATATCATTTGGTCCTAATGCTCCTTTTATTGTATGTAACAGTGAATGTGCTGAGAATCAGAAAGTCAAGCAATTAAATAAGAAATCAATCCCAACTGCTTTATCAGCTGAACATTCTTTGTCAAGTACAGAAAATGGCATGTGGTGGCTTCGTATGAGATCTATTTATGTACACAATTCTTCCATGAAATTGCATTGACCTATTCTTATGATCTTGTATCCACAGTGAGGTTTTTCTGAACTGCTAACATGCTGCATGTGTTTCCAGATAAAATTATGCAATTGCTTACAAATTTCATCTTCTTATGACTCATTACTTCTCCTCGTGTAATGTTTTCAATTTCCTTAAAATTTTGCAGCTGCTAAATGAAAAAACTCCTTCCAAGGAATTTGTAATATCTTTTACCTGCATAATGAGATGAGGTTTACTCTCCCTCTGGACTTTGCCAGTTTGTCTTTGCCATTAAGAGTTCACTTTGGACCAAAATATTCCCTGCAAGAGATCTGAATTTTATTCTTTTTAGCATATTTCTGTGATGTTGTAATTCAATAATGTTCTTCTCAGCACAGGAGCACTCTTACTGCAGCCTCAAGGGGCCTATACATGTGCTTAAATGTTTTGTTGAACCAAACGAGGAGTGGATTTGCATTAAAAGTGTGCTTTCCTGATCTAAAAATTGCTGTAACTATTAACACCTACTAACATTCAGGACTTACTGAACCAGAGCAAGCTTTACCCAGAGGCACTAAACCCAACAACTGTGAAGGGGTTACATTTAGTTGTGGTGGCTCTTGCAATGCTGCAATGCACAGTTCAGCAGCAAACTCAGCTCTTTGCTTAACACCCCTTCTAAAAGGCAGAAATCTCTCCATATGTGCTAAAAGTATGTTTGGTTCAACTATTTGTGACTGATTAGTTGGATTCTTCCTGCCCTTTATGCAATGGTGCTGCTATTAGCTCCTCAAGTTGTTTGTTGTACATTTCTTCTGGGTTGAGCTAAACCAGGACTGTTTGGTGATTTTCCTTTTCAGTTCAGTATCTTCTAGGTAACTGCACTTTCTGTAGTTAGCAAGGTGTTTTCACAGCATCTGCTTATAGTGGTGATAATGCTAGCTGTTTATAGTTAACACCAAGCATTGGTGTGCAGAACAAGGTTGCTGGTGCCACATACGTGGGTGCAGAATATAAAAGACTGCATCTGTAGAAGGATCAGACAGGACAGGTGACTGTAAAGTGACCAACAAGATCTTCTGTTCCATGTATATCATATTGAGTATAAAACTGAGGGATCGCAAGTGTCAAGCTCTCTTCTTCAGTGGCCAGTATCTAAGGAGGGTTCTCTCCATTCTTCTGTCTCCACTCCAAGTCTCTGTGTTCTTGAATCCAGTTCCAGAGTCCTGCTCCTGAATCAGGTTCCCATCTACCACTGAGTCTTGTCTGGGACTTTCCCAGTGCCCACCCACAGTACCAGTGGCGATGGTGAGATTATTGTCATCAGGGGGTTGGTCTTAATATTTGGTTTATATTTATTTGTGCATATTTCATTTTATTATGTCCATTAAAACAGTTTTAATTTTTGTACCAATCAAAAAATCTCTCTTTCTTATCCCTTATTATTCCCCTTCAGGAATGGAAAGACCTTAATAGAGAGTTTGTCCTTCATTTAGTGGCTGACCCAGCCCTAACTTTTGACAACTTTAAAAAATATGTTAGAAAGCATGATTGTGCAAAGGATCTTCATTTAAGGTTTATAAGTAGGCTTGGCCTGGAAGTGAGATTTCATTGACTTTCCATGGGATTAATTATTTTTATCCCACTATGAGCACAAGGTAAAACCTGTCAATACAAAATCATACATAAGGGTAGCCTGTCTGTGAAGGGCAGAATTGGAATGGAATGGAATGGAATAGAATGGAATGGAATAGAATAGAATAGAACAGAACAGAATTACCCAGTTGGAGAAGACCTTTGAGATCATCAAGTCCAACCTATCATCCAACACCTATTCAACTAAACCATGGCACCAAGCACCCCATCAAGTCTCTTCCTAAACACCTCCAGTGATGGTGACTTGACCACCTCCCTGGGCAGCCCATTCCAATGGCCAATCACTCTTTCCATGAAGAATTTCTTGCGAACATCCAGCCTAAACCTTCCCTGGTGCAGCTTGAGACTGTGTCCTCTTGTTCTGGTGCTGGTTGCCTGGGCAAAGAGACCAGCCCCCACCTGGCTACAACCTTCCTTCAGGTAGTTGTAGAAAGCAAAAAGGTCTCATCTGAGCCTCCTCTTCTTCAGGCTAAGCAACCCCAGCTCCCTCAGCCTCTCCTCACAGGGCTTGTGCTCCAAACCCCTCCCCAGCTTTGTTGCCCTTCTCTGGACACCTTCCAGCAACTCAACATCTTTCCTAAATGGAGGAGCCCAGAACTGGACACAGGACTCAAGGTGTGGCCTAACCAGTGCTGAGTACAGGGGCAGAATGATTTTCCTACTCCTGCTGGCCACACTGCTCCTGATCCACGCCAGGATGCCACTGGCCTTCTTGGCCACCTGGGCACACTGCAGGCTCATGTTCAGCCTTCTATCAACCAGGACCCCCAGGTCCCTTTCTGTCTGGCTGGTCTCCAGCCACTCTGACCCCATCCTGTAGCACTGCATGGGGTTGTTGTGGCCAATGTGTAGAACTCAGACGGCAGCCTGCATACTGAGACCAGGCAGTGTTAAGCATCTGGCAACACTATAACCATGACAGCACGGGTAAGAGTCAGAAACCCACCTAGGATTTAGTGCAAGTTTTCCCAGCTGGCATCTGTGCTGCAGCAGCAGTGTCAGTATCTTGCACAGTTCTCCAGCACAGAGAAGTCTATCTGAATTACAATCATATATTTGACTGAACTGAAGACAAGTTCTGAGCATTGAAGTCACTTCTGAAAATGAGATTTAGCTGAGTTTGAAATTGGATTTCCCTAGTCTATTGACAGGCTTCCAAAGGACCAGCCAAGTGGGATGGAAAACAGGTTTATAAAGGAAATATGTTATTTACTGGTGGAATATTAGGGCTGCCTCTGGTGAAGTATTTTGAATAAGTTTTCCACTGAAATTATCAGAGAGCTGAATTCAGAAAAAGTAATGACTTCATGAGCTGCTATGATACAAAATAAGGCAGAAATTCTCACACTGTTGTTACTGCTGGCATTGTGAAATAAAATAAAGTGCTCTGTCTCTTAGGGATACCACATGTTTAACCCATATTTGCAAATCTCCCCAGAACATATAAACAATTACTCTACCTTTTCACATGAGGTGCTTGAAAAGCTTATCACAGCCTGATTTCAGGGCTTTGCAGTTTCTCTAGAGTACAGTGATTGGTGTTTGATATGTGAATATATCAGACATGACATACCACAGACTATTAAAGGGTCAAGAAGGGAGTACTCCTCATTACCCCTGGTATGTGCTCTCAAAGATGTAACAAATACCTGAGTAGTACTGGAAATATCTTTCATGCATCAATGGGTTCCTGCTCCCCTCGCAGTGAAGGGTTTAAACTACAGCAATTCTTTTCTACAAGCACATAGGCCCCTGAAAGTGTTTGTGTCCTAATCTGAAATGAGAAATTGTTACATGATTGCAGAAAGGCCCCGTGTCCTAAAAAAATGACACATCTACATGAGGAAAATTACTCTATTATTTGCATGGCAAAGCACTCAAGGCTCATCTGAACTCGGAGGTCCTGCTGTGAAAAGCTTCTTATAAGCAAAATTGTAGAAATTTCTGTTTCCCACTTGCATATATTTTGCTCTAAAAGACGCTTCCTACCTCAGCTAGAATTTCTAGACAAGATGCAAGAGTCATTTGATGATGATGTTTTGGATGTTGGACTCACCTTACCTTGAGCCCATGAAGATGACCCACGGGAAGAAAACAGTCAGGAGAGTTGTTAATGGAGAAATTCTCCTTCAGAAGAAAGAATCCATAAATTGCTGCATTCATATTTTAATTTGTCATTGTTATCTTCCTTATTGCATGTCTCTAAGATTAAGATATCATTACATAGAAGAAAGTGGCACTATAAAATGTATGTTAGCCCGTGGAAGACCTTAGTATAATTTCTTGTAGTTTAGCTTTGTTTAGGAAACCAGTGACAAATTTTCAATGAATCTGCTGAGGGAAGCTTCAGGAAGCTGAATAGGGAAAGCGGGGTTGAGGGGGGAAGGAATATTTTAGGCATGTATTACATTATGAATCATTCTCTCCACTGAATTTCGGAGTGCTAACCTTTATTGCACGGTTTCCAAGAAGACTGGAAGCAAATATTTAGCCAACCTGAAAGGCAGAGGGAAATGTAAACTCTTTTTAACCCAGAACGGTCACGCTTCACTCTCATATCTTGGTATCAGCACAGCATCACCACTAATAGATGAAGTGAATGACAGTGTGATACTTGTATTGTAACATAGCTCAACATATTACATTTGGTGCAACAAAATCAGCTTGTATCTGAAAGCAAGTAAATCTGTTAGTGTGTTCAGGACTTGAAAAACAGCCTCTCCAAGGTGAGTTTCTCTTGAATACTTGAAATCCCTGAGGACATGGATGGTGCTGAGCAAACAATGGATGAGGCCTAGATCACATCTGCTTTATAAACCCAACTTTGTATTTTAAAAATGTAGTATCACAGAGCTACTTTGGTACATGAAAATTTTTCTCTGCTTCTCCTACAATCCCATATTTTTCAGATAGTTAACCTATATGAAAAGTGGTCAAAAAGTCTTGGGCTTTCAGATGAGTTCATATGTCCCTAGTTTATAGCTTATTCACCAACAAGTTATGATGTGTACTGAAAATGTAGCACTTTCAGATGATCTTACAGACACAGATTCACAATGCTTTACTGCGTGCCTGAGTGCTCACTGCTGATGTCAGGTTACTAGGGGTGATTATTTGCTAGATTGTGTTTGTGTCTCCTTAGCCTATCCCTTGAAAAATACTGAAAGCGAGCATACGGAGTGCTTAGATGGATGACTGCCCTCTGAAACGGGTGAAATCATCAGCCTGGATGTCCCACATGACTTCTCTGAGGGTGAAGATTTCTAGTCTTTTGGTTAGTGTGATTTAGTCTTCATTTCCCCAGGATTTTCTGCATCTGGAGAGCAATTTCTGAAAACAGGAGGCATCAAGTACCAGAGGCTGCCTCATCTCTTCTTCCTCAATTTGGGTCCTGTAAGACTGGGGAGTAGGTTGACTTACACAGGGTAGGACAGGATTTCTGGAAAATCCCTAACTGGTAGCAGCAAATCCTTCTGTTCTCTGCTGTGTTCTTCTAAGGGTTCTGGGAACAGAAAACAGTGCAGTAGTGATAACAAATCCTTTGTGTAGAAGGAGAGAAAATGTCCACTTAGGTGTGTGGGTGCTGCTGCTGATTTGCACATTATTTCACTGACATGTGTCTTTGTATCTTGAAACATGGATTCATCTTTCTTTTACAAGTTGTCTCAGAAATTACTCTTCAAAAAGATGTCAAGCCATGTAACAGATTTGTGTGGCTATGACAAATTACAGGAAGGAACAAACCCATTTTTTTTCCTTCTTGTAAAAAATAGGGCAATTTGAGACACTTTGCAACAAGAGTGGTTCTAATATAATGGCATCTCAGTAGTCAGATCTTTTCAAAGTGTATTCCATGACAATACACACAGCCATTTGCAGTGGCCTTTGTGTCATTAAAGAAATTGAATGTATTTAGTCTTCCTGATTGCTCCTAAATTTTTTTCACTGTTTTTAAGACTACAACAATTTTCAAAGCATTTTCAGGGAACTTCTGAATTGAACTAATTGTTACCCCGTTGTGCCCAAAGATTTCAGCAGTTTATGGTGTTTTTTCACAAATCCATGCTCACTGAGAGATGCCCATAGAGGTGAAAACATCATGAGCTGCTGTCTGGTGCAAGGAGGTGTTCAAACACTTTAGATGATACCATCCAGTAGAATAATTTCCCTAAACTAAATAGACTGACAGCCCAGAGGACAAAGGGAAAGTTGCCTGTGTGACTGCTGGACTGGAACAATTATATTGAGTTATGTGCTGCTCTTTGCATGTGATGTCTTCTCCAGACTTCTGAATATCTTCTACTTGCCAAAGGGAAGAATTTTTCATATAACATAACAATTTCCCTCTTAGGCCCCCAAAGATCTGTACATATTTGTTTAAAGGTCAACATACTCATTATCACTCCAGTTTAAAGAACTTTTAATGAAGGTTGGAACTAAAATATCTTTTAAAAGGAAGTATGGAGACTTGATGGGGTGCTTGGTGCCATGGTTTAGTTGTTTAGGTGGGTTAGATTGGGTTGGATTGGTTGACAGGTTGGATGTGATGATCTTGAAGGTCTCTTCCAACCTGTTCCAACCTATTCTATTCTATTCTATTCTATTCTATTCTATTCTATTCTATTCTATTCTATTCTATTCTATTCTATTCTATTCTACCCTTTATTTCTTTATTCCTGAGAAATTATTTGATATTATTTTCTGGTTTGGGAAAGATGAGAATAAAGGACTGGCATGTTCTGCCCTCTCTGTACTCTTTGTAGGCCTAGGCATGTAATTATTGAATGATTTTGAGTATTTTTCCTCTCAATTTTAAGTATATTCTTGTAAAAAAAAAAAAAGCAGCTTAAAGTAAAAGATCATTGAGATAAGCTTTGACACATATATTTTCTTACTTAAATTCCAAATGTTGATTTGTTTGCACAGGTTTGCCTGTAATCCTGTACTTGTCATTGAAACGTTTTGCTTATCAGAAACTTTACAGAAAAAATTTTCTTTATAAGAAAACACACACACACACACAACCAAACTGTCAGACTCTTGCATCATGAAATCTGAGAGCTTTATTCTAAAGCATTGCTTTTTTAATCCACAAAACTCAAGTGAGAAGTCTTATTTTCACATCATTAGGTTCTGAAAACTTTTTGCTAAGTGTGGCTAGCTATTGGTTCTGCCATCATGTACTCAAATGGAAATCCACCTCCATGAAGGTGTCAAGGATTTCCTAATTTTTCTCAAATTTCATAGTGTCATAGTATCATAGTATCAGTCAGGGTTGGAAGGGACCACAAGGATCATCTAGTTCCAACCCCCCTGCCATGGGCAGGGATACTCTACACTAGATCAGGCTGGACAGAGCCTCATCCAGCCTGGGCTTAAACACCTCCAGGGACAGGGCCTCAACCACCTCCCTGGACAACTCATTCCAGGGCTTCACCACTCTCATGGGGAAGAACTTCCTCCTCACATCTAGCCTGAATCTCCCCACCTCCAGCTTCATTCTATTCCTCCTAGTCCTATCACTACCTGATATCCTAAGAAGTCCCTCCCCAGCCTTCTTGTAGGCCCCCTTCAGATACTGGAAGGCCACAATGAGGTCACCTTGCAGCCTTCTCTTCTCCAGACTGAACAGCCCCAACTCCTTCAGTCTGTCCTCATAGGAGAGGTGCTCTAGCCCTCTGATCATCCTCGTGGCCCTTCTCTGGACATGTTCCAGCACGTCCAGATCCCTCTTGTAATAGGGGCTCCAGAACTGGACGCAGCACTTATCCAGCCTGATTTACAAAGGCTATCAATGCCTTCATCTCCCTGTGACTTAAATGGGACTTGCAGATGCTCAGCAGTTTTAAATATCAAGTCAATAATTTTTTTTTTTGGCAATTTATTCCACCCTTCGATTTTTCTAGTCTTTTGTGAAATAGTATTTTGGCTGAAGATCTTCATTGTTGGCTCAGATCCCCTTTCCTTCACAAGGGAAAGAACCAACTTTGCAGCCAACTTCATTTATCTCATCCAAAAGGTATATTTTAATGCTAAGAATAAATTACCTTAATCATCATAATAAGTGAGAAATATATCAGCAGCACTCAATTTGTTATTGTCATATAATGTGTCATTCTTCTCTTCTTTATCTTTGTTCCTCTGTTGAAAAATATCAGTTCTCTTAGTTATTTTAAACTTTTTGGACTGTTTTTGCTGCTACACAAAAGTATGACTGCAAGATGTTTGGAAACCATAAAATGTTACATTTAATGCTGATTTAATATGTGGCACTAATTTATATCATATCAAGGCTGTAGATTTTTGCAGGTGAGCCTCTAACAGATTTTTGAACTGTAGCTACCTGCATCTCTACATAGTTATCAAATGATGACTCCTGTGACAGAAGTCACTGGTGTCCTGCTCATGTCATACCAGGCCAAGAGCTGCCTTGAAGTGCAGATGTGTGCCAACAACTCTTTCAGATTTTGTTTCTTGATAGAAACATTTCTGTGTCAGCCTAAGTGGCAGTAGGATTCTTAAATTCTCTCTTCTTAGCCCAAATTATTCAGCCTCACAAGTACATTATTGAGTTTTTGCAAAATGCTTGGGGGTATAGATTTAATGAAAGGTATATTAGAAAGCTTTGTGGGATTGTTCAAGTAATGAACTCCCTGAAGTGATACTCAATTCACTCTGCGTCTGCTTTGCTAATGATGGTCTGAGATACTGGTAATTAGATCAGTGCCTGTTGAGTTTTTCAGAAGAAGAGGAAAATAGGAGAAGCTGACCTGAGGAAAAAAAAAAGGCCCTAGATTTGATTTTTTTCAAAGAGTATATAGACAAAGGTCTCTTCCTGGTCTATAATGCACAGGAGTAACAAAAAATCTTTGGAAAAACATTTAGTGGGATGTAAAAAAGCTTCAAGCAGAGCTCAGCAACTGCAAGCTATTAAGAAGCACCTGATTTTTGTGGATATGCCTTCATGTCAATAATACTTTGTGCATGCATGTAGCTGAAGGGGACTGTAAGAAACATGTGCTGAAAGGTCTTGGTTCAGAGATGATGGTGAAATGAAAAGCTGAAGAGAGAAGTGGTGAGGGGAAGCAAGGAGAAGTCAGGAAAGATTGATTCAGATATGGGTGTAGAGAGACAGAACTGGGAATAGGAAGCGTAAAAATACAAGAAAGGTAGACAAGAATAATCACACTAGAGGAAATGAAAGAAGAAAAATTGCAAAGAAAGTGAAAAGAAATTAATGGGAAAGAGGAAAGAAAGGAGAAAACAACACATACTTGTGTTGCTGCCAAAAAAGCTGTGCGCGGACACAATACAGAGATTAAAATAAGTAAAAATTCCCTGTTTCCTTCTGCAGGGAACAGCTTGTGAGACCAAAGCTAGAAAATACTGTTCCAAGCAGTGACTTTGGGCACAACAAAAATTATTATTTGGCCCTAAAAAATCAGACATGAGCAGAAGTGACCCTGTGGAAGAGGCTAGTGGGAGAGTGTGGCCCTAGTAATGCAGTTGCTCTAAGCAGCCACGTTGTCTATTAGTAATTTCATTTATGAATGGATGAACTGCCAAACCCTTGTTTAGTGTTGCACATGTGATTGAATGACCAAACCTGACAATGCTTTTATTTATCTGTTTGGGATTTAGTTTGGCTTAGTCCAAGCCCTCTATAGCACTTTTGGCTGTCCCAGCTGTACTGTGTAGCAGTGCAGGATTTTGGCAGGAGGCTCCCACATAAAGCAGATTCCAGAGCCAAAGTTCAGAAAATGCTGCTGGAGCCCACCTTGGTGGGAGAGTAACAGGGATCAAACACATTAGACTGCAAGTGAGGTTTCCTATTTTTTGCTTCCAGGAACTGCATTTTGGAATACATCAGGAAGCTGGATTGTTTATGTGGCAATTGTTCAAGAGCAGCTAGGACATGGATGTCTTTGGTGGCTGCTGTGATACTGGGACCTTATGAACTATTATTCAGTTTTCCAGATGTAGGTTTAAGTCTAATCAATCTTCCTGAGGTTCAGTAAACATCATGTACTCAAATGGAAATCCACCTCCATGAAGGTGTCAAGGATTTCCTAATTTTTCTCAAATTTCATAGTGTCATAGTATCATAGTATCAGTCAGGGTTGGAAGGGACCACAAGGATCATCTAGTTCCAACCCCCCTGCCATGGGCAGGGACACTCCACACTAGATCAGGCTGGCCAGAGCCTCATCCAGCCTGGTCTTAAACACCTCCAAGGACAGGGCCTCAACCACCTCCCTGGACAACTCATTCCAGGGCTTCACCACTCTCATGGTGAAGAACTTCCTCCTCACATCTAGCCTGAATCTCCCCACCTCCAGCTTCATTCCATTCCCCCTAAGTCCTATCACTACCTGATATCCTAAGAAGTCCCTCCCCAGCCTTCTTGTAGGCCCCCTTCAGATACTGGAAGGCCACAATGAGGTCACCTTGCAGCCTTCTCTTCTCCAGACTGAACAGCCCCAACTCCTTCAGTCTGTCCTCATAGGAGAGGTGCTCTTAGCCCTCTGATCATCCTCGTGGCCCTTCTCTGGACATGTTCCAGCACCTCCATATCCTTCTTGTAATAGGGGCTCCAGAACTGGACTCAGTACTCCAGGTGGGGTCTCACCAGAGCTGAGTAGAGGGGGAGAATCACCTCCCTTGACCTGTTGGCTACACTTGATGCCGCCCCAGGATCTGATTGGCCTTCCAGGCTGCAAGCGCACACTGAGAGCTCATGTTGAGCCTCTCGTCCACCAGCACCCCCAAGTCTCTCTCCTCAGGGCTGCTCTCCAGCCTTGGGTTCATTTTGCCTTGGGTTTATTTTGAAACACACTTATTCATGGTAGGATGTATTTTAACTTGGATAGAGCTGCTTCTTTTTGCTTTAAGAAATGGAAATCTACCTGTGATGACTGGCATGTAAACAGCCTGCTGGAAGGGCATACAGGAAGGGGGCGTGTGAGGAGTTAACACACTTAACAATCTCTGTGCTTGTCAGAATAATTAATGCCACCAATAAAGATGCTAATTAGTTGACATGGAGAAAAATCTTCCTGTGTACATGCTGGAATTTTTCATATTATCCTGACTGCAAACACCACCTTATCATATCCTTACCTTTGAACACTGCCTCTACATCATTTCCTGGGTTTAGACACTTGTTATTGAGTATACAAAGAGCAGCAAAAAGACTTAATAAAATCTGACAGCAGGCAGCTTTTCCTGCCTGGAAAGATTAAGCGCTTAGCACTTTGCATTTCAATTACCTAAAACTAATGGAAAAAGTATTTTACATTTTAGCCTCTTATTTGGCAAATTGCTCAGAGGAAAAAAAAAATTCTGATCTAGAATTACATTATTCTTTGAAAAGTGGTTGAAAAGTGGATGAATCTGTTGGCTGCAACATATAACACTGCTTTTTTAATTAGGCAGATATTATGCAAATTTTAATCAATATTATTGTGTGTCTTCTTTCTGCTAATGCAGCTCCTGCCAGAATTTTAGCTCTTTCTCAATCTAAAAGTGTATTTTAGAGCTGCTTATATAAATTGCTTCCAATAAGTCATGACTATTCTAATCTTCATAAATTAGCTAAAATAGTTCCTTATCCTTATCAAGGCCTGTAAATGGATCTAATCAGTAGAGATTTTTCTATTTGAATGGTCATTGTATGGAATAAAACACCAACTTCAATTCCAGTTGTTCATTTGTTCTGTTTGTACTCAAAGTTTTTTCATGAAAAAGGATGGTTATTTAAGGCATCACATACAAACAACTTGAATCAAACTGTTTACTGAATACTGTCTCCATAAATTATAATGATATCCTTCTTTTTCATTAGTGCATATTTCAGTTTTAACAAGTGAAATGAATCTCTTTGGCTTATGGATAAAGGACTTGCCAATTTCAATATTTGGAGTGTTTTCTTGCAGAGTAATCATGTATTTCCCTGCAGGTACATCACAGTTTAAATATTGTTAGCAAGAGCAAAAATATAATAATTAGTTATATAATATAAATGATGCAGAATGTGGCTTGAAATTATATGTAAAGTACAGGGTAATTTTAAAGGCAGAAGCCTTGATGCTTCTGAGTTACTCAGTTAAACCTTCCCACTGTAGCTGACAATGGCACCAAGTGATATTTTCCTTGTAGCCTGGGTAGTGGTCAGCATTACTCTCAGCTATTCTCATCCTTCAGTAGAAGAATCAATGATACAGGTCAAGTATTCCCTTGGAGCAGCTGTGTTTACTAACACAAATTACACAAAATTCTGTATCTCTGAATGCAGTGGAAATGGGCTGGTTTTAGGAATTCTTCTGCAGCAAGTCCTGCATGGGAAAGGACAAACATCACTCTTTCTTACTTTGCCTTTGGCATGTTCTTCCTGCAGAGATCACATTATCCACAGAGAGCTAAACAAAAGCTATTATTCTGGCAACCCACCAGACAATTACCTAAACAACAGTCAGACAGAGATGTTGGCATTTAAGAGAAAACTGGATTTTTAAGAAACAGAAATTAGAGTGAATTTGAGTCACGGGGATGTAGCTTCCCTTTACATGAAAAAATGATTGAGGTCCCATGTTATGTAGGTGTGTTGTTCACCAGAAGGGCTTGAGGCAAGGTTTCTCATTTGAAGTTGAGCTGGTCTCCCTCTGGTCAAATGAATAATTGTGTGCAGAGTCCTCCTTTTCCAGAGCCCAGGTCTTATTTAAAAGTGAAGACCCTGGTGATAGGGGAGACCTGGGAGCATCTCCATGTTCCTAACTCAGGCAGAGCAGAAGCGCAAAACAGCTTCTTTTGCCTCCTGGTTTCCAAGCGCAAGGCAAGTCCAGCTGCCAGCAGTTCATGTGTTTAAAAAAAAAGAGAAAAAAAGAAAAAAAAGTATTTATTTTATTAGAAAAAACCTGCAAATGTACCTTTGTAGGTGATAATAAAACTATGACAGAAGGTAAAAATTGAGAAGTTCTGGATATTTACAAATGAGAATCAAAACCTCACCTCCATGGAGCCAGATTTTATTAAAGCTTCTTGAATCAAAGTTTCCAACTTAATGTTATTCAGTCTAAATAATGTCTGATATCTCCAAATTATTTCAAGGAATAGTAAAGTCACTTCATATGAAAACAATAATAAGTGAAGCTTTTTATAAATTGCCTTACATGGATCTAAGCAGTTGCCTGTCGGGTGACAAGCACAGTGACTCAAGAGTAGCTCTGCTTCTGGGAAATGGGTGATGGATCATCCAGTCACCATCCCCCTGAACTATTGAGTTACCTGCTACAATTGTATTTGAGCAATTTTCAGTTTGTGAGCATGTAATCTGAGAATCATGATTGTTCTGAAATAGAAGGACCATAGCATGAAGTGAGAGATCCATCCCAGAGAGAGGTATTTCCTTGGGGCTTGGTTAAATACAGGTTTTGGACAATTAATGACTAAGTGGACTTCCACTGGAGGAATGAGTTCAGTTAACATGTTCTAGCAGTAGCTGAAAAGAATGGCAAGAAATGTTAAAGAGGGATTTTGTGATGGGGAAGCTTCTTATTTATGATATATTTTTTTGCTGTTTAAACTGGAGATAGATGCTTAAAACTCACCAGATTTTACTTCATGCAAACATTTTATACCAAATGAAGCTTATGTCTTCTCTCTTATTGCACAATCTAAGACAAAATATTAATGTTAATCCCTAAGATTTTGATCAAAAAGGCAAAGACATGTAATTTATACTTCAGTAGGCATGTTACTCATCAATGGAGAAAAGGCTGCAAGCAAATTTGTTAGGCAGTATTTACTATACATTTCCTCCTTGCTTGGCTGTATTGACTTCAGAGCCTGTGTAACAGCAAGTAGTAATCTGCAGCATGCAAAAGACAATGGAGTGATTTGGGATTGTTGTTTTTGATAGAATCCTATTCTTTTAACTTTTTGAAATACCTCTACTGAGGTGGAGATAATAGAGGAAAAAGGGTGTTCCTCAGGCAGAAGAGCTGTGGTCAGAAGCCAACTGATAATCTCTGTTATCTGTTACAATGCTCTCATTACTGACAAACAAGTTAGGCAAAGAGTATAGTGGAAGTGAATTACAGCTGCTGTCACCTACTTGTCACAGCAACACACATGCATCACGTCTGAGACCATAGCCTTGAAGCAAACAGATAGTTTCAATTATCTAATTTTCACAATGAAAGAGACCTGTTTATTGGAAATCTATAGATGGTTGGCAATGGCAAATGGTAACTGTGAATATATCCAGTTTGGTGCCTGCTAATTTACAACCTCTTCTGAACTGTAGATTAGCAATGTTATTTCTTGAAATGAACAGAGACAGTATAAGTACCAGAGGCAGAATAAGAAAACTTTATCTTCCTCCTTAATACCTTTAAGTTTGAGTTTGTATACATTTATAAGTAAGCAGTGGCTGGAGATCCTCATCTGGGGGGTCAGGTTCCTTTGTGCTGCATTGAATAGCTGAAGATAAGAACTGTTTTTCTGCAAGTTTGGTTAAAAATGTGAAAAACAAGCAAATAAAGGTGACATTTGCCACAGTAACAGCTTAATAGGATCAAAGAAACAAACTGGTAGTAGCTTGTGAGAGCTTTACTATGAATTGTTCTCAGTACGCCGTGATGTTCCACAATTAAATAGCTCATTGTTGTCTTGGGTTTTGCATGTGGTTTTGTGCTATAGTCCCTAAGAATGTCCAATTTTTGTTTTAGAATTATGTGCATGAAAAGGATGGCCAAAACATCACTCAGCCTCTTTTTGACAGAGACTTTTATACAATGAAATATTTTGCTCAAGTCAGTGAGGAAGTGCTGCCCCTTGCCTGGGCAGCCCTTGTAACAAGAGGTGTCTTCTCACCTGTGAAACAAGTTTTGACCGTGGCCCCAATCCTGAAGTTATGGGAGATCTCTGAGATATGCAAACCCATTGATAACTTGAGGGTTAGGACTGGGTACTCTTTCTAGGAAGTTTCTGGAGAATGGAGGACATCCAGGATGGCTCATGACAGCCCATGTGGTTGTGTCCTGTGCTCCTCTCCCAGATATAGATGGCTGTTTTACAGACAGGAACATGTATGAAAAGGTCATTCAGCCTGGGACTAAGACTACTGTGCAGAGGTTTGTAGAAACTATTAGTTGCTGTTGCTGCTCTCTGACAGAAATGTGGGACCATTTGTTGTCTGTGCTGATCTGGATGACATGATGGGCATCCACCACAGGAGGGACCAAGCTATGTCTGCAAATATTTTGCCATTCTTTTTCCTGCTCAGTGGTGTAACTCTCTCCTAGTGTGGATTCAGATTTAACTGTTTGATCCTTACTGGTGGATTGATCTTCTGTAGTTCCTTGCAGAACTAGAGTGTATCATCGATGTCTCAGTGGCAGGGGAATTCAGCTACTGTCAAATTTGCTTTCTGTGGAGATATTGAATAGGAATCCATAAACCCAGTAAGTGTGGCATAAGCACAGTTTCCCTTCAATACTCTTAGGGAGACATTTAAAAGTTAGGAATCACTTAAAGAAATTAGCCTATTCTCTTGAAATTGAACTCAGAGAGACCTGCAGTAGCTCCTGACCTGCAGCACAGACAGTGAGGGATAAGCCTCAAGACACTGTGGTCTGACAAATGTTGTGGGTCTGGGTTGCTGCCTGCAGAAACTTAACCATTGTCTGGAAGGAGGGAAAAATGTTTGAGACTGTGGGTGGTTGTGAGACTTAACATGGACATAAGCTTGTATCTTGTATGTCCCTGTAGACTTTGGGACTTAAAAAATCGTAGGCAAGAGGCATTTTCTTATTTCCAAAGTAGTTCTTTCCTTTCATGTGGTATCTTGCCAGTATAAATCCTGAAATCTCCCATGATGAGTCTGGGGTATTTCACCAGCATGGCTGACAGTGCAACCCTGAATGCCTTTTGTGGATTCATTTACACTTTGGTATATAAATGAAACTCAAATAAGCACTGTAGTCTTCTAGGAGACTCTCGACTTCCCAGTCTTTGAATAGCTGTTGTTAAAACCTGTCAAGGACCCTATTTGGGCTATCTCAGGAAAAAAAAATATTAGAAAGGCAGTTGAATGAAATTCTGCCTGAGAAAGGCAGAAAACATAGTCTAGAGGCTTACATGAGTGATGAAATCTTTGCAAACCCTACACAAGTACCTGCATCCTTGGGAGCAGCACATTCACACAGTGAGCATAAAACAGCTATGAACAAAATTACTCTTGGACACAGCAAATGACCACCGGAATTTCTGGTTGCCTTTGCAGAGTGATATAGTCTCCTGTCCTTTGTGTAGCCTTCTTCATGTTACCTGAATAACTTAAGATATGATGGATGCACAGCTAAAGCTAGTATGCTATTTTTTCTCTTTCTGATTATTTTTAACCTTAATGTGTACAACTCTTAGGACATTTAAAGGAACTTTAGAGGTAAATCAAGACCAAAGACAGAGATTAAACATGGGCACTTTTGGCACACCGATGACAGAGGGCAATTAGAAGAACTGGGGTTATTTTATTGAATAATTAAAAAGAAGACCCTAGAAGCTGCATTTCATCTCAAGTTTCAGTTATAACACTCCATGTATTTGATTTCAGGTGTATTGATCTAAAACTGATCATCTTTTTTAGTGGCAGATAATGACTGTTGAAGAACCGTGAGGAAAGTGATGTCTCTGCTAATGGCCAACATGGCACCCCTAAAATAGGAGCTGCTTGCATTTGTGCTAAGTATAGGAAGTTTCTTATTTATATATCCTGCCAGTTTAGATATGAAGATAATCAGTCTAACTTCCAGATCAATAACTGTGTCCCTCTCCCTTCAGAAGACAGAACAGATTCAACCTTTTGCTGGTATTTTCTTTACAGATATAGAAAATGCCATCTAAAAGGATTGCAGCTGCCCATCAGATCAAAGATGATCTAGTGTTTGTTAACCAGGGAAATGGGCTTGAAAAGAAAGAGAAGTGTGAATGCTGTCTTCAAGGTAGCAGAAAGCTCAGAAAAGAATTAGTGAGCAGCAAGTGAATTTTCCCTCCATTACTGGGGGCACTGGTAGCACAGGTCAACCCTGCTGCATTTCCCTGGGTCCTACTGCCCTGCCCAAAGATGGGATTGCAGTGTGATGTGGATCCTCTCCGCATGGACTGCAGAAAATGTCTGCTGTACAGCAATTAGAATCTGGGTTCTCATCTTATGCATTCAATACAAAAAAATAAATGATTCACAGATTGCATAGGGTTGGAAGGGACCCTCAAAGGTCATCTTGCCCAACCATCCTGCAGTCAGCAGGGACACCTCCAAGTGCATCAGGCTGGCCAGGGCCACATCTCTGGGCAATCTGTTCCAGCATTTCACCACTCTCATTGTAAAGAGCTTCTTCCTTATGCCTAATCTAAATCTTCCCTGCTACAGTTTCAGACCATTGCCCCTCAATCTACTGCTACAAGCACTTCTAAAGAGTCCTTCCCCAGCCTTCCTGTAGGTTCCCTTCAGATACTGGAATGTAGCTATAAGGTCTCTCCACAGAGCCTTCTCTTCTCCAGACTGGACAGCTCCAATTCTTCCAGCTTGTTTTAATAGGAGAGGTGGTTCAACCCTCTTCTGATCATCTTTGTGGCCCTCCTCTGGACTCAGTCTAGGATGACCATGTCTCTCTTGTGCTGGGGGCCCCAGAGCTAGACACAGTACTCCTGGTGAAGTCTCACCAGAGAAGAGTGGAAGAATCACATCTCTCGACCTGCTGGCCCCGCTTCTTTTGATGTAGCCCAGGACGCAACTGGCCTTCTGGCCTGCGTGTATTGTTGGCTCATGTCCAGCTTCTTGTCCACCAGTACCCCCAAATCCTTTTCTGATGATGCTGCAAATTACTTTTTCTTACATAAAATATGGGGGAATCCTCTTCAGCAGCAGCTTGTCCATGACAATGGGCTTAGAAGGACATAGTGGCTAACATATTTTCACTGAAGATTAGGCCAAACTTTAATGTAGCATCTGTGCTACAAATTTTGCAGTGCTTAGATCTGCTATTTCTTATTTTGCCTTGTTTCTGATTTATACAGACCACAAAATTTATTAAAATTTGATGTAATTACATCCTTGACCCATGAAAATCTGCATGGATGATTTTAAAGTCAAGGGTGGTGCAACCCTGAGATAAAATCTTTAAAGCTGGCTGTGAATTATATCCCCAGTTATAAATCTTCATGGAATTGATACATGATGTAAGAGCATGGACTGCCACAGCACAGTGTGAGATTTGCCACTCTTACTCAAATGCTATTATATTCCATTGCATTCAGATTCTGCTCACAGAGATCAGAGAGAGATGACAAAAAACGGTTCTTTATCCAAAAACATCCTAGAAAGGTGCATAAATAAGTATTAGAAGAGACTGGAAAACAGATGGGTGCAGGTTATGCTTGAAGGTCTATGTTGTGCACTGCCAAAACACTGGATACTTTAAGATGACATGAGGGAAGAGAGGCCTGTGCTATTATGCATTTAATTTCATCTTTATGGCACAGTTTTTCACACTGTACATGATAACAGAACGCAGCCACTGGATTAAAAACATTTATGTCTTGTTTCCTATGGAGGGAAATCAATCCTTTCTTTTCCTTGATGTATTTCCTATGGAATAAAATCAATGTAATGTATTTTCTTTTATGTGAGTTGGTTAGTGATTGTAGGAGGGGAAAAATGTTATGCTTTACACGAGTGCAATAAAAGCAAGTTCTTATGGCTGGCAATTAAAATAACTCAGTTTAGAATGAAAGCATATTTTAAGAAAGATGTGGGAATACAGTTTCTATGACATCTGAAATGAACTTCATAGTGAGCCAGGACAGTCATGTGTCAGCCAGCAGAATTAATTCAAGGAGACTGCAAGGAAATTAATTTTAGTGAAAGCCAATTTTGATAGGTGCCCAAATGCCAGTTCAGCCTCTTGAGGATGTTCTTCTGGTTCTAAGGGATGAGAATAAAACCCGGCCCTGCTGACAAACACCTAGAATATCTTTAATAGAAAAAGATGTTGCTGTCCCTGCAGTGTGATTGCCTTGTTTCCTTTTTGCTCAAGGAATGGATGATTGAAAACAGGGAGATAACTTCTTGTGGTCCAGTTCAAGGCAAGAAGAGGGTATCATGCAGCAATGGAAAATGTAATACAAGATACAAATACCCTGATCAAAGCTGTCTTGAAAACAGAAACTCTGCACCATGCTGAAGGAAATGAAATAAGGAAGTTCAAGCACCAATTGCAACTGCACTCCCCCTCTCTTACCCTGCACTGCCAAGTGCCCGGCTCTGGGTATGAACATCAAAACCCGACAAGCTGCAGCAAGGTGCCTTCCTATGGGGTACACTTGGCAGGATAAACTTTTCCTTTCTGCTGCAAACTGCTTAGAAGTATTACTGTTAATGGATAGTAAACTGCAAAGAGAAATTTGTGTCCATGATAATTTAATAAGCATATGGCAGGAGCTGGAGACAGCCTGGAGCTCTGTGAACAATCATTTTTCACTGGAAACTGTTTTGAAATGGAAACTTTCTGCTGAGAAACTGTGTTTCTTCAGGACAAGTTTCCTTGGATAGATTTCAGCATTCTGAAACAACCAGACAAAAAATGAGCTTTACTAGTATATCCCTCTAAGGCAAGAGCAGAGAGAGACACTCTCTATATCTGTGGTGTCAACATCAGTGATTTTTCAGGCATTCACAACTACATTGCTGCTTTTTTTCACTGGTTATTATTCAGTTTTAAATGACAAAGTATTACTTATGTAGTGAAATAATATTCTTCAAACTAGTTCTCATAAAATAGCATTAAAGTTTTCTATGCTTTAATGTCTTTTTAGCAAATCTGCTGAGTTTATGAGTAAATATATTAAGTGGTTTTCTTTGGAAATCAGCAAATCAAGATGCATTCTGCCTGACTGCACTGCATTTGTAAAGATATTGTCAGTCACATCCTGCCTTCATCAACATCTCCCCTCTAAAGCTATCACTTGGGGGAGTTTTCAGTCAAGACGAGAAGAAACACTAGCGAACACAGTTGAGATCTGCATGTAGTATATGGATGGGGATATAAGGATAGCCAGGAGTCTAGGAACCCATGACAGGAGCATGTTACCACCCAGGGACAGTGACAGGTTTTAATTTGCTTTCTTATGACTGCTTTTCTTTCTGCCCCCACCCTCTCAATGGGGCTAGGGTGATGGGGCCAGCCTTGGGTGGGCAGGGAGAGGGCAGTAGAATGCCCGGAAGGGTCTCTCGTCTGAACAGGATGCCTTATTCTGGTATGTCTCCAGGAGAAATTCTCTTCCAGGTTTGTGGGAGAGACTGATGCTCACTGCTTCCCAGTGTGCAGCTTCAAGTATCTCCACTGCTGTTTCCCAAGGAGCCTGCTGCATGCTGCGTGCTCTGGGTGTGTTGATGATACACTGCCCTCATCAGCTTAAATCTAAAATACCAGCATGACAGAGGTCAGGAAAACCCGATAGGCTTTCACTCAAAGTTCACAGGAGAAAATAGTACTTACAGTGCTTTATATGCCTTGGGGCAGTATTTAACCAGGAAACCTCTGTCTTCTGCATCCGTCCGTTCTCTCGAGTGGAAAAAAAATGCTGATGCTCTTGTCTTGAAGAGTTTAAATAACAAGCTCTGAACAAGCCACAGAACTGAGTTCAGGCAGTTCACAAAGGGCATTTAGCAGGTATGGTGTCCCAGGCTGTCTTTTGGTCCTGCTTTGAGTAGTGTTCAGAGTGTCACCACCACTGTAAAACTCGGGTACATCTCTACCACCACTGTAAAACTTGGGTACATCTCTACCACCACGGTAAAACTTGGGTACATCTCTGGGAAAGAGGAGTCTTCTTTCCACCATCAGTAGCTGGACTTAAGCCTGGTGGCTGCAATTATCTTTTCCCTTCCTCCCAGGTGAGTGTATGGACAGTAATCAAAGTCTGTGATCTGATCTTTAGGAAAAAAAGAGCTATTAAAAGAGACAGCACAGCAAAGAGAGCACTGTGTGATTTCCTTTATGTTGTTTTCCCTGTGACTTGATGCTTGTGCCTTCTAAAGAGAACAGCCTATAGGGTGCAAAGTTCCCCAGATTGTTATGGGGAGAAGGAGGAGGAAAAAATAAAGCAAATACTGCACTATCTATTAGTTCAGTGGCAAAATTGTTCTGTTCTCCTTTTCTCTCAGACCAGTGGATTAATTTTCAGCACTCAGACACTTTATTTAAGTAATAATGCTACAGCAGATTTGGTCCACAGTGTTTCCCCTGGCAAGTTTTAATTTATCCAGGGAAAAAATGTTGACTTTTTTCTACCTAAAGGAAGAAGGGAGCTAGCATTAGATAACTGTGTTTGGATATGTGGAAATTTTGGGTTGTGTCAAGGTTATTGTTTCTCTATGGTGATAACAGGAATTAAATAACCTACAGAATTCATATTTTGGGAAAAAACTCATTCACACCTAACTTATTACTAATGACATAGTTCAGATAAGTGATTTTTACATACCATATGGTTAGCTAGTGATTACAGCAAGGCCTTCAAAGAATGTATATTAATGACATCAGTTATTGCATATGATAGGCTTTATGGATTACGATGAGTATCGAGTGGCAGGATATAAACAACAATAGCATGTGATGTGTGAAGCTACGTGAAGAAATGAGGCCATGAAAACTTAGCTGAGCATTTCCTTTTAAAAAAGGTTACTTAACTACAATAATGGTCACTTCTCAGCAGACAGAAAAAACACTCCTTCACCTGGTTTCCTCCTGGGCATTTAGTAATGGAGGTCCCACTTGCTGTACTCAGCACTGGTTAGGTCACACCTTGAGCACTGTGTCCAGTTCTGGGCCCCTCAATTTAAGAAGGACATTGAGACTCTTGAGCTTGTCCAGAGAAGGGCAGCAAAGCTGGGGAGAGGCCTCAAGCACAGGCCCTGTGAGGAGAGGCTGAGGGAGCTGGGGTTGCTTAGCCTGGAGAAGAGGAGGCTCAGGGGAGACCTTATTGCTGTCTACAGCTACCTGAAGGGAGGTTGTAGCCGGGAGGGGATTGGTCTCTTCTCCCAGGCAACCAGCACCAGAACAAGAGGACACACTCTCAAGCTGTGTCAGGGGAAGTTTAGGCTGCAGGTGAGGAGAAAGATCTTCACTGAGAGAGTCGTTAGCCATTGGAATGTGCTGCCCAGGGAGGTGGTGGAGTCACCATCCCTGGAGGTGTTCAAGAGGGGACTGGATGCGGCACTTGGTGCCACGGTTTAGTAGTCATGAGGTCTGTGGTGACAGATTGGACTTGATGAGGTCTTTTCCAACCTTATTGATTCTATGATTCTATGATTTTATCATGTCATTGCCAATGAAAACATTCTGCACTGGCAGCACTGACTGAGCAGAAGTTTACACACATGATTTTGTAGGAATAGGTACCCTGAGTTTTGCATGCAACCATGTTCTTCGCTATCGGATTCTCCCTTGTAATAAGATTTTTTTTAAAGTCTACTGTTATCTATTTTTTAAAAGAAAAAAGTAAAACCCAGGGAATGTTGGAGAATGGCTTAAATCTAAGGGACATGTCTCTGTGGAACAGCTGCTTGAGCAGAAAATGTAGGCCTTGCTCCATCTTGTTGTTTACCGCTCAGAGTTAGCTGCCTTGCTGAAGCAGCAAGGTCACTATGGCCTCGTAGCTGTTCTCGCAGCTGTGTGTTTGCAAGATAACTGGATGGGAAAGGAACAGCTAGGTAAGATAATTGGATGGGAAAGGAAGAGCTAGTGAGAAGGGAGTTTTCTTGGAATGTACACAGAGCCTTTGATATTGTACACAGACATAATTGTAGGTGGGCTGGATATTATAATGTTGCCTTCAGTCAGAGACCAATAGAATAGTGACACTTGTGCATATTTAGCTGAGATGCTATATAAGCTGTGTATCCGGGCAATAAAGTTGGACTTGGTTAATCATATTGATTATGTACCAGCCCCTTCTTGCAACAAGTGGAGCCCGAACAGGATAAAGCTTTGGAAAACGTCCGTAGCAGCGTTCCGCGGGGACGAAGGGATTCGTTCGGTGACGTGGGCAAGAAGCCGGCCCGGGATAGCAGTACCGGAGGTCGCAGGATAAGGACGACCTGAGGAGCCGAAGACGTGGTGAGCCAGACTGCTATTGGGACTGTGCGCACAGGTATTAAGGCTGAGCAAATGGATAGGCAGGCCACGTATAATGATGAGCTTTTTAGAAAAGCGAAGTAGCTCTTGACTTATTTTTAAGTTCCCTTGAGAGACGCAGTGTAGAGGATGTGGATTTAAAGAAGTATCCTGAACGTTTATTACAGTTGGGTAGAGAGAATGTTTTTTCAAGTTATTAGAAGATGCGTCTAGTGTTGATGTGTTGGAGAGAATACGGAAACAAACTGTGGGACTTGATCATAGATGGTGACAAAACTGCCATAAAGCTGCAAAAGCAGCCGGGGAGAGGCACGGTGAAGCACTCCGCGAAACAGAAGAGCTGTGCTAAATGCCCTCCAAACTGTCCTCTCCGAGAGAGGTATTCCTGACAATTCTGGCATTTTGAACGGACTAACTATCCTCTCTGTGAGAGGTATTACTGAGATTACTGGGATTTTGAAAGGGCTATTAGCATGGGCCCGGAATCATGATTTTATCCCCAGAGCAACCGAAGCTTTTACTACCGAAGCACGGGACAAACTGGAGCCCAGCTGTGGGATGAGGTGCTAAACACCAGCCACCATCCCAGCAGGGAGGAAGCGATAAAAAGGCAGCGAAACTTGTGGTTCAGCGTGTTTGATCCCATTCATCAACATCTCCTAATATCGCCAACGACAGCTCGGATTCGGAAGAGACAACACCGACGCACCACCGACACCGAGAGCATGGACTGTAGCGGCCTTCACGGTGGCCCCCAACGGCAGCAGCCACGGCAGCGGCCCCAGCGGCCGTCCCCATGGCGGCGGCCCGGCGGCGGCCAGCACCAGCGGTCACCTCACCGTCCCCCCGCCTCCTGCGCCACAGACATTGTCAGCAGAAAACATCACTACGACGGAGGCTACACTCGAATTCCGATGGGACGATAGTGTAAGGGATCGGGAGGTGGGAGGGACGGGGAACTGTCCTGCTGCGCCGCTGGAAAGGTATTGTGAGAAATGCAGTAATAGAAGGGAATCTGTAGATTTTCCTGTACATGTATCTCCTGTGGTATTATTCTGGCATTTGACAACGCTAACGAAAAAACTAAACAGGTTCTCAGCATTTTACCAATAGGTCATTCTTGAGTCTACAAAATGTTGTTGTCGAGTCCCATCAACACGGTCCTCTGGGTCACCAACCCTGTGCTCTGTTAGTTGGCAGATCGTCTACCTCTAGACAGGGCATCCTTATAATTCCTGGTTCAATAGATTCTGATTATGATTGGGCTAAGAAAGTTATGCTCTATAGCATTACCCCCTCCTGTTAGTACTCTTGTTGGGACAGAGATTGTTCAGCTAATACCATTTGAGTCCTGAGTGTCTAAAACTTTTAACAGGATTTGAGGATGAGAAGGCTAAGGGAAAACTAGAACAGATTGTGACTATCAGGAGCTGATATCACTATTGTATCTCGTCATAAATGGAATGGTCTCGAGTTTAAAAGGTTTAAAGGGTTTTAAATGTATCCAAACAACCTGGGTCAGCAAAGAGCCAGTGCGATTAGCTTTTACGACGGCAAATCAATCACTGTAAGACCGTACGTGTTAACCCTTCCAGTTACTCTATTGGGTTGAGACACCTTAAGTTAGCTAGGAGCAAAACTTGTTTCTGTTTCTTTTCTGTGGCGGCTACTGATCAGCAACCAATCCTCAAATTAAAATGGAAAACAGCTAATGCAGTATGGGTGGAGCAGTGGTCGCTCAGGCATGATAGGCTGCAAGTTGTTAGGACCCTTACCGCAGAAACAGTTGCAGCTACTGCACACCTTGCTCCCCACCCCCCACCCCCCCCCGGTCTCTTTTCATAATTTATGATTGTAATGTCTTTCAGAGTTTGGTTATTTAGAGTTTTGTTAAGTTCTCCTAGTAAGCATAATGAATAGTAAGCATTTGGTATTTACAGGTACTTAGTACATAGTAATTGTAGCAAGGTATAAGGACTTAGTAATGAGTTCACGTTGTCAGATTTCTTATGGTTCGAACCTTCTTAGTTGTGTGCCGGCATTTCAAAGGAGCTCCATGTAATATAGTTAAGGTTTGTAGTAAATAGTAATGTAGTTAAGGTTTGTAGTAAATAGCTATTAATTTTTAAAAGTATTCCTTAGCTAATGTGTAGAACCATCAAGACTATGAGGAAACAGCATTTCCCATGAAGCTGAACATCGATCACAATAACTGTTATGATAATCTGGGATCAAAAGCATCGATCAGAAGAATGTATCACAGCACCCTGTGAATTTGGACGGAATATTATGGTTGGTTGATTGTTGTGTGACTAGAGAAAATATTCATATGAACTTAGATGTTATCTCACCAGTTTGTTATAATATTACGCACTTATAGGGAAAATCAAAATTCATTATAACGCAACATGCATTTTCATTTTAGGTTGGAGACTGACTGCAACAAACACATGCATGCCAAAAAGGAAAAAAAAAAAAAAAAGGAAAAAAAAAAAAGAAAAAAAAAGAAAAAAAAAAGGAAAAAAAAAAGGAAAAAAAAAGGGGAAAAAAAAGGAAAAAAAAAGAGGGGAAGAAAAAAAAAAAAAAAAGGGGGAAAAAGGGGGGAAAGAGAGAACACCCCATAGCAAAGAAGTTTTTTAATGGTACCAACAAGAAATAGTTAGTTCATGTCAACACCTAGAAACATAAACTTTGCAAAGTGCTGCAACCCTCTCACCACAAGGCAGCACGAACGTGGCATGGCTGTCATGAAGTGATGGTCAGCAGGGCTGCCTAGCACTGACCTCAACGCCTGTCACAATAATTCAAGATGTCAACAGAAAGTATCTAATTTATAACTGAGTGTCATGACTGTTTAACTGTTGTGTGAACATTAAGAGACCAGTATTACTAGGATGAGCAAAAACACATTATTATGTGTAATTTTCTATTGGGTAAAGCAATGAAGCCATTTTGCTCTTGCTGTTTGCCCGCAAGTTTTCTGTCTGTGAAGCTAGAGCCTGGCCAGATCTACCTTTACAGATGAAAGAAATCTTGCTACCATTAAACAATTCATGATTTTTGACCATCCTAGATAAAATAAAGATGCAACATACCACTAAAGCAGATTGTAAAAGACAGTGGTAAGGATTGCATTTGTGTTTTAATCTCTGTGTGTATTGTGTTTAGGCATAATCAGGTCTTCTCTGTCAATAAGAAGAGTGAAATGTGAAGATCGGAACTATTACGACCTGAGTTCTTCTTTACAATGTTTGCTGTTTTTGACCACATTTTATGCCAACTCTGTTAGAACATTCTAACTAGCTGAACTTAAGCATTGTGCCTTGTATGGGTTACATCAGTCTGTTAGACATGCTGCGCTACAGGACTTTTGCTTTTGCCGTACAGCTTAGCTTGAACTCGCTTGCTTCTGTGTATGCAAGAGTATCTTGTATGGGATGAGAACAACTCCCATGAGCAGATTGCTCACAAAAACAAAAAGGGGAATTTGTGGCAATGCCGGTGACAAGCAGTGCGAGCAGTCTGGCAGTGTAGGCTTAGAGCCTGACATGGTGGTAGGCCATGCTCAGCCTAAGTGCAAAAGTTGCTATCAGTGTAGCAAAACAGCGCTGTGCCTGCACCGTGTAACTAAAGCAGGACACTGGTAGCTACAAACACAGCAAGTTATCTTGTTGGTCAGCTAAACAGGCTAATGTTACTATTGTAATTTTAGATCAACTGCTTTTAGATCAAAATAGTTTAAGGCATGCATATTTACAGAATAGAGCTGCTGTTGATTTTTTGCTTTTAGCTAATGGTCATGGCTGTGAGGATTTTGAAGGTATGTGTTGTTTTAATTTGTCTGATGGTAGTCAATCAATTCATAAAAGCATTGCTTGGTTGGAAAATCATGCTCAATCAATTGTTAAAAATGTAAATCCTTTAGATCAATGGTTTCAATCTTGGTTTGGAAATATGTCTCCTTGGTTATTAGATCTGCTTAAAGAAGGTTTACGCTGGTTGGGTATTGTTCTGTTGATATTGCTTGTTTTGCATATTGCATATGGATGTATTATGAGAAGTGTAAATGAGGTAACATCTTGAGCTTTTCTTGTACAAAAGAAAAAGGGGGGAATTGTTGGAGAATGGCTTAAATCTAAGGGACATGTCTCTGTGGAACAGCTGCTTGAGCAGAAAATGTAGGCCTTGCTCCATCTTGTTGTTTACCGCTCAGAGTTAGCTGCCTTGCTGAAGCAGCAAGGTCACTATGGCCTCGTAGCTGTTCTCGCAGCTGTGTGTTTGCAAGATAACTGGATGGGAAAGGAACAGCTAGGTAAGATAATTGGATGGGAAAGGAAGAGCTAGTGAGAAGGGAGTTTTCTTGGAATGTACACAGAGCCTTTGATATTGTACACAGACATAATTGTAGGTGGGCTGGATATTATAATGTTGCCTTCAGTCAGAGACCAATAGAATAGTGACACTTGTGCATATTTAGCTGAGATGCTATATAAGCTGTGTATCCGGGCAATAAAGTTGGACTTGGTTAATCATATTGATTATGTACCAGCCCCTTCTTGCAACAAGGGAATATCTGATAAGAGAGTATGTGATGCTGCATCATGGACCTGTTGTGCCAGGCTGTGTGTTTTGCTTGTGTTTGGCCCCAACATACCACTGCTGCGGTGGTTTGGCTTTCCCTGGAGGAGAGGATCCTTCACAGAATGTGTGTGCAGCATCACTGTACAGGAACTCTCACGCTCCATTTTGCAGCAGAAGTGGGGTGAGAATTTGCAGTCATAATTAATTATCCAACAATAAGCATTTGTGATGAAATCACAATCAGTCAAATTTCCTAACTACTTGTCATCTGCCTGGACAGCTGCCTTGTGGAATCTCAGCACTGGTGGCAGAAAGTGATATGGCTGCCTCCACAGTAAGGGCTGAGCAACTTGCTGCCCTTGTTGGGGGCTTCTGTAGGCAGCAGAGCTGTGTGGACATAATCCCTCTGCCTGCTGCTGGGTGAGTAAATGGTTTCTATTTACCCCAAGAAAGTGGTATAAGAGAAATAAGATGACGTGGTGTGTGAACCAGTTTGGGTTATCCTTGGCATTGAATTCTGTGAATGGGAGACCCCCAAAGTTATCTTCACCATGGGCTTTGGATAGTTCACAGATATTATGGTATACCAGTATAGAAAAAGGAGTTGAAACTGAGGATTCTTTTTTTAGCTAAGAAGATGAACCATAAAAATTTTGTTCTTTTGGAGGCTTATAAATGCTTACAAGACCTGTGGATCTGTTTGATGCCCTGTTCCACTGCAGCTTCCCTTTGAAGTGAGAGACTTTTGATAAAAGTGATGTAATTCATGCTTGGATCAGAATTCATATTGTAGGATGTCAAATGCTTTGGCCAAGGATATGGAGTGCATTACACCAAGTTCCTGTGGACAGGAACTCTGTCCTAAGGACCATTCAGGCTATGCCAATTGTTATAAACCTTTTGCTCAACACAACAAACCCCAAACTGTTGTTAAATACTATTACAATTCAAAAGAGCTCTTGAAAAGTGATGTCCATCTATTCTGATGGCTTTTCTTCTTTGCCTAATAAGAATCTCAGCAAATAAATCAAACAAGAATCAAAGTGAGCTGTTGTAGTGAAGGCAGAGTTTGCTCCAGCTGGGAGTGATGGACTAAAACACATCAGTTTGGGGATAATGGGATTCAGGCCCCCTCACATGTGTGATGTTAAAATCACATGCAAAGATGAAGAACTGCACTGCTTTTCTTAGCATTCTGTTATTACTGACATTTGCTTGCAGTTTCTGCCTTGGATCATTCTGCTGGCTCTTCTTATGCCTGTAGGGATTCAGGCCTAGAGAATATTTTGCTTGAGCTGAATATCTACAGAATTGCACTAGGGCAAATTGACGTAGATGGCTCTGCCATGAGAATGTTTGTGCACTTCTACAGACATTCAAAGGAGGGATTTAAAGTGTTTGCTGACACTGAATGTCAGGGCACTGGCACTGCCACTGCTCAGTTTATAAAAGCGCAGAAGTTTAAATCACATTTTGGGCTCTTGGGTGGTTTCTCTGTGGTTTCAGGAAAGCTGCTTTGCTGCTGCCTGTCTCCTTATCTGCAGAATGGAGGGCAGTGATGGTTGCCAGCTTGACACAGAGTTTGTGATAATTAACTTTTGAAGATGAAAAGCTACTTGATTTGGTAACAGGATTTTGGCTTACATGTCTGCTGATGGGAGACAAGAATAGCAATAGATGAAATTTCACAAAGACAAAATCCAAATAACTTCAAACTCCGCTGAGGTTTAACTAAAGTCACTGTGTAGCACATTCATTTTTCTTAGGGATATGTAATAACTTAGAAAAAATATTATAATGGATAAATATAGATTTTAAGTTTCACCGAGCACTGCACTGCTTCCTTTCCTGTGCAATGATGCTAAGAATTTTCACTTCACAGTGCCAACCACTGATTCATCTTCATATCATCTCTTGCCATTAAGCTCTGGGTGAGTTTGTTTTCAAAGTGAAACTCTGAAGTGGGGGGTTATGTAGGAGATGGACCTCTTGAATTTTGTGTTTGAACTCTGGTTGTCCCACTTATCTTTTTAATGTTTATTTCAACCACAAACCCTTTTTTGTACCCTGTGGTCCAGTATGTCATCTTGGATCCAAATTAACAGAAGTACACAAGCCATCTCCAGCTCCATGGCTTTGATGTTGTGGCACTGCCTCGTTACTCATCTGAACTTAGTCTGCAGCTAAAAATTGTTGTGTCATCCACAATGGTGAAAAATACTTTGGTTCAAACAGAATTCGGTCACTTCAAGGATCAAAAGCGTAATAGATGAAAACACAGTAAGTTAGAGGGTTTGAGGGTTGATTCGAGACATGTCAGACTCAAATTACCTGCCTCTTTCTTAGAGTTAAAATGAAACACGAAAGATAGGCCAGGCAGAATCTGAAGTAAATGGTCTTCCAATTATGCTGGGAGAAATCTTGGTTCCTCTGATCTCTTTCTTCTGAGCTTGTGCTGATAATTATTTAAAACTTTCAGTGAGTGCAGGTAGCCGATGTGAGGTAGCCTGTAAGGGAAACTGAGCATTCCAAGGTGTATGCCTTGATGCAGCGTGATGGTGTTCCTGCAGAAAGACACAAAGCAATTTCATGTTATTAATTGCTAGCTGGCTGATTAGATTTACAAGTAATTGTCAAACCAAAACCCTCAAATAATAATTTCTCACAAACCCCCAATTTATTATGCCATTAACTTTCTTTTAGCACGTCTCCCAAAGTGAAATCACTAACGGCTATTAAACTGTTATTGCACATTTTAATTTATTTCTCCCTCCAGTTAGGAAGTGTCTCAAAGACTTATTTTGGTGTTCTTAACTGTCACTATCTTTTCACATATAAAGCAAAACATTTGTAGCTACAAGCACCAGAATAAGAGGACACAGTCTCAAGCTGTGCCAGGGGAGGTTTAGGCTGGAGGTTAGGAAGAAATTCTACACAGAGAGAGTGATTGCCCATTGGAATGGGCTGCCCAGGGAGGTGGTGGAGTCACCATCATTGAAGGTGTTCAGGAGGAGACTTGATGGGGTACTTGGGTTCATGGTTTAGTTGATTAGGTGGTGTTGGATGATAGGTTGGACACGATGATCTTGAAGGTCTCTTCCAACCTGGTCTGGTCTATTCTATTCTATTCTATTCTATTCTATTCTATTCTATTCTATTCTATTCTATTCTATTCCATTCCATTCCATTCCATTCCATTCTATACATTGGGATTTTGAAACCTTTGTCACTCTCCTTTAGGCTTCTGGAAGGTCAGAGATGAGATATATCAATAGTTTAGTTTTTAGGGACTTCTTGGGAAGAACCAGATGCACATCTATGGCAACACAAATGAAGAGGATGAACATGAAGGCAAGACAGTAGCAATTCAGGGCATCTTAGTGCAAGTATACACTAAAGAGTTATAGATTTACCTCACTTGAGGCATCCAGGTTGGTAAGTAATTGCACTGGGATATCTACACAGCCAGTGGAGAGACAGAGATGCTTCCAGGGGGGATGATTATTTTTCATGGGTTACATGGGATCATCAGCAACTACATTTCTACCTAAGTGCTCAATGTGCCCAAACCTAGGTAAATTCTTCTTGGTACTGTGGTGGGTTGAAGTGCTACTCTGAGTTGTATACACTCCGTTTAACTGAAGCAGATGAGGGCTCAAGTTCCCATGACTGAGTTTGGGAACTCTGCAATACAAATTTTCACTGGGGTAAAGATCTACTGTGAGTTAAACACATTTTGTGAGAAATGTATGGTGTGAAAATAAAGTACTGGGCATGTTTCTTCACTGTTAAGTGGATTACTATGTAAGGGACCCTGGGAAAGGTATTAAATACTTAGAGCGAGACCAACTGCATTTCATCCTCAGAATAGGTTTAATACTTAGTAAAAGATGCTGGAGTGGTCAATCAACTCCAGTACAGGTGGACTGCAAACTATTGGAAGCCTACATTTTCAGTAAGGATGTGACATTTCAGCCTTGAAGAAGCAGAGTCTGATATTTATAAGAGTAATATAAAGATAAAAGCTTTTGATGGAGGAATACATAAACAGAGACTTAAGAGTGGGTTTTGGCTGTATAAATAATGAATATTTCCCAAATGCACAGTGAACGGTTCTTGTTTTGTCCATTATAAGGAGTATCTCTGCAGATAAAATATGGCAGATTTTGTCAAATCATTTGTCATTTGCAATATTCCTGGAAGATTTCCATCCAGTTTTAAGTAGTAGATGATGTAAGAGAATTTTAAAAAGGATAAATCTAATGTTGAAAATCTAGTGTTGAAGTCAGATTAATCTGAGCTTTGGAAACTTGAAAGAGTGAAGTGCTAGTTGTGTCTCAGTGGATTTGGCAAATGGGCACTTCCACTCTACGTTGACCAGGCTGCCAAACTCCTGAAGATTTCCCAAGTGATTCTGAGTTTGCCAGCCCCTTGGCAACCATCCCAGGTCACTCCAGTCTCAGGCACCCAGGAATTTTGGTTTGTGTGTCTGTGGGCAGCATGGTGGCTGTGCTGTTGTGATCAGAGCAGCAAGGGGTACCCTGTTACACAGAGCATCCTATTTCTGCCCAAAAGTTTCTAGTTTTCATTTCAGGCTCACTCAGAATGGTAAAACATAGGGATGTATGGCCAGTCATGTGCTTGTTGAGGCTGTTATACACTCTTCTGATGAAGGTATGATTTAGTGGGTACAGGAATTGCTGCTGGAGCTAGGGATTTTTGAAAAGAGGTGAGCATGCTGGACAGCTCGTACTCTTAGACCCCAGCCTTGCTGAGGAGAATTTATGGGATTGCCTTTGAAACATACTGCATGGGTCAAATTCAGCCTGCTTCCTCTTTCATTCCTATCCAGCACTGATTGGACGTGCTTTCCCTGCAGCTGATTGTCAGTGTGAGATACCAAAATAGGAAAAGCACACTTTCATTACTGACGTGTCAGAGAGAGGGATGCGTAGCAAAGGGAGATGATGGGAAGTATTAAATCCTTCGAGCAAGATGCTTAGGAAAGCATTAAGGCACTGGTAAAAGTGGCTGAGTGCTACGTCTTATTGCACCAGCTCTGCTAACACCCCCTGCACCCACAGTGCAGGCAGAAGGTGTTTGTGTCAGAGGGGATAAGGTGTCTGCAGGCACGGTGTTAGAAAAGGACTTGTCCCCTAAACTGCCACACCCTTCCCATAATGGATGATATACAAAACACAGTCTGGGCCCATAATGCTCCACTCCTCCTCTGCTGTCACTGCATCAGCTCACCTCCAGCAATGCCACTACCCTGGTGACTCCTGCTGTTGGGCTGGCAGGACTGAGTGGGATGTGGGTGGAGAGGAAAGGTAGAAAAGGCTGCTTTTAAAGATAATGCACATTGAGTGATACAATACCAGGTTCCTTTAAGCTGCAAATTTCCCCCTTTTTAAAAGATGAAATGTTGCCAACACAGTTATATTAATTGCTATAAGAATAAATGAATATTGATTAATGTGGGTGGGTGACTTACTTTGAACGGAATTGTCATGTCATGCCATTTAGTTTTCTTATGAATGATTTTAAAAGCCAGAGTAACTTCAAAGCTGCACAAATACATGGCTATTTGTATTTATTTTCAATACCTTTTTCTCTGCTGTCTTCATCAGTCTGGATATGGGGATAGAGTGCACCCTCACTAAGTGTGCAGATGATACTAAGCTGGGAGTGAGTTTTTATTTCCTTGTGAATAGGAAGGCTCTGCCGAGGGACCTGGACAGGCTGGATTGATGCACTGAGGCCAGTTGGTTTAATGGGGTATTAGAAGAAGGGGCTTCACTTCAAGGGTTATCGAATATTGGAACAGGCTTCTCGGGGAGGCTGTTTGATCTCCATCCTTTGAGGTGTTTAAAAGAGGCACAGATGTGGTGCTGAGTGACATGGCTTAATACTAGACTTGGTAGAGTTAGAAAGTGGTCAGACTCAGTGATCTCACAGGTCTTTTCCAACCAAAACAATCTGATTCCAAGGCTGTCTTCATCTGTATTCAGGAGCCTTTGTATTTTGGTAAAAGTCTCACCCAGTAGGTTTTAACCAACTAAACTTGTCATTAGTGTAACCCAGTAGAGCGTGCCATTATAAGTATCATTCCTCTCTCTCTGTGTCCATGTTTTAATTATTGCATTAACCTTGGCCAGACACAACCAGGTTTCCTGGAGGCAAGGTGGTAACTATTTAGATAAATTTAATACCCTTTATTTTGGTGTGTCCAATGAATGAAAAAAAAAATTGCATGTGCAATGTTCACACTAAGGTTATTATCACACGATTCTCTCTATTGCTTCTTCATGTGTGTTCATGTAAACAAAAAAGTTCCTTATATAGGTCACCTCTCAACATTTTCCTCTGGAAGAAAACAGCATAGAATGCCATTTTTAGAAACAATCTCCTAAGCTATAGAGCCTGTGAACATGTGTGAGCCATCGGTATGTTCAGGTTCCGTTGAATTAGTCCTTTGTGGTGTCAGGTAATACCTGAAGGAGAGCATGAAAAGAAGACAGTGTTTATTAGGATGTTTAGAAAACTCTTCTAAACATTACCATGGGGGAGAAGGTTCTGAATACCTGCCAAGTTTAGCAAATGTTGTATAATTTCTCCATTTCCAGGGCAAATCTGGCAAGAAAGTATTAGCTGAATAAAAAAATCTTAGTGCTGCTGTGTGATAGGCACAGAGAGTGTCGTGACACCCTTTGAATCTGCTGTTACAATGACTTTCTACTTTTTGGGTTATATTTTCTAGATCCCAAATCAGCTAAGGAGTGTAATCACATACAAAGTCTTTCTTTACTCAAGATACTCCTGAGGATTCTTATCTTTCAGGGACTTCAGGAGGACCAGCAAATTGGAGTACATATTTAAGTGCTTTTCCAAAGGGTGATGTTCTCCTGAATCAGGGTGATGCAGCAAAATTTATTTTGAGGAGGATCCTTTCCCTGTTATCTGTTTTTTGATCACATCCTTTTTGAACTGCAGCTGTTTAATAGACTGCTTTCCAAATGCACCAGCATCATGTCACTTGTCACTGCTGGGGAGCAGCACAATTGTGGGGAGAGCAATGGTTTGGGAGGTCTGAGTGCCCTGCATAGCTGTGCCTGCGAGGCATCATGCAGTTTGGTGTAACCCAGCTCTCCACACCTCTGATTCTTTCCAAGAGCTGTAATGCAAATAACTAATAATAAAAGAGATGTTGCTGGGGGAAAGAATCATCCCTGTATAGTAAGTTCACATCAGACTGAGTGGGATGCCTGCAAACTTGAAATTAGACTGGGGAGAACAAAGCAGAAGCCATAAGCTTATTAGATTTGCAGAGGCAGTTTTGTGTGAGTTTTCCCAGCTTCCTGTGAGAAGAAATATTTGCAAAATGGGTTTGATTGCTAATCTGATTATGGCAGCTCAAAAGTTAAATTGAATCATGAAACAAATGAAGGCTTTTGGAGTTATGAATTAATTAGAAAACTAATTAGGACAGATAAAAGAAATGCAAGTTGATGAATTGTTTTTTTCTTGTCTTGGAATAAGAACATTTAAATTGAAAAGATGATATTAAACAAAGCCTACAAACAACAGGAAATCATGTTAGCAGAAAGATAAGTGCTAATAGGGGATTTTGGGGTTTTTTTTACATCATGATATGACTTTTCAAAAAATTTTTCTGAAGAGGTTGTGGTAGCTTAGAAAAGTGCCAGTCTGTAAGCTCTGGGACAGCTAGAAGAGAAATGGTGACTGGAGACTGAATAGATGGAGAGAGAGATTGGCCTAAAATCTCAGCAAGTGCCGCATGGACGTCTGTTAAAGCAGTGCCTGTGGGCTGGCTGTGCTCTTGCACACCAGGATTTCAGAGCAGGAGTATTTCTGTGCGCATCGTGCGATCCTGACCCCATCTGGGTGATGGGACAGTGGCCATGCCTGCAGCGCTGGGGTCTGATCCTGTTTCATGGGTGGCTGCAGGCACTCAGGCTGCCTCTTACACCAAGAGGAGGATGTTTTCTGAGTCACTAGGTTGGAAAAGTTGCCTTAAGACTTTTTCTCTTGGAGCAAGTCTTAGAGAAATGTACCATAATTGTCTGAAGTGTCTGTCCATGAGATCTTTTGTATGAAAATGTTCCTGGGCTGTTTCATATATGGTAACACTGAACATAAACCACAGTGAAAGATGAAACATCACTGCACTGACTGGAGGAATGAATCAGAGGTAGTTTTCAGAAATCAGATGAGAAGAAGCTGGTTGCTCTCAAGCTTTGAACAGTGGCTAGAGAAAAACAGGCAGGAGCAACATACTGAAACCTCAGTGAGACCCATGGTCACCAAATTTCCCAAGCTGCCATTGGCACTGTTAGCATCAGTAACAAAACCTCAGGGAGGCAGGGGCAGCCTCACATAGTGAGCACTATAGGATGGGGCAGCAGTGCTGCTGCCCTGATGGGCACAGGTGGACTCAGGAGAGCATCCCTGGTATGGAGCTGGGGGCAGAGGCATTCATGCTATGCCTACAATGTCCTTTGGGTGGCCACCAGCTTGAAAAAGCCACAAGTGCCTCACAGACCCTGTGTGCCCCAAATTTATGTTGCTTTAGAAAGGTTACTGAATCCATTATTACCACTCCCTTAAAATACTAGGACTATGAATGTAACATATTTTAAAACTAGAGTGAACTTTAAGCCCAAATGGTCTAACCAGTAAGAAAGACTCCCTGCTCTAAAAGCTGGAAGCAGGTTAAGTATCAAGGAATTTTAAAGCAATCATTAACATTAATATATTTCTCTCATTGCCTACATGAACCTGAGAAAGAGAACCATAGAAGTGATGTATAATATTCATATTGCTTAATGTGTTACAGGAAAGTGTTCAGACACTGCAGAGAAAAGACAGATAAAAGGACCTGAGCAGGAGAGTAAATGAATATGCCCCTGAAACGTGTTGCAGTATTGGGTGATCACTCAGCCAGGAAGACAGACACTGCCTGGCAGATACCTGGCTCTTATTTATTGATTTACCTGGCTAGTAGCTTGCAATTCCTTGTTGAATTATATGTTAGCAAGCAACGTGGGGGGGGCGGAGGGAGGGAGGGGGAGAGGAGGGGTGTGGGGTGTGTAGGAAATTTCCTGAAGTAGTTTCTCTCTAAGATCACAGTGAACAGCTTAGAAACAAGATAGTCAAGGATTATGAATAGTCTGTAGATTACAGCTTCTAACAAGTGAAATTTTTGCAATGGTTTCTGTAAAGAAATTACCTGTTCATGTGACCTATCAAGCATTTAACAATGATTTAAGCCCAGACCTGAAACTGTGACTAGGTTGTATCAAGAGTTAGGGTTGGGCTAGTCACTCGGTGACTGACAGGCCTTCTCCCTTCCCAAAGGGAAATAATAAGGGAATAAAGGGGATTTATGGCTTGGAAAATAAAACTTAAACAGCTTTAATGAAAATAATAACAAGGAAATTAAATAAAAATATATACACAAACCCAATATTGAACCCAACTCTGCTGATGGAAATTCTGTCACCATCACCACTGGGAATTCCCAGACTGGATTCAGTGTCAGGTGAGAACCAGATTCAGGAACTGGATTCTGGAACTGAATTAGGAACAAAGGCAGAATGGAAAGAGTCTTCCTTGGGCACTGGCAGTTGAAAGAAGAGAGCTTGATCCTTGTGATCCCACAGCTGTGTATTGAATTGATGTATACAGAATAGAATGCTTCATTGGTCAGTTTAGGATCACCTGTCCTGCCCTCTCCCCACAGGTGTGACCTCTTGCTCTCTGCACCCCCACCATGGCACAGCAGATTTAGCAGTGACCTTGGTCTCCATAGGAGCAAATATAAGCAAGAACCCTTCTGCATGCCCATCCTTGGTAGTAACTAGAAACCTTGAGTGTTACCACTTCTAGAAGCAGACATTGTCTGCAAAACCCTTCTGTTAATTTCAGAAGGTTCAGTTACTGAGAAGAGCCTGAGCTGAACAGAATTAGTTCTGTTTGAGCTCAAAGGAGCAGGGTGGGAGTTAGATGCTTAAAGGGCTTTGAGGACCATCACTTCTGCTTTTCAGCCAAGCCTTTGGGTTCAGCTAACAGATGATATGAGCCCTTGTGTATTTTGGCTGTGTGTTCTCTGACTTGGTGAACTGGGTTTGTACTTGCAAAATACAAACATGATTCTGCTACAAGTTCTTCATGCAGAAATGCAAATGCCATTTGCTTGCCATATTGCAGAAGTGACAGAAAGAGTCTGTGTTAATGCTTGTGAGAAAATTTCCATTTGTTAATTATTTTTCTGAGTGTTTACCTGTACCTGCTGCCCCTTTACCCTTGTGTAGAGGAAGATGCTGATTCTCTTTATTATCTTCTCTCAACAACATCTACTTTCCTGATTTCCACTTGTGACTACTTCCTTCCACACCTGAGCTGGCAACAGCAGCTTCTTGTCAAGGAAGGAGTCACCCTCAAACACACCCCTTGCTCCCCCCCCCCCCCCCCAGTGCTGACAAATACTTTAATCATGAAGAAATACTGCTTTTCAGGTAGCAGATAATCATTTTGTGGAACTTATTGCCTCATGATGCCAGCATTTATTAAATACATCAAAGGAGTATGGCTCCACCCTGGCTGTTAGACACAGTGGTCTTCTTGCAGACATGGATTGGGGAGGTTTTCTCCTAAGGCTGTAAAGATGGAGAAATAGTCTGTGTATGTACTGATTACTTGCTGCCAGAACTCATCAGTTGGCATGGTCACTGGTGGTCACTGATCTCACTGGCTTCATGCCCATCTTAGGAAAGCAGGGTTCAGCGATAGTTCAGGGTGTGTACCTGTATATACATATGTGTATACATCCATCCACTGCCTTTGTGCCTCACCCTGGCTCTTCTGCCTACATCCCCAAGGCTCTTACCTACTTGTCTTCCCCATAATGTTTTGCAGCACCTCAAAATCACAGTGCAACACACAGAGGAGTGTTTTATGGGTGTTAAAAGCCATTGGTAAAACATATCAAAGATACAAGCATGGTAGATTTTTTGGATTACTACTTGAATGATCATGGGAGAAGTTGGAAGGCTGAACTGTGCAAAATGGTAAACGTTGCAAAGAGAAGTACTCATATACAATGACCAAGCTTCCTGGGTCCTCTGAGGAACATAAAAATGGACATGTCCTTGTGCCTTTTGGTTTTTTTCCCATGAAAACCCTAGAAGAGTATAAAGGGAACATTTGCATACCAGTGCAGCCCTTTGTCTTCATTATTGTTAACTAATTATTAATTTTTCATCAGTAGGTTCACCTGTCCTGAGTTATTCCAAAGACTTTATGCATCAGTGAACTCTGGCAAATTTGAATTTAAAATTCCTCTGGGTTTAGGAAACAAAAACAAAAAAACAAAACCAAACCCTCTTAAAGCTGTAGAAATTCCTGTTCTCAGGGGTTGTAGGTTCATAAGACAGTAGCAGGGATATGACTTCTGGTCTCTGGGTAAATCATGTAATGCTTTTTCTGTTGGGTGGTGTTTCTGTTAGTTTGTTTTGGGGTTTTTTGTTTGTTTGTTTGTTTTTCCTTACATGTTAATGAAGGACAGAGCTGGGAAGCTACCAGTAGCTATCAGACAGACAAGCCAAGCAGCCAGAAACTGGTTGCTGAAGTTCTTGCTTTGGATTTGCTGGATAAGCACTTGTACAATCAAGAGCAGCATCTGCTCCAGTTTCATCATATGCTGAAGTGCCTTTCTTTGGCTTTTCAAGTACAATACTGAATCACAGACAATAGCAGAGAATCCTAACAATTCTCTCTGAGTTAACAGTTGATTTATTTTTGAGTGAGCTCAAACTCTTATGTTATCATAGGGGAGTAATTTCTGGCATATATCCCAAAGGGAGGGGGAAGTCCTGTTCCCCAGAGCTTTGTGCCTGCCCATGACTTCAATCTGTGGTTCTTAGTGGAACACTTTGAGAGGCTGACTCTGATACAAATGGCCTGGTAAGGAGACAGCTGCACTATCCTGGAATGGTCCTTGCCCTGCTACCAGTGAAAAATGGGATGTGGCAGCTTGCCCGAGCAGAGCTGCAACATCCTTCTGGGGACTTGCTTTTCAAAGGGCTGCTGTGCTGTGCTCCCTGTGGGCTTCCTCATTCTTATGATTGTTGGTCCTTTGGTAGCAATTGAAAATCTCAGCAGCTCTAATGAATGTCTGTAAGGAGGAATGTACCAGGGAGTCATCAGGGAAATCAAAAGGTGCTCTGGAATAATAAATGTTTTGGGTTTGGTTTTTTTTTTTGTTTATATTTTTTGTGTGATAGGAGAAGTTATGCTTCTCCTGAACATCATCATTAATATATACACAGTATCAAACTTACCCACAAAAAATATCTTGCCCAGCAACTTAATCTTCTCTTGGTGTTCTTTTTTTTCCTCTAAAATAGTGAGTTGGTGGCCTGCACTCAGCATACTTTACCTAGCACCAGCATGATGCTGAGCCAGTGGCAGTTTGCAGGAGGCTTTGAATTTAGTTTCATTGAAAATAAAGGCAAGTGGTGTAGTCAGCTCTTTAAAGGCAGATGCAGTCAACACTGCCACATGAAATGTCATCTGAGGTAGCTTCAGAAGGGGTAGGCTGGGCACTGGAGCATGGCTATAAAGTTCAGAGTTAATTCAACTTTCCCTCCTGCAGAGCAGATGACTTTAACCTTAGCTGTGCTCTAGTTGTGTGGTAGGCATATATGAAAAAAGGGAGTGGCTTTGAGAAAATAGATGTCACAGTCACAGTATCACCAAGGTTGGAAGAGACCTCAAAGATCATCAAGTCCAACCTGTCACCACAGACCTCATGACTAGACCGTGGCACTGAGTGCCACGTCCAATCCCCTCTTGACACATCCAGGGATTGGCTCCACCACCTCCCTGGGATTTCCATCCCAAGATAGCTAAAACACCCTCAGATCAAGACTCGTGGCACACCTGAGAGAACTGGCAATGCTGTGTGGGTGCTGAAAAGAGAGTTTAACAAGAAGATCATGCCAGCACTGCATTTGAAAAATAGCCCTGAAAGAGGAAGTTCTGAAGATGTTTCTGACTGGTTGCAGAGAAGAATGATCTAAGGACCTGGCACTATGAGAATCTCCAGTCTTTTTCCTTTGTCACTGGTACTGCTCCCAGGCACTAGCTAGTGTCCAAGCCAGGAGGTAGCATGGAAAAGGTAGTAAAATAAGCCCCCTCATCACCTGTCAGCCCCAGACACATGGCTGCAAGGGGAAATTACTTCACCCTTGTCCTAATTTGGGAAGACAGGTGTCCATGTCCTTGCAGCCACTCAGGTTACCCCATTACTGCTACCCACCACAGAGGAGCTGGAAGAATTCCAGTTCTGCCATGTGCCTCGTGGATGATATATAACTCATAATACATCTGTCATGCTCTTTCTCACCTCCAGCAGATGCTGAGGAATGACTTGAACGTTACTGAGCCTGTGTTGCTGGAACAGAGGGACATGGCACTGAACAGCACTGTCCAGTGGGAAAGGACTCTGCAAAGAGGCTAAGAGTTAATACTGTTTTCTTGGCTAGCTGTGAGAAAAAGCATGAAAGGACTTATCTGGGGAAGGAAAGAGGAAAAAGGTCTGTCTGAGGAAATCCCATACGTCCCTGAGGTGGAGATCATGGAAAAAATTCCTGCGATTTATTATAAAGTGATATTTTATTACAGAGACTTATGAGCAGCCTACTTCTGTGATCTGGCTTAAAAAACACCTCAACAGAACAACTTCAAGGAAAAATGCAAAAGAAGAATTACTGTAATAAAATAGTATAGGAAGCCTGGGAACCAAATCTTGGCTTAATTGACAAGAAGCGTCAGTGAATAAAGAGTATGGTTCAATAATTGATCTTCATATTTTAATATTTTAATCTAGTCAGATATCATAGAAACTGGAGATAGTGAAATACTCTCTGTTTCTCTGAGGCTTATGATAGGATCACAGTTGCTGTTCAAACCATGTTTTGTCATCATTACAACCCACAGGATATAACAGTTTGGGTTGGTTTAGGAGTGTACTGGGCATAGGGAGAATTCACCCACTATTAGAGCAACAAGTTATGCATCGTGGAGTCACCTTCATTGGAGGTGTTCAGGAGGAGACTTGATGGGTGCTTGGTGCCATGGTTTATTGTTTAGGTGGGTTGGATGGTTGATGGGTTGGATTGGTTGATGGGTTGGACGCGATGATCTTTAAGGTCTCTTTCAGCCTGGTGTCTTGTATTGTATGGTAAATGAAACAAACCCTGAGACTCTACAAAGAAACTACAAAAAAACTGTGATCAAAACTATCTAGATTAGCAGGAACAAGGAATACTAATGACAGTCAATGTCAGCTTTTCATTAAAAGTTCTGTTCAAGTTCAGCTCATTTACACTCTGTGGAATAATTCAAATACTATTTCTAGCTATTAGATCAACAAATGGGGAAAGGGAGAATTTCACTTCTGAGTTTACATTTTTAGCCCATGCAAACCAGTCTTTTCTGATCATAATCTGCACAATAAATTCACCACTGCTGGAACTTCAAGCTCAAAAGCATGCAGAAGTGTTGTAAGGGGATTGGTCAGGCTTTTTTAATCCATACATCCTCCAAAACTTTCTCAAATGCTAAAATCCAAGACAACTTTCTAAGTTGTATTGACTTAGTCTTGATTTTTAAGGTTAAAATAGGAATAAGCAAACAAGAATCTTCTTAATTTAGAGCTAAATCTTTCTTAAACTTAGAGCTAAATCTTTCTTAAATTAAGAGCTAAATTATTTTCTAAAATTTGGACCTCTGAAATAGATTCTAGAGTTGCTTTGGCTATTTTATATCTCTTTTAGAGTGTTTATACCCTCTGGATGACCAAGCCATGTGGGTGGAGCAGCTGTGTGTGGTGTTTTTATCAGTATTGTTGAAAATATTTGGAAGGCTTTCTTCTTTTTGACTAAATTTACAGTCAGTAAGGCGAGGTTCATTGTCTGATAAGGAGTAAAATGAGAAAGGCTCTGCCTAAACCTCTGAGTGCCTTCCTGCCTGACACTGTATATTTTTGAAGATACTTAAACAAGTCTTAGAATACAGTTCAGAGTAGGTCAGAAACGCTACAGCCACAAATACAATTTGAAATAATTTCAATTGCAAGTGAAGATATTATAAATTACCTCTGTATCTTGACAGAGTTTATGAGCATAGCTGAAACAGCACTGTTGCTGTATCAGGGGAGCAGAGGGAGAGAAGTGCCTTTAGTTGCATGTGTGAGCATGTGAAAAGAAACCAAGAGAGAGAAATGCTACTAAAGCCCTGAATCAGAGTCAACAGTCAAGAGCCTAGGGTCCTAGTCTAGGGCTACTTTGATGCTAAATAAATCACCAGAAGACAAGTTCCAAAGCTTGCTGAATTTGTGCTGAGCACGGTGCACAAATCCTTGGTGCACACTGGTTCCGCAGACAGGGGTTAAGCTGCACTGTGGTGGTGCCTCTCCCCTGCTGGGGAAGTGCAGACTGGACAGCTGTGCCCAGTATGATTCATGTACCATAGCAGTGCTGCAGCTTGATTTTACTTAAAAGGACATTGACATAATGTTGTATCCATTTGATTTTTTTTAAATACCTATTTTCTGCTTTTTAGCTTAACAAGGAGCCATTTCTGTGGAGACAGAAAAGCAGATGTGAGCTGGCTTTTGAACCACCAGACGGTCACCTCCCATTTGCACAGGCACACCGCATGGTAAGATGCAACCTTTGGATACAATTCTGTGCTGCATAGATGCAGACATAAAACTTCAAATCGATTTTTTGAGACTATAGAATTAAATACAGGAGACAACCTTATTTATGCTCACTCTCAGATCATTATGCGTTTATATATGCATACAGAAGTATGTATAAATGCAAACTGGGTTTGAATAGGTGACTTAGCTAGAAATCAATGCTAATTGTGATTAGTATAAAAATAGCTAAAGTGATATTAAACCATAGGCAATTTTCCATCATTAACCTGATTTAATGCAGTACCAAGGACAGAAACAAGCACTAATCGGATAGCAAACACATTTAAAGTACCTGTGCTCACTTGTCACAAGCCTGGCCTTTT
>CM026887.1:43975172-44016603 GCA_015227895.2 Colaptes auratus
AAAGAAAAGGAAAGTAAAAAGAAAAGGAAGAAAAGGAAAGAAAAGGAAAGGAGTAGCCAAACCAACACTAAAATATTTGGTTGATAACAGAAGGTAAATTTCCTTCAGGCACACTCAGCACACAGCTGATGTCATGCACTGCACATCCCAAGTGCTGCTCCTCTTCACCTATGTTTCCTGTGCCAAGAGTGATGATGCCCATGGTGGAAAAGGTACAGGACAGGCTGGTATGCTGTGCGACCATGACATAACCTCCCCCCCTTCCCTGGTTTATGCTGTGATCTCTCCCCAGACACAGTCCTTCAGTTGTGTGATATCTAACAGAACAAAACCCAGGCTCAAATGGTGCTTTTGTAAAGTTCACAGTGTTTCAGTTTGCCTTTGCAGATCTTCTTTCCAAAAGACTGTGGAAAACTGATTCATTTCTGCACTAACCACAGCATGCATAGTGGACTGAACAAAAATGAAGGAAGTTAGCCATAAAAAGTAGAAAAGCTATGATAAAAATAAAAGCATGTGTATGGCAGAAGTCAAAAGACCTTTAAGATCTTTGTGTCAACCATTCTGTGACTCTACCAAGGCTGGTGCTGAGCCATGTCCTTCAGGACCACATCTCTGCCTCTTTCCAACACCTCCAGGGATGGGGATCAAGCACCTCCCGGGAGCCTGTTCCAATGTGGAGAAGAAGCCTTTCAGGGAAGAATTTCTTCTGTTGTCCAACCTTAACCTTCCCCTCTGCAAATCTGAGGCCATTCCTCTGTCTATCACTTGTGACCAGGAAGAAGAGGCCAACCCCCACTGACTCCAACCTCCATTCAGGGAGTTGTAGAGAACCAGAAGGGTCTCCCCTCAACCTCCTTTTCTCCCAGATGCCATGGATTTAAATCTTCTTCCTGTAAACCAGCTCTGACCTCATATTCTATTCTCAATCCTTATTTAAAATCAGATAATTAATAATAATTCAGAATAATTATGTAATTCTCAATGATCCAAAGACATTTCCTTGTTTAACCCTTTGCAAGCTGCATCTCAAGGTATCGATCTTGGTGATCAAGAATCCCTCACGTGAAAAGAAAAGCTGGACAGAATTTGCAAGGAATAGAGGATAGTTACATCAGCTGATATAATTCAGACAAAGGAGACAGATTTTGGGCACAGTGCCCTTCCTAGGGTCAGGAGAAAAAACTGCTATAGGAGTTTCTGTATAGCTAAAGAGTGTGGGGTTCTGATTTGTGTCATTTGAGATGGGAGTTTAAGGTCAAGAATTTGAAAGTGACAAATTACTGATGAGTATGACAATACATGGTGTAAAATGATAAAAATGGAGGACTTGGAGCACTTACCCAAGTGATATCCTACTTGATTAGTGAGACACTGAAACAGGTTGCCCAGGGTGGTGGTAGAAGCCCATCCTGAAGGTTTTTAAGGCCAGGATGGATGTGGCTCTGGGCACCTGATCTAGCGTGAGGTGACCCTGCCCATGGTAGAGGGGTTGGAACTGCATGATCTTTGGGGTCCCTTCCAACCCTGACAATTCTGTGATTAGCCCTGTGAGGAGAGGCTGAGGGAGCTGGGGTTGTTAGCCTGGAGAAGAGGAGGCTCAGGGGAGACCTTCTTGCTCTCTACAACTAACTGAAGGGAGGTTGTATCCAGGTGGGGGTTGCTCGCTTCTCCCAGGCACCCAGCACCAGAACAAGAGGACACAGTCTCAAGTTGTGCCAGGGGAGGTTCAGGATGGTATTAGGAAGAAGTTCTTCACTGAGAGAGAGATTTGCCATTGGAATGTGCTGCCCAGGGAGGTGAGGAGTTGTCGTGCCTGGAGATCTTCAAGAAGAGCCTGGCTGAGGACTTAGTGCCATGGTCTGGTTGATTGGATAGGGCTGGGTGATAGGCTGGACTGGATGATCTTGGAGGTCTCTTCCAACCTCGCTGGTTCTATGATTCTCTAAGTCCCACAGACGACTGACCAGTAGGTGCTACAAGCAGGTGTTAACAGTTCCTGTGCTAAGGTATTTGCAAATAAATACTATGTGGGCAGCCAGAACAGATGGAATTCAGGTCTGCCACAGTATCAGTGGAACTTCATTAATTAGGCAGATGCAGCAGCCAAAAAGTACTTGGTGGGGAAGAGCAGAATCTATTGCACTTCTGTGTATAGCAGTGCTCTGGAATCTGCTTTCCATGGACACACAAAATTCCCCTCTTGATATACAGACCATGGATCACTATCCACCTATAGGATAAGGAATCTTCTTCTTAGTTTTTGAATAATGAAGTCAATTTCTTACTGAGAAGCAAAGAAAAGGAAATTTAGTCTAATTGATGCAACTTTGTCTCAAATCAAACCCCAAACCAGCAGGCTATTCAATTAATTAGGATTGCAGCAAAAGCTGTGGTGTAAGCCTAAAGACATATCAAAAACTCAGCTCCAAAGCAGGCATTTTAATCCTGATTTATGGGATTTTTGAGGCACAAAGCTTTGATCCTTGTTTTCTCTCTCTCTTTTTCTTTTTTAAAATCACCAAAAAAACCCTAAATTGAGAGGTCTGTGAGATGTGTGATAGATCATGTGGGCTGTATATCCACACAGCAAAGAGGAGTTCAGCCACCACCTCTAACCTACAAGGCTGCCTGCTGTCACTCAGCTACAAGAAACAAAGCAGGGCCTATCCAAACACTACCCAAACGTTTCCATCAATCCACACTTAGCCTGGAGGGTGTCAATCTCCACAGCACAGGCACTATCAAACCAAGAAAAATACTGCATTTTCCACAATTTTAAAGTAAACACTGACAAAATTGTAATGTTTAGATGGAAATTGAGAGCAGGGCTTCTGAGAGGCAGCTGAGGGAACTTGGGCTGTTTATCCTGAAGAAAAGGAGACTCGGGGGAGACCTCTGGCTCTCCGCAACTCCCTGAAAGGAGGTTGAAGCAAGGTGGAGGTTTGGTCTCTTCTTCCAAGTGACAGGACAAGGGAAATGGCCTCAAGCTGCACCAGGGGAGATTTAAGTTGCACACTAGAAGAAAATTCTTCCCTGAAAGGGTCTCAAACACTTGAACAGGCTTCCTAGGACAGTGGGTTGAATCCCCATCACTGAAGGAGCTCAAAAGACACAGACACGGTGTTGAGGGGCATGGTTTAGCATCAGCCTTGGCAGAGTTAATGGTTGGAGTCTATCTTGAAGGTTTGTTCCAAGCAAAATGATATTATGATTTAATACCCTTTGAATAGTAATCAGGGGCTTTAGAGCTTATGAATCACTGAATTCTCACCAACCAAGCTGCACCAGACTTGAGCATTAACATGCACATTGAGAAAGGACCCCAATAACTCACACAGCAAACCTCAGTTGGAACTGTCACAGACTATTACACAACTGCTGCACTCAGAGCCAAAGGTGGCTGCATTTCAGCAACCAGAGAGCAAGCCATGGTTTGCACAATGGGAAAAACTCTTGGGATGAAATGTACTGCAGAAGTCATTCATAGTACCACTAGTGCTCCAGCCCTGAAATTGCCTGCATGCACAAAAAACACTCCCACTGACTGGAAAAAAAGCCACCAAAGCACGGCTCTCAGGGCTTGGCCATACATCCCAGAGCTGCTTACACCTGTTAGCTTTGTTATTTTTGGCCACAGCAGTGGAGGGGTCCAGTTTAAGTGTAGATTTCACTAGAGCTACAGGATACTCTTCAACCTGTTGGCAAATTCAATCAAGCAGAGGCCTCTGTGCTTGGTGTCACAGGCAGCAAAGTGCAATGCAAGAGAAAACACTGAAAATGAAGATGTGAGCCCCTCTTCTAATCATAGAATAATATGGTTGGAAGGGTGATGTGGAATTCTAAAGGAAGCAAGCACCAAAGAGCTCTGCAGTACAGGCATGCTCTTGTCTTCTCCCATCTCTTCTAGTTCTGCTGCTGCATTGGAGTCATTTCCTTTTGGTTGTGTTTAAGTAGGTAAAGAATGGCTTAAATGAAGGATGAAAACACTAAGCTGAAGACCAAGGGCTTTGGGTAGAATTTTACAGTACTGATATCAACAAAATTCCAATGTTTTAATCATAGGAGGTTGGGTTGGAAGAGAACTTAAATATCACCCAGTTCCCACACCTCCACTGTGGGCAGGGACACCTTCCACTAGACCAGGTTGCTTCAACCTGGCCTTGAACCTTCCAGGGAGGGGGCATCCACAATCTCCCTGGGCAACCTGTTCCAGTGTCTCTCCACCTCACTGTAAAGAATTTCTTCCCATTATCCATTCAAAATTTACCCTCTTCCTTCTTAAAGCCATTACCCTCATCCTATCACTACAAGCCCTTGTAAAAAGTCCTATCCCTGCTTTTCTTGTAGCCTCTTCAGGTACTGGAAGGCTGCTGTAAGGTCTCCCCAGAGCCTCTTAATGGTTCTAGAGATGCAATGTTTATGGTGATGGAAGCAAAGCCAAAACATAAAATGATTATGTCCCTAACAGACAAGCAATGGGTCTGAACATTATAGAATCATTTAGGCTGGAAAAGACCTTTAAGATCAAGTCCAACCATTCCCAAACACTCCCAAGTCCACTGACAAACCACATCCACAACCTTGGCCCATGGATGCAGCCTGGACAGGTCCCTCTGTAGACCCTCCCTACCCTCAAGCAGGTAACACTCTAACCCAGCTTGTTGTCATCTGCACATTTGTCTATCACATGATCCCAGCTCGGGTGTCACCAAGGCCCTTTAAGCCTCTGCCTCCTGCAATCAGCCATTTAGGGTCGCCTTGAACAGGAGTTTGCACCCTGAAGAGTTGTTTTGTGCTTGGTTTTAGGGGTTTGTTTCACTCAATAGCCCCTGATGGCAATTTTAAAACCTATTCATGCTTTTGGCCTCCACAATCTCCTGTGCTAGCTCATTCCAAAATTCATTCTGTGCTATTTAAGAACACTTCACGTTGGCATGCTGCCTATTTCTTGTGTTATGAAAAAATACGCTCTATGCACCATTCCCACACTGTTCACAGATTCACAGGGCCCCCCTCCCATCATTCTCTTAGTGTTCTCTTGGCAGAATGGAAAAATACTTCCAGTATCTTAAGGGGCCTACAAGAAAGCTGGGGAGGGACTTTTTAGGGTGTCAGAGAGCAATAGACTGGGGGGAATGGGGAAAAAAATAGAATGGGTAGATTCAGATTGGATGTTAGAAGAAGTTCTTCCCCATGAGGGTGGTGAGAACTGGCACAGGTTGCCCAGGGAGGTGGTGGAAGCCTCATCCCTGGAGGTTTTTAAGGCCAGGATGGATGTGGCTGTGAGCAACCTGACCTGACTAGTGTGAGTGTCCTTGCCCATGGCAGGGGGGGGGGTGGAACTAGATGATCCTTGAGGTCCCTTCCAACCCTGACAATTCTATGATTCTATGATTCTGTAATCTATCTCTTTTCACAGAGCAGTTGTTTCATAATTTTGATCACTCCATCTCCTCACTGTGCTTTCTCAAGTTACTGTCTAACCTTTGCAAGGCAGTTTGCTGCTGTTTGAAATAAACCATTGTTTTTACTACTCACTGTTAAAAATCACAGTTGCAATTGAAAGGTAAATCACAGTCACAGTTGAAAACTTCTTTCATCCTAAAACATGGGGCTAAGGGGACTCTGTGTCTACATGGATATAGTGGTCCAAAGATCTCTCATGGAGAAGTTTTAGAGCTTAGGACATTGCCTTAAATGAAAAATCATAATTAATGTGAGTAGAAAATATGTTTAAGCATATAAATTTCAACTTTTAGGGCACTGCCTTAAAATGAGAAATCATCATTAATATCAAGCAGAAAATGTATTTAAGTAGAAACAAATTTCAACTTTTAAATTTGCAGCATTCAGCCTTGCCATGAAGCTTCCCCATTAGCTCCAAGGCAGCATCTGAGCACTGTGACTGGAAGTTGATGATATCTCTGTTGCTACCAAGCAGATTTGCTACTACATGACAGAAAGAAAGTAAAATACTGTTCTGGCCACCTCATAATTCTTCTCCCATCCTCTCAGAGTACCCAAGTGAGGCAGGATGAAAAACTCTGCATTCCAGAGGGGCAGAGAATCTTAGAGTTTCACAAAGGCAGATTCTACCACACAGTGATACATGAGAATGAATGATGTGACCATATCTGCAATTAAAGAAAAGCAGCAGTTATGCACAGGTAAACCCTCAGCTGTATAAGGTTGTCACTCTGGGCAGATATACACTGGAGAAATACCAAAGAGAGCATATGGGGCAGTAAATCAGCCATTGGGCCTAAGGAGATCTCAGACAGGCAAAAAAACCACAGCAAGCTGAAACAGCTGTGCCCAGGAAACAGCAGAACAAATGGATTTACTACCTCCTGACTACAGTGAGACCAATACTTCTGTGCAGAGCAGCAGAGCAAACAAGGGAAACTGAGAACTGGAAGTTAATTACGTGATAAACAAGTTATAAATAATTCCAAACTGCTGCTTCATTTCAGTATTAGGGCTGTGTTTTGCTCAGAAAGGAAAACATAGCTGACTAACGGTAACAGGAAAACTCTGATATCAGACACTGAAAACGGGGTGCTGCATTTCACACAAGCTTATGTACACAGCACTGCCCAGCCACAGCAAAGACAAAAGTATCTGCCTCCCTGCAGCTCTGTTACATCAAACAATGCAGCACAGCTCTGAGATACATGACAAACTCTGAATGAGGTCGTATTCTCACGTGGCAAAGAGCATTGCTGCGCTCAGATGCCAGGGCAGGTCTTTAACGTAGTACAGCTGCTTCAAGTGTAACTCAAGCTAGCTCATGAGAAACATGATAATCCTAATGCAGCTCCACTGCTTTCAGTTCTGGAGAGGGCTTCAGTGTTGAGAGGGGTAGCTCAGCTTGGCACCGCACATCATGAATGTCCTGTGACAGGCTCTCTGTTCTTACTAAATTCTGTACTATACAGCAGAGAAGATGGTCTTTTGTCACAGAATCAAGGCGAGAGGTGCTGTGGCACAACAAGTTTCCACTACAATGATTCTCTGAACACAGCCAGTCCACATCCCGTAACACTCCTGGCAAAGTCAGCATGAAACTGTGCAAGAAGAAGTAGAGTCCTAACTGAAACCAATTTTACAAACCAGAGCTGTCAGTAAAATCCGTTTTGGATTCAGCTGAGCTAGAAGATCAGTGTCTCAGGCTGGAGCCATCTACATCACTGTCTCTATTCTCCCAGTCACTTCCATAACACCACATCCTGTATCAAAAATAGGATAGGATAGGATAGGATAGGATAGGATAGGATAGGATAGGATAGGATAGGATAGGATAAGATAGAATAGGATTAACTAGGTTGGAAAAGACCTTTGAGATCATCAAGTCCAACCCAGAACCTAGCACCATCTAATCAACTAAACCATGGCATCAAGTGCCTCATCCAGGCTCTTCTTAAACACCTCCAGTAATAGTGACTCCATCACCTCCCTGGGCAGCACATTCCAATGGCAAATCTCTCTTTCTGGGAAGAACTTCCTCCTAACATCCAGCCTAAACTTCCCTGGTGCAGCTTGAGACTGTGTCTCTTGTTCTGGTGCTGGTTGCCTGGGAGAAGAATAGGTTCAGCCTACAACTTAGAGCGTAGACTGCATGTCAACAGCTCAACTGAACCTCAACCATTAGCCATCTACATCACTGACACTTGTGGGAAGTGGTCAGAATATTTATGCTACTTTTTTCTGTAGGTGTAAAGTAGCAGATTATTTTGGCTTTCAAAAAGATAGATTAAAACCCTGAAAGCTACCTGCCAGCATGAATGCAGGGGGGAAGAAGTGGGGAAGTACCTTCAATAAGCCTCATTGCATGCAGCTTTCACAGTACACCTGGCCACAACAGCACATTTTTGCTGCTGTTACAAATGCAGAAGAAAATGAAGCAGAGCTTTATTTACAAGTTCTCCACCAAAAACCATTACTGCATTATATTCTTCTGTATGCTGTAGGAGAGGTATTTCATTCCAGGCATCACCTTGCTGCCCTCAACATTTGGTGAAGACATCTGATTAGCTTTTAATTAATTCTTCCAGGCTTTTTGAGAAAGGCCTGGCCTACAGAATAATTATAACACTGAGACTTGTTGGGATGTGGTCAGAATATTTATACTATTTTATTTCTGTGGGTGTAAAGAAAGTAGCAGATTATTTTGGCTTTTAAAAAGATGGAGGAAAGCCCTAAAAAAAATGGAGGCCTATGCTTCTGTCCCAACAAAACCAGGACACAATCAAACCCCATAAAGACCTAAAGCTGCACGCAGCCAAAATGCTACCGAGTTTATCTCAACAACCTGTAATTAACTGTTCAGTTGTTGGTTGGTAATGACTTTGGGTTACAGTACAATACAATACAATACAATACAATACAATACACCAGGTTGGAGAGACCTTCAAGATCTCGCTGCCAACTATCAACCAATCCAACCCACCTAAACAACTAACCCATGGACCAAGCACCCCATCAAGTCTCCTCCTGAACACCTCCAATGAAGGTGACTCCAACACCTCCCTGGGCAGACCATTCCAATGGGCAATCACTCTCTCTAGAATTCTTCCTAACATCCAGCCTAAAGTTCCCCTGGTGCAGCCTGAGACTGTGTCCTTTTGTTCTGGTGCTGGCTGCCTGGGAGAAGAGACCAACCTCCTCCACCTGTCCACAATCTCCCTTCAGGGTTGTAGAGAGCAAGAAGGTCACCTCTGAGTCTCCTCCTCTCCAGGCTAAGCAACCCCAGCTCCCTCAGCCTCTCCTCATAGGGCTTGTCTTCCAAACCCCTCACCAACTTTGTTGCCCTTCTCTGGACACGTTCCAGCAAGTCAACATCCTTCCTAAACTGAGGGGCCCTGAACTGGACACAGGACTCAAGGGTGTGGCCTAACCAGTGCAGTGTACAGGAGCAGATGACCTCCCTGCTCCTGCTGGCCACACTGTTCCTGGTGCAGGCTCAGATGCCATTGCCCTCTTGGTTGCTGGCACATGCAGGCTCATGTTCAGCTACATCAACCAGTACCCCAGGTCCCTCTCTGCCTGGCCGCTCTCCAGCCACTCTGACCCCAGCCTGTAGCACTGCATGGGGTTGCTGTGGCCAATGTGCAGAACCCGGCACTTGGATGTGTTCAATCTATGCCGTTGGACTCTGCCCATCTGTCCAGCCTGTCCAGGGCCCTCTGCAAAGCCTCTTCCCTCCAGCAGATCAACTCCTGCCCCCAGCTTGGGTGTCGTCTGCAAATTGACTGATGATGGACTCAATGCCCTCATCCAGATCATCAATAAAGATGTGAAGAGCATGGGGCCCAGCACTGATCCTTGGGGCACTGTGCCCCCAGCATGGCCCAAACTCTCATTTTTTGGATAAGTTAGAACTCTTTTCATCCTGAAGAGGATATTTTTGCCTGAAAAACTACTCAGAAATAGAGCTACTGAGAAAAAAAAACCTTTCCTACAGATTGAAAAATGTAAAATTGTATTTTTAAATACAAGTCCTTAGATCTGCCTTGGATCTTAGAGCTGCCTCCAGTATATGAAGGGATCCTACAGGAAGGCTTCAGAAGGACTTCTCATGAGGATGTCTAGCAATAGGACAAGGGGAATGTCGAAGCTGAGGGAGAGTAGGGTAGACTGGATCTTAGGAGAAAGTTCTTCAGTATAAGGGTGGTGAGACTCTGGTACAGGCTGCCCAGGGAGGTGGTGGATGCCTCCTCTGGAGGATATTCAGTCTGGAGAAGAGAAGGCTCCAAGGGGACCTCATTGTGGCCTTCAGTATCTGAAGGGGGCTACAAGAAGGCTGGGGAGGACTTCTCAGGATCTCAGGTAGTGATAGGACTAGGGGGAATGGAATGAAGCTGGAGGTGGGAGATTCGGGCTGATGTGAGGAGGAAGTCTTCCCCATGAGAGTGGTGAAGCCCTGGAATGGGTTGTCCAGGGAGGTGGTTGAGGCCCTGTCCCTGGAGGTGTTTAAGCCCAGGCTGGATGAGGCTGTGGCCAGCCTGATGTAGTGTGGGGTGTGCCCTGCCCATGGCAGGGGGGTTGGAACTAGTGATCCTTGTGGTCCCTTCCAACCCTGACTGATACTATGATACCATGATATCCAAGGCCAGGTTGGATGAGGCCTTGAGCAGCTGAGTCTAGTTGAGAGTTGTCCCTGCCCATGGTGGGAGGTTGGAGTAGATGATCTCTAGAGTCCCTTCCAACCTAATCCATTATAAGATTCTACTAACCATGATGTGAAAGACTCAAAAGACCCTGGATACAGAGTTCAATTAATAATAAACTGAAGTAGATTTTGAAGATGCATGTAGGGATTAATTCCATACTGGCACAAACAGTACAGGAAATGAAGATGTAAAATAATGCATTTATTACACAAGCATTTCTTTGGGGGAAAAAAACCCCACAGCAACAACAAAAAAAAACCCCATTAGATAATTAAGAAAAAAAAATAATCTTAGTAGTAAGGACTACATTTACTAACATATGTGAGTGCCATGGCACACAAAAAGAAAAATCTCTCATGTGTTTTGCTCCCAGAACTGTTTATTAACAGCAAACAAAAGAAACTCAAGTCAGAAAACAATGCTGTCTTCTGTGCCACCATCTGTAGTGGGAAATCATCCACCAAAACCATTCCCTGGAAAATATCTACTGGTATTGGGTATCATTCTCAGAAAACTCCAAATGCTGCTGAACACCACCAAACGCTCTCTTTAAATTAGCTGAATACTAATGCTACACAGATCCTGCCACTGGCCCATGACAAGTCAAACCCAAATGAGACCTGCAGTCCTCACAAGCCATTGCCATCTGACTATGGTCCTCATGGTCTGTGTGAAAGCAAAGGCGGGTGACCCAACAAACACTGGGAACATTCTTAGAAAGCAGGCAGAAGCTAAGCTGAGGTGACTATTACAGGTGTCCCACCTCTGCAATTCAAGCAATTATATATGGTTGGGTGGAAGGGACCTTCAGAGATAATTGAGCCCAGCACCTCTGCAAAGAAGGACTACTTTGGGCAAGTCACATAAGAATCCTTCCAGGCAGGTTTTGGAGATCTCTAGATGATGAAGTACCATAAGGGCTGAGCTGCACTTTAAAATCCTGGTAAACAAGGAAGATGTAGGACACAGAATCATGAAATGCTTGGGTTGGAAGGGACATTAAAGATCATCCAGCTCCAACTCCCCTGCCAGGGGACAGAGACACCTTCCCTTAGACCAAGTTGCTCAAAGCCCCATCCAACCTGGCTTTGAATGCCTGCAGATATGGGGCATTTACAAACCTCCCTGAGCAACCTGTTCCAATGCCCCACCACCCTTATGGTGATGAACTTCTTTACAGTATCTAATCTACAACTCCCTTCTTCCAGTTTACAGCCATTACCCTTGTCATAGCACGATGTGCCCTCAGAAAAAGTCCCTCTTCATGTCTCCTTTAGCTCCTCTTTGGAAGGCTGCTACAAGATTTTCCCAGAGCATCTTCTGGAGGCGTAGCTGCACAGTTAAGTAGTTCAGTAAAGATATTCAGCAGCAACAAAGATACTTGTTCTTAGTAAGGCTTGGTCAAACAAGGTTTGGTCAGCAATATGAGCAGACTGGTGGTAGGTGGGGGTTGGACTCTTCTCCCTAGTAACAAGTGATAGGACAAGAGGGAAATGGCCTCAAGTTGTGCCAGGGTTGTTATTGGACATTAGAAGAAACTTCTTCACTGAAAAGGTTCTCAAACACTGGAACAGGCTCCCTGGGAGGTGCTTGAATCCCATCCCTGGAGGTGTTGGAAAGAGGCAGAGATGTGGTGCTGAGGGTGGTTCAGCACCAGCCATGGTAGTGTAGAGAATGGTTGGACTCAGTGATCTTAAAGGTCTTTTCCAACCAAAAGCATTCTGTGATTCTATGATACCAGGGGCTTAACTATCAAAAAGGACTGCAAAAGATTAGCAACACAGCAGGGCTTCTTGTGGCTGTGTCTTTTGAATTCAGGTGAGGTTGAATCCTTAAATGTTATCAAAGCACTTCCAGTTTACTTTGAAATCTAAGCAACCTAAAAAATAAGCTAAAACAATTTCTGTGAGGGAAAAAAAATGTGTATTGTAAACTGATCTCAAAACAGACATCATAGCAGGATAAATAAGCTCTTAGGCAGGAGAAGATGGATATGAGAAAGGGTGATCTGCAGTAGAAAGCCTTAATTTTGTAATAAACAATCTTTTAAAAATATGTTAAAATATCTTTTTTCTTATTTAAAAGAAACAGGAATAGAAAAAAACCCAAAACTGTTCTGTCAATGATAACCTACTTTGAAACTAAATTCTATTTACTCCTGTATATGGTATCATTGTTTGCTTAAAGTGGCTTATAAAGATGTATAACAGAAAAAAATAGCATCTAATATAAATTAGTAGTAATGGTCAGTAGATGTCCTGCATTTTCTTTTCCTCAAATTACCACTGACTTTTAACAAGATAGAGAGAGAAGGCTCCGAGGTGACCTAATTGTGGCCTTCCAGTATCTGAAGGGGGCTACAAGAAGGCTGGGGAGGACTTCTCAGGACATCAGGTAGTGCTAGGACTAGGGGAATGGAATGAAGCTGGAGGTGAAGAGATTCAGGCTAGACGTGAGGAGGAAGTTCTTCCCCATGAGAGTGGTGAAGCCCTGGAATGGGTTGTCCAGGGAGGTGGTTGAGGCCCCATCCCTGGAGGTGTTTAAGCCCAGGCTGGATGAGGCTGTGGCCAGCCTGATGTAGGTGGGGTGTCCCTGGCCATGGCGGGGGGTTGGAACTAGCTGATCCTTGTGGTCCCTTCCAACCCTGACTGATACTATGATACTATGATACAGTACCACTGCATTTATTATAGGAAAGGTTGGGGGGATTTTGAGGTCTTGCAAAGTGATGGGAAAGGAGGAAAAAGCAGAGTTCTGTGTCACCAAGTGCAGAGGAGCAAGTACTTTGTGATTCTGAAGGATGCATTTCTCTCCATCCTTGTTAATTCCACGGCAGTCTGAGATGACTGCATCCGTGGCACTGCCCTATGAATCTCACTTAGCTGTTGCTCATTTCTTGGGGTAAGGGTTATTATGGCTGTGCTCTCCCAGCTGGTGATGAATCTCCTCCTGAATAATACCACAGGGGCAAGCAAAGAAACAGACGAGCAGCATTAATAAGAGTGTTTGAGATGAAATTAGTGGAATTAGCACAAGACAGTCCAAAATAGAAAAGTAGTAGACCACAAGATGAGACTTGTTCATCATCTATAAGTAGCACGATGTGTAGGAGCATATAAAGTGTGGCTACATTTCAAAATATAAAATATTACCATGAGGCTTCTCCCTCCCACTCTATTATACTCTCCAAGAGAAAAGAGAGTAGGTAGACAATGAAATTCTTAGTTCACTGCCAAGAATTCCAGTGCAAACAAATTATCAGGAGAATCAGATAAGAATAAAGATGTGATATTGATAGAGAAAGCAGAAGCTCGATGTAAAGTTTAAAATAAACTGTAGGAGTGACAGAAGGAAAAGGTAAAAAGGCAGGCAGAGAAAAAGATCAGCATTTTGATAGAGAAAAGGGTATGCACATCCTGCAGGTACAGCTGGTAGCAGCAGGAACAAGCAGAGCTCTGTTGTAGGCAGTCCTCTCAGATCAGAAGAGCACCAGCAAGGCAAGGTGCTGCTTCTCTACAAACCCAGGGTGTTCAGCAGAAAAGAGTTCCTGATGCCCAAGTTAGTCACTTGGAAAAGTGACTGCACCAGACTGTGCTGCTGTCTGTACTAAACAGTGAAGAGCAAAGAGGTTCAAAGTAAGCTGAAGAAGTAGCTAGTAGCTGAGTCCATCTTGCTTAGCTCTAGGGCCTAGTAGAGAACAGTATCATAAGGAGCAGCTGAGGGAACTGAGGTGGTTTAGTCTGGAGAAGAGAGGAGGAGGCTGAGGTGAGACCTCATGCTCTCTACGGCTCCCTGAAGGAAGGTTGGAGTGAGGTGGGGGGGTTGGCTTTCCTCCCAGTATCAAGTGATATGAAAGGAAATAGCTTGAAATTTGTGCCAGGGCAGGAGGTTTAGGATTAGGGCAGTATTAGGATTTACAATTGTTTCCTGGTCAGGCACTGGAACAGGCTGCCCAGGGAGGGTGGCATCACATCCTAGAGGTGTCCAAGAAACATGTGGCCAAGGCGCTTTGGGACATGGTTTAATGGCCATGGTGGTCTTAGTTTCAACAATCTTAGAGGTTTTTTCCAACCAAAGCAATTCTATGATTTCATAGTGTCCCAAACTGTACCACATGGGTAGCGGTATTTTCACCTCTGCCTGGCTTACTTTCCAAGGTTATCTAGCCTGAAGTCAGGTATGAAATCAGAGTTTTGTACACAATCTTTCTTGAACAGTCTCAGTGATCATTTCAACTGACCTAGTTTTGCTCCTTCTAGATACTCACGCTTCATAGTGTCTCACTCTGCTGTATTTGATACAATTCTGCAGGGAATTACTAGAAAGACACAGCCCCACCCAAGGACAGAGATTTACTGAAGCTGTTCTAAATGTAGGTACCAAGAAATGTTCATCATTCCAACAAAGACAGAGAGAAGGAGATGGTATATGGAAATGTGCAAGATTAGAAGTGATGAGAAGATGATTTTGTTTGGTTGCAAGTCAAATGTAATCAGTTCAATGAATTGGCAACAGTATTGTACGTCATCACAGAATCAGCCTTAAATGAGAGCTGTGGCTGAAGACCCGAGGGAATTCAAATAAATGAGTGATTGGTGAAAGGTGCAGTAACTTTAAGAAAATGTTTAAAAATTCATTCATCTTCTCATTATGTCCTGGTCTGAGCCAGAGCAGAACTAATTCAGGTCAGGGCTGGGACTCCCAGCTCAGGCTCTGCTCAGTGAGGCACTTGATGAGTTCAGGGCAGTGGCACAGCCAGGGGCTGCTTCTAGCAGAGACACACTAAGGGGAGAGTTCCTGCCAAAGGCTAGCTGCAGAAAAGCTCTGCTGAGACTTGCTCCTCTGCACACCAAGGGCACTGCCACAGCTTCTGCCACACCTTAGGGGGCAGAAAGGCAGAGGTGGAACTGGTGGAGAGGAGCAGCCAGGACAAGTGACCCTCAAGTGCCCAACAAGAGACTGCAGCCCATGGAGGGCATCTTCAGGAACAAGCCAAGGGATCCCCAGGGTCAAGCCTCTTCTTCCCTGGCCAGTGTCCCAGCAGGACTCTGTCCCTTCTGCCTTCAATCCTGGTGCCTGTGTTCCTGAATCCAGTTCGAGAATCCAGCTCCTGAATCTCATTCTTGTTTGCTGCTGAGTCCAGCTGGGACAAGAGGTGTTGGGCCTTCGTTGCCATCAGAGGTTGGGTTCCATGTTCTTTTGTGTCTCTCATCTCTGTTCCATGTGATTGTTCTTTCCACCCAGCTAGCTGAGTTTCTCTTCCGGCCCATCAGTCCCACTCCCTTCATCCCTTTCTCTTCCCTTTAGGAAAGGAGAGGGGTTGATAGAGAAAATGTGGCACCCTCTGGTGACTGGCCCAGCCCTGACCTTGAATATTAATACAAAATATTGGAAGATGCTTTTCCAAAAACCCCATTTTTAATACTTTCCTCACAAGCACTTGATTTTTCCCTGTCTCCAGCCAATAGTACAAAATGAGTGGACACAGTCACCATTCCCACCCATAGCAAGTTAATTGTGAAGTGGTTAAAACTTCACCATGATCACAGCTACAAATAAAACCTTACTGAAAGCATGAACTACACATGCTCTAATTTCCTGTGCATGTGCTCATGTTTCATACCCAGCAACAGACAAACTAAAAAGGGCAAGAAGAATCATGTTGAAGCATTTTACAGTTCTGGCTCTCTTATGCTAATGGTAGGACTCAGTGGAAGCAGTCTCTTTTCACTGGTGCCCAGTGACAGGATAAAGGGCAATGGATACAAACTGGAGCTCAAGAAGTTCTGCCTCAACATGAGAAAATTCTTGTTTAATTTAAGGGTGATGGTGCACTGGGACAGGCTGCCCAGAGAGATTGTGGAGTCTCCTTTTCTAGGGCCTTTCAAAACCCAACTGGAAGCATTCCTGTGCAACTAATCTAGGTGAACCTGCTCTGACAGTGGGGTTTGACTAGATGACCTCTGGAGGTCCTCCAACCACTCCATCCTATGGTTTTCTGTTCTTAATGTCTTTTCCAACCAAACAATTTCTTGGTTCTGTGATTCTCAAACACAGAAGCTATTACAGATAGGAGCCCCATAGAAAGAGCAGTACTACAAGCAGCAGAGCAGTGCAACAGTTTAACTCTTCTATTCAATGACACCAGAAATGCGATTTGTATTTGTTGGACATGTTCCATACTACTAAAAGATGTTTAGGCCAAGTTTTTAGGCACTGCCTTTACTACATAATTTGTTTTGAAGGCGCTGTACTTTTCTGATTCTTTAAGCTCTTTGTAACTCCCTCATCTCATTTGCACTGCTGGAGATCTTTAAACCCACTCTCTTCATGGTTAAAAACAACGTAACGAGATTAGGCTGAGAGCCAACAAAATCAACTGTGTGCCAACCAGCCTTCTGAATCCTAATTAGGACATCATTTGTACTAACCTCCACTTTTCTAACATAAAGACAACACCATTATTTCTGTGATTATATCAGTGAAGTAATTATCTATTCCAGGAATATATTGCAAGATAGAAACAATAAATGTCATACTAAGGGGGCAACTTGTAGAGAGTTATCAATTGGCAATATTCCAGAATGCCAAGTATTCATGAAAAGTTAATAGAAAAGCAACAGGGAGATAGCCATTGATAGTCAAGAGGAATTTGATAAACAAGTACATGCAAGAGTATTATGTTCTAATCTAGTGAAAACTCGAGCTGGGCAGGGAGCTACTCTCTTTCTATTTACTTTTCTAATGAGCTTTACTATCTTGTGGCCAGCAGGAGCAGGGGAGTGATTGTGCCCTGCACTGGGCACTGGAGAGGCCATACCAGCGGGGTCAGTTTGGGGGCCTCACTGCAAAAAGGACATAGAGGTGCTGGAGTGTGCCCAGAGAAGGGACACAAAGCTGGTGAAGGGCTGGTTGTACAAAAGTGTGAGGACCTAAGACTTACAAAACTAAAATCAATAAATTGCTCTCAAAATCTCAGTCCTAACATCAGTAAACAATTAGATTAGACTTCTATCTAGAATATTGAAAATATCCCTCAGTGTCAAGGGAACAACACTTCATGGAATAAGCAGGATATAAGCTCTGCCAGAAGAAGATGAAGAGAAGCAATGGTTGGATGATGATCTTAAAGGTTTCTTCAAACCAAAATGATTCTATGGTTCTGTGAAGCAATGGGAGTAAAAGAATGTCACATTTTTACTTTAAACAACACACAGAAATTTACAGTTAGCAAAGTGTCATGGGTGAGGCTGGGCCAGCCACCAGAAGGGTGTCAGACGCTCTCCACGAGTCCCTCTCCTCTCCAAAAAAAAGAAAAAGGGGAAGAAGGGATAGAGACTGATGGGCCAGAAAAGAAACTCAGCCAGCTGGGATACAAGAACAATCCCATGGAACAGAGACAGACACAAAAGAACATGGAACCCAACCCCTGATGGAATGATGGCACCAACACCACTGGTGCTGTGGTGGAAGTTCCAGCCTGGACTCAGCAGCAAAAAAGAATGAGATTCAGGAGCTGGATTCTCAAACTGGATTCAGGAAACAGGCACGAGGATGAAGGCAGAAGGGACAGAGTCCTGCTGGGACACTGGCCAGGGAAGAAGAGGCTTGACCCTGGGGATCCCTGGCTTGTTCCTGAAGATGCCCTCCATGGGCTGCAGCCTCTTGTTGGGCACTTGAGGGTCACCTGTCCTGTCTGCTCCTCCCACCGGTGCCACCTGCCTTGCTGCCCCCCAAGGTGTGGCAGAAGCTGTGGCAGTGCCCTGGTGTGCAGAGGAGCAAGTTCAGGCAGAGCTTTTCTGCAGCTAGCCCTTGGCAGGAACTCCCCTTAGTGTGTCCTGCTAGAATCAGCCCCTGGCTGTGCCACCCTGCCCTGAACTTCATCAAGTGCCTCACTGAGCAGAGCCTGAGCTGGGAAGTCAAATAAGAGAACAGACTTGGTTCTGGTCTAGCCCAAACCAGGACACAAAATAAGGCTGAAGTACAGTTCCTTTGTTCTAACACCATGAAAGACAAGATTCCCCAGTGCCATTACAGAATCACCTCTTCATGTTTAAGGACTGGTAGGGGTTCTGTCACCTTCATTCAACATTATAGTCCTATCCTCTACAAAGTCACTTTGTTGTCTTTAGAAATGAGTACTACAAGACAAGAAGTACTGTAATAGATATGCAGAGACAGGCACTGAAATCTTTCTCTCCTAGCACTGGTTCTGCTACACTCAGTGAGCATTAAGAAGTCACAGAGTAAGAAGCAGCCACCTGCAGAACTATGAGAAATAAAGCAACTTCAGTATTTTTCATGGGCCTTTCAGGATTTCTGCTGGTTCTTTCTAGCCACAACTACCTCTGATGTATGATCTCTGACCTAAGTCTCTCAGAGATCATTTTGGGTAGAAATCCAGTAGAAAATTCAAAGTTCCTGTGTCCTGTGTCTTGCTTCTACATTTGCAGATTTTTATTCCTCAGGAATTTTTAGCAGGAGTTATGAGAACAAAGACACTGGCAAGACATGATCAGGAAGGAAAGAAGGCTAGGGAAAAGAAATGTGAACAAAACAAAGAGGGTAAGTTGCAGACTTAGTAAGACCAAGAGAAAAGGCTGCAAAGAAGAAAAGTGGGAGGGTGCCATGGCAGACAAATCAATCCTGTTCTACAAATTGCTGTGGAGAACCTCTCAGATTCTGTCAGCCAAGTGGTAAATACACAGGGGAACTTGTTGCTTAAGGCTTAATCAAGCTGAGCTGTAACCAAACCTTTCTCAATTCTTTTTAAAGCCTTTCAGACTTTATAATGCTTGGCTTGGTGCTTTACAAGTCACTGGGCTCAATTTCATTTAAGAAGCTGGCTTCTATTTTTGAATACTCTTAAAGACAACCAGATGACTGGAACTTCCACTCGCTTTCCCCAAAAGTATAATGCCTCAGCAGCTCATTTTAGCAGAGAGCAGAGCAATCTCACATTTTAATGCAGCCAGAAGTAGGTAAAGTTCCTTCCACAGGAAAATATGATGGATTGTTACAGTGACAGTAATTGCATTTTAGTAAAAGTAACCATTATGGTAATTTTCCTCTAGAAAGAGGCATTTAACTAACTTAAGTAACTTGCTACTTTTCAACACATTAACTTTGGCAAATTTCACATTGCAAACGTACAGAGTTCACAGACACAACAACAGGCATCGCTCGGGGAGCGCGCACACTCTTCCCATTCTATATGTCAAGCGGTGTTTGCACACAGTATAGGCGGGAAAAAAAACGTGCGTGCGTAACCCAGCATAATTAAACAGCGAAGAGCAGCCTCGGCGCAGCTAGTGCAGAGCCTCCCGCTTACAACATTCTGACTTCAAAGCAGCAAGACTCAGATCCTTATGAGACATTAATTCCTAAGCATCTACAAAGATAAAATGCCAGCTCTGAGAAAACCATAATAGAAGATCCTGGCAAAGGAAAGCAGATCAACAGTAAGTCACGACACACACTGAGAGGTGGGTGGGTGGGTGACTGACAGACACAGAAAAAGCATCCAGGGCGCAGAAATACTGTGCAGAACCCTGGAGCTACAGATCACAACGCAGGAGAGAAAAGAGCAGTGTCTGCGGTAGACTTCCTGCTACGTCATTGTAATCACAGAGTCATGGAATGGTTTGGGTGGAAGAGACCTTAAAAATTATCTAGTTTCAACACCTCTGCCATGGGCAAGGGCACCCTCCATTAGAGCAGGTTGCTCAAAGCCTCATCCAACCTGGCCTTGAGCACCTTCAGGGAGGGGGCATCCAGTCCCCTCAGCATCTTTGTAGCTCTATTAAAAGTGTAGTCCTCGATAATTAAGAACTACCTCATAAAGTAATTGCAGCACCCAGGCTTTGCTTCTTGCTACTTCACATGAGTTCAAATACAAGAACTCCACCTTCACTTGAAAGTTGTCTAAGATAATGATCATTCCTTATGCTTTAAAGGGATTGAGAGTGGAGCTGGCTGAATTTTCCATACTGCTGAACATTTTTACACTAGAAAAGAGGTGAAATTACTCTGAATTGAGGTTTCGTTTTTAAGAAATCCCCTTTAAAATGGAAATATTAAACATTTGAATTGCAATACATCAGATGTAAAATGTTCAACTTTCCCAGCTTCTCTGAAGAAACTTTGGGCACGCCTGGTTCCTATACCCTCTTTGATTTGCATATAATGTTGATGGGGCAGAGTTGTGTTCACAGCTTGAGTTTTCCTATATGATGTGCAAGGCAAAGGCAAAGTAAATTCCAATTTTTCTTCAGCCCAGTACCTTGTTGGAAGCCAAATCTGCTCCTCTAGTTTTACACACCTTGCAAATCAAACATCAGTAGATTACACACAACTAAGAAGGTTTGGGTTGTTTTTTCCTTCCCTAGCTCAAGCAGCACTGTTCTAGGGGAGGTGACGGTTCCATGCTCACAGTATCTTGGCTGTCAGGTCCAGCCCAACAGGTTCTGTCCCCTGTATCATCAGCAGTGGTGCATTCTCCTCCCTTCCAAAACTGTTGACCTTTCAGGTATGTTAATGTAACTATTTCAATCTGAAATACTCTGTTCTGCATTTTAAGATTTTTTTTAATTGATTTATTCCTAGATTTAGGGAATGGTTGGCCTGGAAGGACCTTAAAGATCATCTAGTTCCAACCCCTCCGCCATGGGCATGGATACTTCCACTAGACCAGGTTGCTCAAGGCCACATCCAACCTGGCCTTGAGCATAGATAAAGGGCTTCAGTCTAACTGAGTTTAAGCAGTTAGCTGAAATGCTCAATGGTTTTACTCTCCTCCTGTTTAAAGTTCCCAGTTTACAGGGATAAAATAACATAGAATAAGGTGGGGAGGAGAGACTACAGAAGATGACAGACAGAATCATAGAATCATAGAATTGTTTGGGTTGGAAAAGACCTCTAAAATCAAGTTCAACCTTCAAGCCAACACCACCATGGCCATGAAACCATGTCCCACAGTGCCATGGCCACACATTTCTTGAACACCTCCAGGGATGGTGACTCCACCACCACATTGGGCAGCCTGTTCCAATGTCTGACCACTTTTCAGTAATTACATTTTTCCTAATAAAGAGAAAGATGGGGGGGATAAAAAAAATTAAAGTTGCAATATTAACCTATATTATCCCAAAATCTGAAGTCTAAAATTCAGGTAACTTTAGATAAAGCCTTATTGTTTTTCTTTTTTCTATTTATTTGTAAGTAATGAGGCCTGTAAATTTATAATTTTGGAGATTTTGCTTTTACAACTCAAAGCAGCTATTAGGTTTCATACTCTGAGTGAAAGAAAAGCCAGAATCCTTGAATAATCAGAATGAATTGGAAATTCCCACAGTTCAAGGAATTCTGCCTTGAGATATTTTCAAGGTTCAAATCTTTCCACTACTGTTCACAGGATCACAGGATCACAGGATGTCAGGGGTTGGAAGGGACCCAAAGAGATCATTGATTCAACTGCCAGAGCGGAGGACAATCTAGCTCAGGTCACAGAGGAACACATCCAGACTGGCCTTGAAAGTCTCCAGAGAAGGAGACTCTACAACCACCCTGGGCAGCCTGTTCCAGTGCTCTGTGACCCTTTACAGTAAAGAAGTTCCTCCTTGTGTTGAGGTAGAACCTCCTGTGCTGCAGCTGACATCCATTGCTCCTTGTCCTATCACAGGGAGCAAGTGTTCATCTTCTACTCCATTAGGATGAAAGGATGTTGAAGAAAATTTCAAAGACAGTTTGGTGGTTCAAAGATAAGTTGAAATTAGAAAAAAAATCAGTGACTGGCACACACACATCAGCAACCCAGGGTGCATGTTAAGAGCTCTCCAGCACCCATTCCACCACGGAATCTTGTCAGACTATTTTTGTAAGGCAGTGTCCTAGTCAATTTTGAGAAAAGGAGGAAACTTCCAGTTTAAACAGAACTGGCAGGCGACCTCTAGAATCAGTCCTTTATCTTTTCCATGTCTTCTAAATGTCACCTGGCAAGCTACAATCCTGAACTTTGCTTTGCAGAGCATAGGAGTTAGTTCTTCATTATTACCTGAAGAAATCAATGATTTTGAGGAGTCTTTGCAGCCACAGAAGTGATATGCTTCACTCTATGCAACTCAGAATAATGCATAATCTTTGACCAGATCTTACCTGGTCAAACCAACTCACTCACAGAACCACAGAATTGCCAGGGTTGGGGAGGTGGTGGAGTCACCATCATTGGAGGTGTTCAGGAGAAGACTTGATGGGGTGCTTGGTGCTATGGTTTAGTTGTTTAGGTGGGTTGGATTGGTTGATAGGTTGGACGTAATGATCTTGAAGGTCTCTTCCAACCTGGTTTATTCTATTCTATTCTATATCCAGGAAGGGACTTCAAGGATCATCTAGTTCCAGTGCCCCTGCCATGGGCATGGACATTCACCAGGCAGTGGTGTAGTGCAACTTTTCCCTTGCCATGCCAATGCCCACACTCTGCCTGTAACAGAACCACTGCTTGATTCCTGTAAAGAAAGGTCTGTACTGGTCAGGCCACATTACAGGACCTCCAAAGAAAGAATGCAGCTGGGAAGAAAAACACTCCTGTGGAGCTGCAAAGAGACACCTTTTACAAGAGCAGACTGCCATGCAGCATCACAGCCTCTTCCCTTCCTTTGCTTCAAGCATCTAAGGTCAGTGAGAAGCAGCAGCTGTGCTGCAGGCTCGCAGTGTAGCAGACAAAAGTGCCAAGCAGGCAAATACAAATTGGGACTTATATGAATAACTCTTGCACATAATGCATTAAATTTTGGCAGGCTGGGAGTGGAAAGGGGGGGGGGGAGGTGGGGGGAGAGAAATAACATAACTAGTATTTGCATTGTACTAAGAGATTACTTAAATTAGGGAGAATTTATCTCCAAAAAAAATAATGATAAAAAAAGGCATTTAATTTTTCTTGAACCGCCTGCAATTGTCTCAGAAACTTCCAAGCAACACAGAAATATGCACAAGTGCTATGTGAGACCTGTAGGACTGAGGGAAGGAGTTGGTGCAGCTCTGCAGGATCCATAATTTTCTCCTGATGTCCAACACTGCAATAAATGAGAGCTGAACGTGTTTCGCAGCGTGCAATTTGGGATGAGTGAAACGCTGTAATTCTTTGTAATCCGAAGATAAAACACTTATGAAGCGCATAAATTATCTCAGCAGCGTTTTGGAGGGGAGGAACGAGCTACTTAAACTGTCAGGCTCTAAAAGTGACAAGCACAATTCATCTAGGTCCTGTATTTTTTCTCCATTGTTTTTGTTGTGCAAATCCCAGATTCACCTGATGCAGCAAATATCTGCTGGGAGAGGTTCTTAGAGGGTAGAAGAATGTTCAGTGAGGGGGAATGTGCTTTTTTGGTTAGACACAGTATGCATCATGGAAAATACCATTTAGAATAGAATAGAATAGAATAGAATAGAATAGAATAGAATAGAACAGAATAGAATAGAATAGAATAGAATAGAATAGAATAGAATAGAATAGAATAGAATAGAATAGAATAGAATAGAATAGAATAGAATAGAATAGAATTAACCAGGTTGGAAAAGACCTGTGAAATCATCAAGTCCAACCTATCACCCAACACCATCTAATCAACTAAACCATGGCACTGAGTGCCTCATCCAGGCTCTTCCTAAAAACCTCCAGGGATGGGGACTCCACCACCTCCCTGGGCAGCACATTCCAATGGCCAATCTCTCTTTCTATGAAGAGATTCTTCCTAACATCCAGCCTAAACCTCCCCTGGTGCAGTTTGAGACTGTGCTGCTTGTCTGGGAGAAGAGACTGACCCCCACCTGGCTATAACCTCCCTTCAGGTAGTTGTAGAGAGCAAGAAGGTCTCCTCTGAGCCTCCTCTTCTCCAGGCTAAGCAACCCCAGCTCCCTCAGCCTCTCCTCACAGGGCTGTGCTCCAAACCCCTCACCATCTTTTTTGCCCTTCTCTGGACACGTTCCAGCATCTCAACATTTTTCTTAAACTGAGGGGCCCAGAACTGGACACAGGACTCAAGGTGTGGCCAACCAGGGGCAGAATGACTTCTCTGCTCCTGCTGGCCACTATTCCTGATCCAGGCCAGGATGCTATTGCCTTCTTGGCTGCCTGGGCACACTGCTGGCTCATGTTCAGCAGTGTGCCCAGGTCTTGAAGTCCCCTGGAGAAAAATGGTTAAAGCAGGCAGGTGATACAGACAGAATTATTTCAGGGACGTACCCTGGGTTCTATTGAAAGGTGTGTCATGGAAGTCAGGGTGTAAGAAGATGACCATTGAGCCTCCTGTAGAATGTCTGGTTGTTTATCAATAAGCCACAGTTTAAACTGCAATTCACAAGCCCTTGAAGCCAACCCTTGGCTCAAAACAGGTAGCTCCTGGTTTTTTCACATGGTTGTTATGGTCTTAACACCAGAAAGGTGAAGACCTTCAAGCAATATTCGTGAGGCTAGGAAGAAATTCAGTTCAGAAAGTAGTTAAAACCTTGTGTTTTGGTTTGGTTTGTTCACTGGGTTAGTTTTCCCCCAAATCAGATCCTCCATCAATTAAGTCTGCAGCTGCAAGAACATTTGTGCAGGGCAGGGCAGCATCTTGGCTTATGGTGGCTTAAAGCGTTTGTGGATGTACAGCAGGAGTGTAACTGAAGACCTGCTATAGCCTAACACTGCTAATAATCCCAAATGCCATTCCAGAACACAGGAATAGTTAAAGCATATAAATGGCCTTGCCATTTGCCTTGCACAGGGGCCTGACAGAGGAGAGCTTACAAATTGCTCTAATGGTTTGAAAAATGCCTCAGTTTTGATGACAATTCTGTGATTCAACAGCAGAATAGAAATCAGATCCCCAAGTCACTTACATCACAGGATGAAGTTGGGGAAGGCTCTGGAGAACAGATCTTCTGAGAAACAGCTGAAGGAACTGGGCTTGTTCCACCTGGAGAAAAGCAGGCTGAGGGGAGACCTTCTGGCTCTCTACAACTCCCTGAAAGGAGGTTGAAGCCATGTGTGAGGGGGTGTTTTTTGACAAGGAACAAGTGATAGGACAAGAGGAAATGGCCTCAAGTTTTGTCAGGGGAGGTTTAGATGGACATTAAGAACAATTTCTTCCCCAAAAGAGCTGTCAAGGCCTGGCCCAGGCTGCCCAGGATGAATGGTGGAGTCCCCATTCCTGGAGGGGTTTCAAAGCTGTGTAGATGTGGTGCTGAGGAACATGGTTTAGTGGTGACCTGGCAGCGCTGGCTTAGTGGTTGGATTCTTAAAGGTCTCTTTGAACCAAAATGATTCTATGATTCTATGACTGATGACAACAGAATAAATGGACTTAATCAGACCTCTCAGTATGCCTACAGGAACAGAAAGGCTACTGAAAGGATTGGATGTGGCACTTGATGCCATGGTTTAGTTGTCATGAGGTGTTAGGTATTAGGTAGTAGGTTGGACTTGATGATCTCTGAGGTCTTTTCCAGCCTGGTTGATTCTATGATTCTAAGGTCTATGATTCTAAGGACACAGTATGCCAGATGGGGCCTCATGAGAGCAGAGGGGCAGAATCACCTCCCTCATCCTGCTGGTCACACTGCTTTTGATACAGCCCAGGTTCAGCTATCATATCTAACTGACATTAAGCTGCTAGAAGATGCAGTGTGATGCTGATGATCCTAAAAAGATCCACAAGTGAAGTAAAGTTATTTATACCATTCCTAAATACACCTGCCTAATTCCCAGCCTGGAATTCTGAAAAAGCACAGCAGATGATCCCTCAGCAGCACAGCTGTTTCCGTGACTTGGGGAATTGCCAGATATTTTAACAACAATAAAACCTGTAAATCAATATAGACTAGTTGTAACAGGGCATTAAAAGGACAACATGAACCAAACAAGAGGGAAAAAAAAAACCTGCTTCTTTGCTTTCACTTGCCTTAGCCAGTGCCTGGAAACTTCTGTGGCAATGCCCGTTACAGTGCTGGCTGAGCTCTCTCAAAAGTGAAGCACTCGCCACGACCTGAGCATTCAAATTTGTGAGTAGGCTCTGGCAAAGAAAGTGAAACTAGGTAGTGCCATGCACAAAAAAAAATAAATTTGATCTTTCAACCCAAATTGCTGCCAGACAAACTGTTCAGTGGAATAAGCTTCAGAACCATGAGAATCTCTCTCCCGAGAGCTGTTTAAGCTTCCTTAATGCTCTTAATCCACCTTGATATTGGAATGCCAGACACACTGGCACCCACCTTCCAGCTTCCAAATAGCTGGCCAAGTGTCTGAGAGTTTCTTTTCTCTCATTGTAGATCCTGACAGGCTTTAGGACAGAGGCTAACTAAGTTTTCCACAACTGTGCTTGTGGCCTTCAAGAAACCTTAGGGGAAATGGAAACCTCTCATCAGCTTTGAGAAAAAATGGAGTGTGATGATGGTGAAGCAACCAAATAAACCTCTCGGGGCGGGGGGAAGATAAAAAAGTAAAGAAAGGGGGGGAAAAAAGAAAAAAAAAAAGAAAAAGGCAAAAAAAAGGCATTATTTTGGAAACTGAACAGGAATAGGGATCTCTGAAGTGCACAGTCAGCTCTGCTGGCTATGCCATTAAAGAGTTATCAGTGTTCATGGTTAAAAAGGGATTATGGACTTCTGGCTGAGGCAACCCCTCTTGTGTAATGAATCCTAGGCCAAAGGGCCCCACTTATATCTCCCACCTTTGAACCATCCATGTCCTGCTAACAAATGTGTAATAAATACTAAACCACCAAAGAAGTCTCTATGGAGTGGCCAATAGCTTCAAATGCTGTGTCCCAATGGAATCGTTCAAACATTTCAGTGGAATCATTCAGAGAAGGGCAATGAAGCTGGGGAAGGGTCTGGAGAACAGGTCTGGTGAGGAGAGGCTGGGGGACATGAATTTGTTCAGCCTGGAGAAAAGGAGCCTGGGGGGAGAACTTCTGGCTCTGAACAACTCCCTGAAAGGAGGCTGGAACCAGGGAGGGGTCGGTTTCCTCCTTAGTAACAGGGATAGGACAAGAGGAAATGCCCTCAAGTTGCACCAGGGGAGGTTTAGGTTGGGTATCAGAAGAAACTTCTTCACTGAAAGGATTCTCAGACTGTCACAGGCTGCCCAGGGAGGAACCTGAATCCCCACCCCTGAAGGTGTTTCAAAGATGCAGATATTTGGTGCTGAGGGACATGGTTTAGAATCAGACTTGGTAGAGTTGAGCAATTGGACTTGAAGATCTTGAAGGTCTTTGCCAACCAAAATAATTCCATGGTTCTAAATGCTTTTTGGTAAATACCTAAAACAATTTTACCATCCATGTGTGTGCACATCAGCCTCACTAACTTGTATGAAACAAACTTTCCTCTCTGCAGTTTCATGAAAGGTAATGATTTGATCTTGCTAAAACAGAGTGAATGTACCATGTATGACCAACCCCCAGCCTTAGAAGTATGTTTTCACTGCTTAGAGAACTTGAAGGCAAAAAAATTAGGCTTTTTATTAGAAAGGTTGACTCTGTGATTAAGCTCTGCAGTTAAACCACATACCACAGCTTGGAAAAGCAGTCAACTCTCCTAATCCCACACTTCAGTCATTACAGAATGCTTCTAGGACCAGATGATCCTTGGGGTCCCTTCCAACCTGGCATTCTGTGATTTTGTGTTTTGAATAACATCTCAAAGGTCTTTATCAACCTGGTAATTCTATTCTATTCTAATTGCATCTAGTCAAGTATTTTCTTGCTTTCAGAGAACCAGTATCTTCTAGGAAGGCACTACAGAGAGGTCTGGACAGGTAACTCACAATGGGCTGTGGTCAAGGGGATGAGGTTTAACAAGACCAAGTGCCAGGTCCTGCACTTTTGTCACAGCAACCCCAAGCAGTGCTACAGACTTGTGGCAGTTTGGCTGGAAAGCTGCCTGGTGGAAAAGGATCTGGGGGTGCTGGTGGATGGACAACTAAACATGAGCCAGCAGTGTGCCCAGGTGGCCAAGAAGGCCACCAGCATCCTGGCCTGGATCAAACCCAGTGTGTCCAGCAGGAGTAGGGAAGTGATCATCCCCCTGTACTCAGCCCTGGTGAGGCCACAGCTTGAGTACTGTGTTCAATTCAGGGTGCCAGGGTATAGGAAAGACATTTAGGCCCTGGAACATGTCCAGACAAGAGCAAAAGGCTGGGGAGGAGTTTGGAGGGTGTCATACAAGGAGTGGCTGAGGGCGCTGGGGTTATTCAGCCTGGAGAAGAGAAGGCTATAGAATTGCTTTCTACAACTACCTGGAAGGAGGTCGTAGTGAGGCTGGTGTTGGTCTCTTCTCCAAAGTAACCAGGGACACAAAAAAGGAAATGGTTAAAGTTGTGCCAGGGGTGGTTCAGACTGGACATTAAAAACTTCTTTACTGAGAGAGTGGTGAGGTGTTGGACAAAGCTGCCCAGGGAGGTGGTGGAGTTGCTGACCCTGGAGGTGTTCAAGAAGCTGTAGATGCGGGTTTCAGACATGGTTTAGTGGTCATGGTAGCTGGGTACTATTGGACTCAATGATCTTAAAGGTCATTTCTGGCCTTAGTGATTCTATCATTCTATCAAAGAGCAGATCATTTAACATTCTAAGATATGACAGTCACTCCCCACTTGGCCACTCTGTCCTTCTGCTTTTTGCCATTGCTTGATTAAAATTGTCAGTCTAAAACAGGCAATTCATTACCAACCAACAGAGAAACACTTTCAATATAAATGTGAAAGAGAAGTTCTAGCAGTTTTTCTATCAGTGATGAAGACAGAGGGGTGCATAAATCACTGTATTTTACTTTGATAGGGAAAAGCTCTGCACAGACCCAAAGAACTCTCTTTTTTTTTTTTCCCCATAAAGCAGACTATGGTTTGAAGAATTCATTTTGGACTCTTCATGGCACTTAAAAAAAAAAAACAAAAAAGAGGATTGTATAGCATAAATGAGGACTATGGGACAATATCTAGACATTTAATTTACTGTGAAATATGTGTGAAATCCTACATCACAAATGCCACAGGAATAAAAAACTGTGACACAACAAACTGCCTCGAAGAGACAACATAGTGGTCTGAAAGCAACAGGAAGCTCTAGTCAGATGATCTTTTCTGACAAGACAGTGCAAATCCTAGAAAGAAACATCACTCTGTCCTCCAGGAAAATAGGTTAGGTATTTTGAATCTCTGCAGAAGTAATTTAAGGAAATAAAAGTCTGGATAGCAGCTCAGAAAAGAAACATAATCGTTGGTATTGATGTAGCCTTTAATGAAAAATGATTTGAAGGAGATACCAAGGGAAAACAGTGGATTGTGCATTCCTGTGTTTCAGGTAATAAAATCTCTGAGGAACAAAATAAAACCAAACCAACAACAAGAAAGAAGAAGAAAAGCACAAGTGTGCATCTTACCCACACGTTCAAAACAGAACAGGAGAACATGGTAGCTGAATGCAGGTACCGAAGACAACAGGAAGATGATCAGAGGGCCGGAGCACCACTCCTAAAAAGACAGGTTGAAAGAGTTGGGGCTATTCAGCCTGAGAAGAGAAGCTCCAGAGAGACCTTAGAGCTGCATTTCAGTATCTGAAGAGGACTAGAGGAAGGCTGGGGAGGGACTGTTTAGAAGGCCTTATAGTGATAGGATGAGGGGCAATGGATTGAAACTGGAGCAGGGGTGGACAATAGGAGGAAGTTCTTCACTGGCACAGGTTGCCTAGAGACATGGTGGAAGCTCCATCCCTGAAGATATTCAAGGTCAAACTTGCCAAGGCCCTGGCCAACCTGATTTAGTTGAAGGTGTCCCTGCTAACTGCAGGGAGGTTGGCAAGATGACCTTCAAGGATCCCTTCCAGCACGATGCAATCTGTGATTCTGTGAGAGTGTATTTAAGTGTTAAATTCTGTAAAATTTTGCATCTATGTGTTGGCTTTCAACTTGAAGCAGGGCAATGTTCACCTTAGTGTGAGCTACAGGCTCCATCTGATTACATGAAAAAGGAATTGTCACACACACAAACTTGCTATAGAAACAGCTTTGTATAACACAGTAGACACAAATCCTACTCATCTCTAGATGTTTGTACTGCTCACATGAATAGAATGAGCACACTTTAGCCAAAGATCAAAATACCTGAATCCAAACCAGGGCTGTGACTCCAGCACATGTTAAACTTTGTCTTTTTATAGGGGCTTGACTATCTATAAGGGCCTGTGGTGATAGGATAAGGGCAATGGTTTGAAACCAGAGAGGGCAGACTTAATCAGACATCAGGAAGAAGTTCTTTACAGTGAGGGTGGTGAGACACTGGAATGGGTTGACCACAGAAGTTGTGGATGCCTCATCCCTAAAAGCTTTAAGACCAGGTTGGATGAGGTTTGAGCAACCTGGTTTAGTAGAAGGTGGCAGAGAGGGTGGAACTAGATGATCTGAAAGGTGCTGTCCAACTCAAGCCACTCTGTGATACCATGATTCTACGATTTGTGGCTATTAGCTGGATTCAGTTGATCACAAGTGTATAAGGAGAACATTTTGATGGACAATCAATACTGCCCCAGCCCAAAAGCAGATTAGATGCAGGCTTTTGATTTCATTTCAGTCCATCAGCATTTAAAAGGTTGATTCATTCTGTGTTTTCTCATGCTTTAAAGTTGTGTTATCCACCTAACTGTAAAGAACCTCAATAGTTTTGGAACAGAGCAAAAAAATGCAAAATAATGAATAATTCTGTAGTAATTGTATTGATTTGCCCACTAAACCTGAAACTGTGTATTAAATCTCTTCTAAAATATGAGTTCCAAAGAAGTCATGAATACTCATATGAAATAAAAAATTACTTTAAGGCAGTTATTTACCAATCTGTTACAAACTTAGGCTGTTCTCAAGCATCTTAACTTTTATCCTACAGCATGAAAGTGAGTTGGTTGGTGAGGATAAGATCCCTGAAAGAAATTAATCACTTGCTGTTTTGGTCATTGGGTTTGGTTGTGGAAGGACAATATCTGGGACTAGCTGATCTTCAAAAGTCCCTTCCAACCCTACCATTCTGTGATTCTCTTCCTCAGAGTTTCAAAGGGTGAATTACTTGGACCATGAGGGGAGAGGAATGAGATGATGACAAGGGTTGTATCTGTTGATGCTACTCCTGATATTATAAGTCTGTATGTTAAAACTGCTTGTGTGGATGCTATGAGTGACTCTTGCACAACTGCTTCTTACCTCCAATGTTATTCCTGCGTAAACAGTATTGATTCAGAGGTAAGGGTGGAAACAGCAAAGGCACAGCTGAAATCTTCTGCTGCTAGCAGGCCTCTGAAGAGAAAAATGAGACATTGCTGGGGTTTAATTCTTCTCATTATTCCTAGAAGGAAAGGAAGTTATATTTGTGCTGCCTCCAGGCAAATACCATCCCACATGAACAAAAAGATGAAACTAGGATCGGATCCATTTCATCTTGCTGCTGCTACCTGCACAGAAGCTCTCCGCAAATGCTGAAGTCCCTGACACTGTATCTTGGTGCTTATATGTCACAGCAAATCATTCATAAAAATGCATAGACAGATTGATCTTGCAGGGGGAGGGGGGGGACAAGATCTAGAGGAGAGAAGAAAATAGGAATGTGAATCCAAAAGGTAGAAAAGGGAAAAACTCCCCCAAAACTCACATGAGAAAGGCATGCAAAGAGACATTTAAAGAGGAGACAGACACTCAGTGACATTTAATATGTCTACTTGGGATAAAACTCATCCTTTATGAGCAATAAAAGCAACAGCCTAGAGAAAGCCCAAAGCCCTTAAAGCATTTTGCACCAAGTACTCACAAAAATGTAAGCAATTTCTGCTAAGGTGTGTACAAACATTTACACCAAACAACCCAATTTATATCTTTAAGTGTAATTAAATGCGAGCAACTCCCTAATGTAGACAGAGACAGCTCTGTCAATACTGTGCCTCTAATGACATAACTGAAACAATATTAGAGTGCTGCATCCATGCCACACAACTGGGTTTCATTGCTTGCATACCAAAAATGAGCATATTTTTACGTCTCCTTATTTCTATGTGCTACATTAGGTAGGACTGCAAAGGATCCAAGGCTTATGAGAAGCACTAGTGGGGCTGGAAACAGACTGATGATTCTGGAGTGGTATGAGTAGGCTCCCTGATCCCAGTTACCAATAGTTCTCCTAATTCATAAACCATGCCATGCTCCCAGTCAGCCTCAAAACTGGGAAGGAAAAGAGAGAAAGCTGTGCTTCATTTGTGATGAAATGGGTCTGTGTGAACCTCCTGAAGTTCAGCAAGGCCAAGTGAAAGATCCTGCATCTGAGCTGGGACAATCCTCAGTATCAATCCAGGCTAGGGACAGAGAGCAGCCTTGTGGAGAAGGCCTTGGGGGTGCTGCTGGGTGCAAGCTGGACATGAGCCAGCACCATGTGCTGCCAGCCCAGCCCCATTCATGTCCTGGGCTGATCCCCAGCAGTGTGGGCAGCAGTGGCAGGGCGGCGATCCTGCCCCTCTGCTCTGCTATGCTCTACTCTGCTGTGCTCTGCTGAGACCCCACCTGCAGTGCTGGGACCAGCTCTGGAGTCCTCAGCACAGCACAGACAGGGACCTGTTTGAGCAGGGCCAGAGGATGCCACAGCAATGCTCGAGGGCTGGAAGCTCTCTACTGTGAGGCCAGGCTGAGAGAATTGGGCTTGTTCAGCCTGGAGAAGAGAAGGCTCCAGGTGGCCTTGCAGTGCTTGAAGGGCTGATCAGAAGGCTGGGCACAGACTTTTCAGCAGGGCCTCTTGTGACAGGACAAGGGGTGATGGGTTTAAATTTTAAAAAGATTTAGACTAGAGAGAAGAAAGAATTTTTTTTCTACTGAGGGTGGTGAGCCACTGGCCCTGGTTACCCAGAGAGGTGGTAGATTCCCTGTCCCTGACAACCTTCCAGGTCAGGGGTTTGGGGCTCTGAGCAAACTAGTTGCAGATGTCCTTTATGACTGAGTGGGACCTCTAAAGGCTCCTCCCAACTAAAGCATTTTTGATTCTATGTGATTCCTGATAAACACGTGATTGACAAGACTAACCCTATACTTTTACTATTCTTGTATAGTTCTTGGATAGCCAGAAGGCTTTACTCTGCTAAGAATCCTGCAAGCAAAAAACCACCCATGCTCAAGAATAACAAGCCACTTGAGTAAGAGCCACCTCCTTAATACAACATTCATGCAAATAGTCTTATACAGGTGCCATATTAATTCTATTTTTATTAAAGCTAAATGGTAAAATAATTAATTAGGGACCATAATTCCCACTGTCAGTAGTAGTAAAAGGAAAGATAGTGAGAAAGAAAGAAAGAAAGAAAGAAGAAAGAAAAGAAAGAAAGAAAGAAAGAAAGAAAGAAAGAAAGAAAGAAAGAAAGAAAGAAAGAAAGAAAGAAGAAAGAAAGAAGAGAAGAAAGAAAGAAAGAAGAAAGAAAGGAAGGAAGGAAGAAGAAAGAAAAAAGAAGGAAGGAAGGAAGAAGGAAGGAAGGAAGGAAGGAAGGAAGGAAGAAGGAAGGAAGGAAGGAGGAGGAAGGAAGGAAGAAAGGAAGAAAGAAAGAGAGAAGGGGGAGAGAGGGAGGGAGGAGGGAGAGAGGGAGGGAGGGAGGGAGAAAGGGAGAGAGGGGGAGGGAGGGAGGGAGGGAGGGAGGAAGGAAGAAAATCAAGCCAAATACCTGAAATGGGCAGTGCATATATATATATATTCACACACACTGTACAACAGCAATATTTTAGCTATAATTTCCTCCTGCTCATGTGGCAACATGATGAGCATTTGGAAGAAGCTGAGCCAAGTGAAAACACAACCTGCAGAACAGGTCACGTTTAAATATTCTGCTATTGAAGAATATTAAAAACTCCAGATTAAGGAGGAGTGTTGTAAGACATTAATTAATGCTTGTAAATCACTCTGAAATACTTGGATAAAAGATGGCACCAAAAGTGTTGCCACATGCCTTGATGCTTCTAGATGTGCACAAGCCCTCACATCTTGTTTTGCGCTGTGGATGTTTTAAAGCATCCAAAATATCATCGCTGGATGGATTTAGTGTTTGAACACGGCAGAGAAACACTGAGGATGCCTGAATCCTGACTAAGAGCTCAAGCAGACACCTCAGTATAAATAGACTGAAATATCTACATTTCTTCATGTCTGAATCCAAGAGCTAGTGGTGGCTCACCAAGTCTAGTTACCAAGCTGATCACTGAATTCGCACAGCTCAGGCAGCTTGGCAGCTTTGCTCAGCCTCGACTTGGCTGTGTGTTCACGTGTGTGAAACGACTTCTACAGAACAGTCCTTCCAATCACTACCACTGAGTACTCACATCCCCAAAAAACTTCCACCCTGGCCTCAAGCAGCCTGGAAGGAAAGGTATCTGGAATCCCTCAACACCTATCTGGCCATTGGAATGGGCTGCCCGGGGTGTCACCAACACTGGAGGTGTTTAAGAGGAGACTGGATGAGGCACTTGGTGCCATGGTTTAGTTGATGAGATGGTGTTGGGTGATAGGTTGGGCTTGATGATCTCCAAGGTCTTTTCCAACCTGGTTAATTTCATTCTATCTGGGGTTAATTAATAGGATAAGCAGTTTTCAGACAACTTGGGACTTCTTGTTTATGCAAGCACAGAGTTTTATAAAACACAGAAAATAAAGGGCAGCAATAAGGAAGGGCCTTATGCTTCCCCACGTTGATTTCAGATCTAAAAGGCACATCTTCCTTTTTATTCAGCAACAAGTAACATACTTCATGGCATCCATTAAAGAAAAGTATAGTGTCACCAAACTCATGAGGGAGCAGAACCATTGTCCTTAACTGGGATAATTTACAACAGAATCATAGACTGGTCTGGGTTGGAAGGGACCTTTAAAGCTCATCCAGCCCAACCTCCCAGACTGAGCAGGGACATCTGCAACCAAACAGGTTGCTCAGTGCCCCATCCAGCCTAACCTGGAGTGGTTCCAGGGATGGGGCATCTACCACTTCCCTAGTCTAAATCTTCAATTTTAAACCATCACCCCTTTCCTGGCTAAAGCATTTCTTTAGAGGCACACAAATACCACAAATATACTCGTCTTCCCACAGGGTGAGAATACTGGAAATAACCAGGGCAAGTGTCAAGAAGAAAGGACAGTCTCTTCTCATTTGTATCCTGTAATAGAAAAGGGGCAGTGAATAAACTGGGACCAGGGAGTTCCACCTCAGCGTGAGGAAAACTTCTTTGCTCTAAGGGTGATGGAGCACTGGAGCAGGCTGCCCAAGAGGCTGGTGAGTCTCCTTCTCTGGAGATTTTCAAGACCATCTAGATGCATTCCTTTGTGACCTGTCCTAGGGGATCCTACTTTGGCAGGAGGGGTGGATTCAATGATATCTGGAGGTCCCTTTGAACCCCTACCTTCTATGAGTCTATGATCCATCCTTCCTCTCCCTTTTCTATCCCAGCTCAGCCCACGTGCCACTTTGCAGCCATGTTCTGGAGCACAGAACATTTGCTCTGCTCCTGCACAGCATGTAAAACAATGTCAGTGTTGTGCCCATCTTGGTAACTTTTAAAAGATAGCTCCCTACAAACAAATACCGCAAGGCGCGCTGGCCTGTGGCAGCCAAGGACAAACAATGATAGGAAACAGGAGTTTGTTGTGATTTGGAGGGAGGCTTAAGCCAGCTGCCAGAGGCAGGAAGTCCAGCACTACACAAGCAGAGCACTCTGCTCTTCACAAGACCAGCACACACTTAAGTAATTGGAAGTGATATGCTATGTATGTACAGCCACTTATTAACGTCCTGCATTGGTGTGACAGCGCCTGAAAACAACCCTGTAAAACACACTCTTCATGTGTGGCAACAGTTACCACCTGAGAAGCATGTTCACCACGGGGATCACCACAGGCCCATGTTTTAACGTGTCCGGGAACAGCAGCGGCATGTCAGGGGGGGGAATGACCAGCAGGATGAGTTAGGTGACTCCTCTCCGCTACTCTGATCTCATGAGATCCCACCTGCAGCACTGCATCCAGTCTTGGTGCCTCCAACACAAGAAGCACATGGACCTGCTGGAGTGGGTCAGTGGAGGCCACAAAGATGATCAGAGGGCGGGAGCACCCCTATGGGGACAGGCTGAGAGAGTTGGGCTGTTAAGCCTGGAGAAGGCTTCAGGGCTACAAGGAAAGCTGGGGAGGGACTTTTTATGAGGGCTTGCAGTGATGAGAGGAAATATGAAGTTTGAGGAAGGAAGATTAGAATGGAAAATAGAAATAAATCTTTCCAGTGATGGTGGTGAGACACTGGTACAGGTTGCCCAGGGAGCTGTGGATGGCCCCTCTCTGGAGGTGTTCCAAGATCAGGTTGGATGGCCTTAAGCAACCTGGTGCAGTGGAAGGTGTCTCTCCTCACAGCGCGGGGGTTGGAACTAGATGATCTTTAAGGTCCTTTCCAAGCCACACCATTCTATCATTTTGTAGCTGAAGTAGGAGGGCCATGCTTGACACGGCTGTTAGCAACTGCCAGCCCCACCCCAGGCCTCACTGCCTATCTGGGATGGGCGGGGCAGGGGGGTCCCCCTTACCTGCAAAAGGCCGCAGTGAGGAGAGAAAAGCCCCGAACACGCTGTGAAAGCTGAATTAATAATGACGGTGGTGTGTGTGGGGGACGATGGACGGCAGGCGCCAGCTCTTCTCCTTAGGCGCCGGCAAGGGCCGGGCACAGCGAACAGGTGCCGACGGGCGGCGCGGCCAAGCCAAGGCAAACCAAACCAAGCTAGGCAGGCAAGGCCAAGCCAGGCCAGGCCCATCTCTCACACCTGCCCGCCCGGTACGGCGGACGCCAGCAGCGTTTAAGCGAGGCGAGAGGCGACAATAAACGGGCCGCACAGACCTTCGCACTGGCGGGGCGGGGCGGCGGGGGGGGGGGGGGCAGCGCCCCAGCGCGGAGAAACGGGGCGGGCGGGGCCGCACCCAGGGGCGGGCGGGCTGATGGGTGGGCGCGGGCACGCGTGTGCGCGCCCGCAGGTAGGGGCGGGGGGAGCGCGCACTGCGCTCCGCCCCCGGCAGAGGGAGGGGAAGCGGGCGGGGCCAAGAGGGCCCTGCCGCGGCCGTGAGTGGGCAGCCTGGCTGTCAATCCGAGGCGGCGCGCGGCCGGCGTGGTTGTGGGAAAGGGGTGAGGGTGGGGGAGGGGAAGGGGGGAGGAGGAGAGGAAACAAAAACAATCGTCGGGCGCCGCCATCTTGGGTCCGTTGCTCTCAACGCCACACAATGTGAATGGGTAGATATGAAATTACCACAGGGGAGCAGCAACGGCAGCAGGGTACGGAGGGCTGTTCCGAGCTGCCAGCGGGACTCGGGGGACGCTAGAGACGGCTCCTGCCACCGCCGCCGCCCAGAGAAAATCCGCGGGCTCGGCCTTTTCTCCTCGCCAACCCCTCAACTGCACTCCTGGAGGGACAAAGTTGGTCTTCAGCCGCGCTGCCTCTGCCGCCCGGGAGACGAGAGAGTTGCGTCAGCAGCGGCTTCCTCGGAGCCGGGAGTGAGCCGGGGTCAGAGTTAGGGGCGAGGGTGACGAGGGATCCTCCCCCCTCCACCCTTGGCCGGGGCTCGCCGGTGGGAGGCACGCGGGAAGACAGCGGGAGTCCAGCAGCAGGCTTCGCCTTACCCCTGCTATTCCTTATTCCTTTCGCCTAAAAGGAAAAAAAGAAAAGGAAAAAAAAAAGACAAGAACTGGATTGAGTGGGGGACGACGGCCATCTGGGGTCTGCGCTTGAACAGCAGCAGCAGCGGGGCGGCGGAGGTGCGGCGAGAGGGAAATGTGTCGGTGAGGAGTTGGGAGAGGAGCTTGCATCCAGCTGAAGAGTCTCCAGCAGCAGCTTGCTCCACGGGAGAGGAGTCGGGGAGAGCTGCTGCCCCCCGAGCCAGCACCGAGGGACCCGCCGCATCCTCCCCGCTGCTTCGCGTCACCTCCGCGCCCGAAGAAGCTGAATTCTCCTAGAAGCAGGGAATCGAGGAAGGAGGATTGCCACAAAGAATCTATCACCCTCTCCCCAGCGCTGGATACTGATTTTAAAAAAAATTTTATTTTTCTTTTCAGTCACTCTTCAGTGTTTAAATACCAAATAATAGCCTCTTGGGGGGGGTGGGGGGTGGGGGGGAGGGGATGGAAATCTCGTAGAAGAATTTGAAATCTTGCTGGGATTCGGGAGTGCTGGTGTTGCACGGCTCGGGAGAAGGACCGCGGAGGAGATGAGCGGCTCTCGCTGACTGGCAGAGAGGATAGAAGATTTGCACTTTGCGGGGAGCCCGCAGGTTTGTTTGGTACCAAACTGTTGTTTCTCTCCCTTTGGTCTTCTGGTTAACACTAAATCCTACAGCATTAAAGAAAACCGAAGTGTTACCCACGTGTCCGGTGGCTCGCTGCTCTGTGTCTTTGGTTTTGTTTTGTTTTAAGGTGATTTTCTCAAGAAACTGACAAAACTTCCTCCCTTCACCGGGAGGCTTTTTGAGGTCCAGACTGGAATGGAGCTGCTTCGGTCCCAAACACTACATGTTGTCTGAGGGGAGCCAGGACGAAAACATCGTGTTTGCTGATCGTGATACGACTCCCCAACACTGGGCACCCACCGGGTGATGCTTCACGGAGCTTGATGTGGAAAAGTGAAGTTGGAGAGTGCTCAGAGACTTCATCGTGTCCAGCAGCTTAATTGTTGACTTGTTTATTTTCCTTTTTAAAAAATTGGATTCGTAGCATATTTATGAATTAAATTTTGCCACCGTTTGTACAGAAGCCAAATGACACGTGTGTTTGAAACACGGTTCCAAATACATCATCCCTCAACCGGATTCTCGCTAGGAAGAGTCAGAGGGAGCTCGCCAGAGCCTAAAGAAATCCGATTTTACTCTTTTCCTGAACACTTACCTGCTGCAGAAATGTTGCTATAGATTGCTCTATAGCGGTTCGGCAAGAAGGGAGATTTTTCCAGCTTGCAGGACCTAGGAAACTGGATACTTAAAGTCACTAAATGTTTAACAGCATGGAAAATGGGAGCTGCTACTAAGTTGGCGTTCGCTGTTTTTCTTATCTCTTGCTCTTCAGGTAAGTGATTGATCTTGGTTTTTTGCATGCAAGGCTTTGGGGTCAGCGCTTGAAGGCTTGAAATAACTTTGTCATTAGCAGGAAAGAAGGGAAATATTTCTTCTTTTTGTTTTTTTCAGGTGATAAATTTGGGGAAGGTGGGGTCTGTAAAGGCAGAAGGTGGTTTTGTTTGTTTCTCTTTAACATTTATGTAAGGAGTACTTTTAAGGCGTGCAGCAACGGATCTCTGCTCAATTGTGTGGAACAAATGGGGAGACATGACCACTAGTGTCACATACAGTAATCCGGCAGTGCAATTTACTGGTGCTTTATGGCTTTTAAATAAGAATAAGCCAGTTTGAACTACTCTTAACTTCCATTAGATCTCTCATCCGCACCATTCACTGGTGTGAATGGCAACCTTCTTTAATGCTCATTAGTTTACAATAGGTCCCACTCTGACGGCATCAGCTCATCCTTAATGATAGCAAGGGGGTGTGTGGATGGTTGGATGTATATGCACGGAATTGGGCTGAAAAAGTCGGAGTTTCAGCTGCAAACAATAAGCAGGAAGGCTTTGTATTTCGCTACTCAAGACATCACTGCCTCGTAGTGGAAAAAAAAAGGAGAAAAAAAGAAAAAAGAAAAGCTGCACCTGTTCTTTTAAACCAGTAAAACTTGAGCTTCAAAGGCCAGCTCTCGAGTCCTGAGAGGCCAGGGGGTGTGAGAGCTTCCTCTCGCTGCTTTAGAGGAAAATGGTGGTGGGAGCAACCAGTGGTTGGGGGATTTGTTGGTATAGTTCCACTGGAAGCGCCAGCAGTTTCACACATAAACTATAGGTGTGTAAAGGGTCTAGTAGTATTTTAAGTAGCAAGCCTGGCACTTTCTGCGACACTTTCGATGTGTATGGAGCCCTCTGGGTAGGTCTGGTTATGATCTTTCTGTGCAAAGATATATCCTTGCGTGAGCCTGAAAGCTAGCAGAGAAGTGGCTCAGCTTTTCCAGTGCAACCAGTGTAAGGCACTAATGAGAGCCATATAACAATGCCTTTAAAATTTCAGTGTTATAATGCACAGGATTTTGCTGAACAGGACGTTTTTCTTGTGGTTAGTAAATGGATAGTCTAGTCTTATGTCTGTAGTGGTATCGATCAATTCCGTGTGCACTAAATGTGCTGTGAAACGGTGAGCGCTGCCAGAAATAAACCAAGAGAAAGAATCCGTTTTGTTCTACCAGATAAATAACAGAGCAGGTTAAGGCTAGAGCTCTGTTTGGGGCTCTTTTCTGTTTTAGGGTAGTCCATTTCTGTGAACTAAAACACGATTCTTCTGGCAGTTTGGTTTTACAGTAGATGCATATCTTCCATCTTTTTAATTACTTTATTTTTGAGTTACTCGAACACCATCCTCTTAATTCAGGAATATTTCTGTAAGGAAACTTCCCTCCCCCCCATCATGACAGTTCCTGAAAGACTTGATGCCATCTGCCCTCATGTCTGTCTCCTCCTTCCTGTCTATTAAGATCTTTTTGCCTGGAGCACAGAATAGTGATCTGTTGACACCTACCTTTCTTACTATTAAAAAGCATGGTTTAAGCAACAAAAAAAACCCCTATTTTCTTTGGCATTTCTTGCTCGGGTTGTTCTTGTTAAGTTAAATGTTCTCTGTGGAAGATGGAATTAATCTTTGCTAAATGAGCAGGAAATGGCTGCAATTCGGGCTGCTTCTCATGGTAATGACATGTTGTGGTGGTTTTTCAGTGTTACGGTTAAGTGTTCCGGTGTTAACAATTGTTAATTATTGTCCTCGCCTAAAAAGGGGTACAGCATCTACAGTCCTGGGTAGGTCTGGAAATATATAAATTGAACAGTAAGCTTTGGCTTTTACCATCAAAATCATAACCTTATGTAAGCTTTTCTCACAAAGTACATGACATTTCTTATCAGCTATGACTCTTTCACTGGCAAATTACACCTGATCAGTTGGTTCTGGTATCATCATCAGTAAAAGAAGGTGTTTTTTTCCCCCCAGTCTTTAATCTGAAAGAAAGAAAGCCTGCCAAAGCAATATTAAGAAGGTTGGCAGTAGCTGAAGAAGTCCTAGAGCTCAGGTGTGAAGAAGCCTTTCTCCCATATGCTGTTTTCAGCCATCCTGAGCGTGTGGC